>CM053775.1:9314132-9354640 GCA_028658325.1 Potorous gilbertii
GTGAAATGGATAATTTGATTATATCAAATTAAAAAGGTTTTGCACAAACAACCAAAATGCAACCAAAATTAAAAGGCTGGGACATAATTTTTATAGCAAGTGTCTCTGCTAATGTTCTCATTTTTCAAATATATAAAGAACTGAATCAGATCTATAAGAATGCAAGTCACTCCCCAATTGATAAGTGGTCAAAGGATATGAACAGGAAATTTTCCAATGAAGAAATCAGCTATCTGTAGTCATGTGAAAAAACTGTTTTAAATTACTACTTATTACACAAATGCACATTAAAACAACTCTGAGATACCACCTGACACTTATCAGACTAGTTAATATGATAGAAAAGGAAAATGGTAAGTATTGGAGAGGATATGGGAAAATTGGGACACTAGTGCATTGTTGGCAGAGTTGTGAACTGATCCAATCATTCTGAAGAACAATTTGAAAGTATGCCCAAAGCAATACAAAACTGCATACCCTTTGATTCAGAAAAACAACTACTACTAGATCTGTGTCCCAAATAGACCCAGAAAAGGGGAAAGGACCTACTCATACAAAAATATGCATAGCAGCTCTTTTTGTGGTGGCAAAGCATTGTAAATTGAGGGGACACCCATCAAATGGGGAATGGTTGAACAAGCTGTGGTATTATGATTGTGATAGAATACTATTGTGCTATAAGAAATGATGAGAAGAATGATTTCAGATAAACCTGCAAAAACTTACGCAAATTGGTACAAAGTAAAGTGAGCAGGACCAGTAGAAAATTAAAAACAGCAACAGCAATATTGTATATGACCAACTGTGAACGACTTAGCTATTGTCAGCAAAACAAAGATGCAAAGGACTTATCAAAAATGCTATTCACCTCTAGATAAAGAAGTAATAGAGACTGAATGCAGATCAAATAATATTATTTTTCACTTTCTTTATTGTGTGTGTTTTTGTCTGTGTCTTCTTTCACAACATGATTAATAACGGAAATGCTTTGCTTGACTGCACATGTATAACCTATATCAATGAAGGGGGAGGGGAAGAAACCAAACATTTTAAAAAGTAAATGTTCACAATTGTTTTTCACCTATAATTAGGTAAAAAATAAAATATTATTAAAAGTAGAGTAGATATATCAAGGAAGACAGTAAATAAGGAGAAATAGTATTCAGAGAGGCCCTTTAGAGAAAGGAATTCAAATAGAAACTCAGTGGGTTTCTTAATGAATTCTGATCTGAAGGCAAGCTCAGCCATTTTATTGAACCAAGGTTCCACAGTAGAATCACCTATTATCTGCTTCTTTTTGAAATGCTAATTACTTAAATAGAGGCTATTCTCAGCTCTTCTAGTACTCTAATCCTTTAAAGGCTCCATCTGTACTTAAAGCTCCATGGGGGAGAAAGGGGAAGAGTGGAGAGTCCGATCTATGGGCTATACCACAGCTGTGACAGCCAGGAAATAGTTTTTTAAGTTCTAGACCAGACTCAGAAGCTCAGAAGTTATAGCCATCCTCCTAGTGGCAGAAATCTGCTGTGACTCTATCATGACTGAATTGGTTTCATAGTAAGTGAATCAAATATAATCTTCATGCCTTTCCTTCCCAGTCACTGGTGCTCTTGAACTGGACATCTTTTATTGTTCCAAGGAACCCATCTTTTTGTTTCTATTTGTACCTCTATTATTTCGGCTCAGTGCCTGACTCACAGTAAACATAGTAACACTAAACTCATAGTAAATGCAAAGTAAACCCTCCCCCCTCCTTTTTCCCATCATTCCTTCCTTCCTTCCTTCCTTCCATCCTTCCATTCTTCCTTCTTTCTTCTCTTGTGGTACCTATTATTGCCTCCACTAAGTTCATAGATTTAGAGCTAGAAAAGCTCTTAAGAGTTCACTTAGTCTTAACTCTTTACAGCTAAGGACACTGACTCCCTAAGTGATTTAAGTAACTTGCTCCAAATCACACATCCATTTAAAAGGGATCTCTCCACAAAAATGAGGAATCCCTGAGAAGTCTTTGCTTAAACACTTCTAGTAAATGAGAATGTACCTCATGCAGCAGCCCATTCTAGACAGCTCTAATTGTTAAAGTTTGGATTTTTTTTAGGTTTTCTTTTGTTTTGTTTTTTCTCTTATGCTGAGTTGAAATCTGCCTTCTACCCATGGAGCTTAGGTCTGCCATCTGGAGACACACACACAATAAGGCTAATCCTTCTTCCAGATGATAGTCTTTTAAACAGCTTAGTTGAGAAATAGCCTCTAGACTGCACTGGAAGGGTGGCAGATACCCCAGCAGAGTGATGTAACTGAGGACTAGGACGAGGAAGGAGGAATGCTAGTTTCAAGCAGAGTCAGAATGTGCTTTTCTTATAACTTGAAATGCTGATTGAAACTGAGCTAGAAAGGATATTGGGAGATGCACCAGAACACTTTCAAAGCCTCACCCCAAACAGGACTTTCAACATTGGTCAATCCAAGGTACGTTATCAGGATAAAAAAGAAAAAACCACCAAGGTCCCAAACTTAAATCAATCTAGAATCAAGATTCTATCAAGATTAAATCAAGAACTCTCAGAATCAGTATCCTTCCCCCCTTTACGGTTCAATATTTTTAATGGACACGGAAAAAAAAGACCCAGAGACCAATTATTTTTTTTTTATATTGGAGAAGCTCAGATAGGATAGATGATGTATTGCAGAGGGGGAATGCAAAGATGCCCCCCTATTCTATCACTAGTATGTCTTCATTGTGTCTAATTATATAAACTCCCAAATTAATCATTTTCATGTAGAATATTTCCAGCTCTGCTAGTTTTCTAAAATCAGAAAATATTTCATCTCATCCAAAATTAAGACAAAAAATGAAAAACAAGTAGAAATCCCCCCCAAAAAATAGCCAGCATATGGACAAGGCATTATACAATGTTGCAAGACAGGCTGTTTGTGCCCCCTAGACCCTTCCTGCTCATATCAAGAAGATAGGCTGCATCTGTTTTTTTACATTCATTACTATTTTCGTTGGATTAGCCAAATCTTCCTTTTTTTTCTTTTTTTGGTGCCTTCACTTAAAAACTCAGTCTAGAGATCAAGATGGGATTTGATCATCCTCACTAAAAAGTCTACATGAGCCTGTTGTTTATTTTGTTCTAGCTTGGGTGATGTCCAGCAATTAAGTAATTTTTAGGAGCACATGAGTTCTATTGTGCAATCTTTTCCATAGAGACAGGGAAAATCCAGACATAGTCTCTTCATTTCCTCTGTTTTTCTTCATTGTATAAGGATACTTACTTTTCCACTGCTGATTGCACTTGAAGGGGAGAATTACTATCTTGAAACAACCTAATTTGAGGTAAGGTGGCAGCACCTAATCAGATTATCCTTTAGTCTAGTCTCCCAGTCCTTTTTGACTGTCCATAGATACAAGCTAACGTGCCACTTGATTAGAGTCTACATTCCCACAGGAAACCAAAGGCAAGAAAATTATTTCCCTAGACATACACCTAAATGAGCAGATTTGAGGAAGACACACCAACTCATAAGAAGAGACTACAAGAGGCAAAATCCAAACTGAGAGAAGAAATCCCAGATTCATACAGTCATATGAAGGTTCCATTTGTAAAAATATCCTGTAACAATAATCTCTCTGATTTAATGCCATTTCCAGAGATTTCACTGACTCATAGGTACATAGAGCCAGAAGGGCCCTTAGAGATTATCTAGTCCAACGCCTTCATTTTACAGCTAAGGAAACTGAGACTCAGGAATGGGAAGTAAAACCGTAACTCAAGGTTACAGAAGCCATACATATAGCAAGCTACTGTTTCAGCTGAAGACCTTGCATCTTACTTTACTGAGAAAAGAGGCTATTTGAAATGAGCTCCCCATTCTCTCTTTCTCTATAGCTCAAAACACCCTGACATCATCCCCTGCTAGCTCTTCCTGACTCGTCACTGATGAAGAGGTGACCTTTCTTCTTGACATGTACCCTTGATCTATCCCTTATCATCTTCTCCAGAATATTACCGCCTCCACTCTCCCCGCAACATATCCCTTCTAATCTCTAATATCTACTTATCCTTTAACAAAGAATACATTTTGTTGTTATCATTTTTCATATATCATTTTTACTCTCCACTCATCTTTCCCTATCTACTGGTTCCTCCCCTGTTGCCTAAAACCTACCTAAATCTTCCCTATCCTTGAAAAATTTTTCACTAGACCTGTAATGTCCCAGACTTGCTACGTTAAGTCTCCCCTTGGAACCTTACCTCAAGATCTGAACCTGGATCTCTGTCGGCCTTCGGACATCTCCAGCCCTACCACAAGCAGCTATGGCAGGGGAATCCCACTCCTCCACAGAGGGGAAATGACTACACAGAACGCCCGAGGTTGCCAGGGCACTTCACTTTATTAATGGCGTCTCTCCCCGATCCCTCCCCGACAACCCCTTATATCCCCAGCCAGAGCCCCTCCCATGTTCCTCCCTGAGGGCAGAGCCAGCTCCCTGAAGGCAGAGGCAGCTTCCGGAGGGTGGTCTAGAGCTTAGCCCCTAACATAGACCCTACCATCCCCTCAAGCTATTGTACTATATCTCTCTGACCTTTCTCAGACCAACTCCTAGAAAGAGCTAAGCTCTTACCTTCACTTCCTCTTCTCTCACTTCTCAGTCCATTGCAATCTGACTTCTTACCTCATCATTCAACTGAAACTCCTCTCTCCAAAGTTGCTGAGGATCCCTTAATTTACAAATCTGATGACTTTTGCTCAATCCTCAATCTTCTTGACCTCTCTGAACCATTTAACTCTATTAACCACCTTCCTCTTCTAGAAATTCTCTCTTTGTATTTCAAACTATTTGTACCACAGGCATCTCCAACTGCAAATGTTCAGAACTCATTATCTTCTCTCCAAAACCCACTCTTCCTCTGAACCATATTGCTACTGAGAACATCCCCATCTTTCTGGTTATTCTCACAATCTTGGCATCTTAACTGACTCCTCATGCTCCCTATTCCCACATAACCAATCATTTGCCAAATTCGGTCATTTCTATACCAACAATCTCTCACATCGTTTCTCTTCTCACTATTAACACAACCAACACCCTAATTCAGGCCTTCATCACCTGTCACCTGAATTATTGCAACAGTCTCCTAATTGGCCACCACTACCTCTAATCATGGTGCTACCACCTAAATGGGAGCAAGTAGCCAGAATCAGATTATTGGCATGATTGTCACTGGTTCTTACAGGCTGACTTTACAGAGTTGCTGGTAAGGTGATGGGGGTGAGTGGGAGGGGAGAAAAATCAACTGATGAGAAATCATCCCAACTGCGTGGCTAGTACTGCTCCTCTTCCTCCATCGTATTCCATGGAATGTCATGTAGTTTAATGTATTTGCCAGCTACCTCTGTTGATTGCTTTTCCATGGAAGCCATGTGGTTTTTATCACCTCTGAACCATCTTCATGACTGGCCTGTTGAGAAATGTTCTGATTGTAAACTATGAATCGCTGACATATCATTGGTGTATTCATGTGAAAAACCATTTAATACAGGCAGCAAAAAAATAAGAGTGGTAGGGCATGACTAGATCATCTCTAAGATGATGGTCTAGTTCTAAATCCAATGATCTAAAATCTACTTATGGAAGAAAAGGAAAATCCATGTCTGTAAGTGTAACATTACCTCAAATGGAGACAACAAAGGAAGCATAGGTGCTAAACTGAATTAGAGCAAATTAATAAACCTTTTCCCTAAAAGTTTGTTTCCTAATGTCCTGTTAAATATGAATGGTTTTTCAAGAATATTAAACACATGGATGCCCTATCATTTTTATGTTACCAGTTCATATCTTCTCTTTCTCTGGAAAGTATGAGGTTTGTTTGTAACCACTGCTAAGTTTTATGTGAATAAATATATTTAAATGGCCATGACCCAGATGCTTTGTCAGTAGCATTAACTAAAGAACAGTTTCTTCATTCATAAAATGAGCACTTACCTCCCAGGGCTGTTGTGAAGAACAGATGAGATAATATTTATGAAGCACTTACCACTGTGACTGGTACACAGTAAGTACTTAATTAATGCTTCATTCCTTCCTTCATTTGCTCTTTGCTTCCTCAAGAAAAGTTCTTTAGTTGTTATTTGATTTAAAAAAATGCAGAGAAATCTGCTCTATTGTGAAGTTTACTTTTGCTAAAGAAAATCAAAATATTGGCATAGCTGACATGTTTTATAGAAAAGATAAAGTAAATTAGTTATTAATTGAAATAAAAAATCATTTAAAACATCGACTAAAATTATCCCTAGCAAATATTTCTGACAACATATGCAACAATCCACTTTCTAGAATCAAGACTAGACATTATGTAATTTCAGAGTCCTCCAGTCTTTAAATGTTGGTTCATTATTGTGCATGTTTATTCTCCTGGTTCTGCTTTCTCTTTACTGAATCTATTCACATAAGTTTTCTCATGTTGTTTCCTATTCATTGTACATTATGGCAAAATAATATTCTATAATTATACTCACATACCACAATTTGTTCAACTACTCTCCCAGTCACTTTATTTCCAACTCTTACTGCTACAATGAGCATCGCTAGAAATGTTTTGGTTGTTCAATTAATCTTAATACATATTTATTAATACTTATTATACCAGGTACTTAGCCAGACACTGGGCATACAAAAAAGAAAATAGAGACTTGATGGAGTCTCTGGATGGAGACTATGGAACAACTAAGACCTTAGAATGAAGTCCAAAGGTCCTGCATGAGCAACACTCCCATGGAATCAGTCATCAATATGTTGACAAAGTGTTACACAAATGACTGACTCATACATATTTGTTGATGGAAATGGGAGAGATTTATGATGGCAGTTTAGGATTATGTTATGACTAGAAATTGTAGAAGTTAAGGAACCTGAATGTGGTAATCAATGCAGATTATATAAGGAAAATGGGGGAAACAGTGGAAACTGTAAGAATGTCATACCTTCTGAGTATCTAGCAAGATATGACTTAGTGGCTAAAATGAAATATCGGAAGTTCACTTTCTTTTAGGAACTAACAGAAAATAAATCCCTATACAACAAATATAGAGCTCAAAATGTTTTGGAGAGCACAATGAATAAATTGTGCCAGAACCAGAGCATTATGACAGACTGAACTATTGTCCATAATTGCTTGGACATAACATTGATCCATAAAAACTTAAGAACAAAGCTTCAAATAACTGTCAATTTACCAAATACCCATAACCTTCAAGCTACATGGATTAAAAAGCTTTCAAAATATAAAGACCTAGCAAAAGAAATCAAAATCACATGGAGAAAGGATGAGGTGAATTTGAAGAGTAGGTAGGGCTTTTACCTATCTACTCTATCTACATATTTACTATCAACCAGTAAAGGTTGAAAGTCACCCTGCACAAAACTTTTGTGTTTTATATCTACATGAACAAAAATAGGAAGTTTATGGGGCTTGGCTTATGAATTCATTTTGTGCTCTATGGCAAAAAGGAATAAAACACTTTCATCTGTTTCCCTTCTAAAGAGGAGGCCACTTCATACAGGTTCAATTGATTAATTACTCTAAGTTTATTTACTTTTAGGGAAAGTCACAAAGGTAGAGGTAGAGTGGTTTGCTGCTGGAATTGGTGCTAAGGCTGCTTTCAGCAAACCTACCAAACATGAGCTTACAGTTTCTCTCCAAAAAGCAATTATTTTATCCATATATGCAATAGTTTGGTGAACATTAAATATAAAGTCCATTAGACTATGAGCTTCTTGAGGGCAGGAACCATCTTGCCTTTCTTTGTATACCTGGCACTTGAGGATGGTACAATGACTGGTGCTTAATAAATACTGACTGATGGATGAAAATAAAACGAATAACAAGATAGTCCCTTGCCTCTGGACCATTTATATCAGAACTTCATCCATCAAAATGGGAAGAATGAGATCCTACTGAGCCTTGAAATGTGGCAGAAGAATCCCAATAAATAATGGGGCACAGTAAATTTGAGTACTAGTAACCAGAGGGTGTGGGATTAAGATGACTGCGCCTTGTCATAACTCCATACTAATCTGGCCTGCCTCACATAACCTTTCTATAAACCCATTAGCTGAATGAATTCAGAGACTAGCTACAAGTATTTCAAAAGCAATCACCACCTTTTTTTTTTTATCATCTATAACTGTTTACTTCCCTGTAGGCTAAGGAGCCCCAGTCTAAAGACAAATCCATTCTAAATCCTGTACATATCAAATCATATTATAATGAAATGCTTTTCTATCAGTCTTTTGTAGATGTTTTGGCTTTACCCACTCACAAATACAATGACTGGATAATACAAAATGCATTTGATCTTAGAGACTTAGACTTAAAGAATGTTAGAGCTGAAGGAGACTTCAGTGGATATATGAGATGATCAAGCTACAAGACTACCCTATATTCAAGCTGCAGGAACTGGAGAAAAGAAGATTGGGGATTGCGAGTAGAGTGAAAGAGAAATAAGACTTATTTTCATTGGCCTCAGAGGACAGAACTAGAAGTAATGAATAGCTTTAAGCAAGAAAAAGTTATGCCAAAGTAGAACGAACTGCCTCCTGAGAGTACCGTCCTTGTCGTTGAAGGTCTTTAAACAAAGACGATAGGCCCACTCATTGGTCATGTCACAGAGGGAATTGTTTAGGTATGGGTGGATATGGGTCAACTAGGTAACCAAAAAGCCAAATAGGTTTCTCAGCTTAAGTTATTTAGTCAGAGCACAAAGCCTAGAACTCAAGTCTCTTAATCCAAGGTTCTTTCCACTTAAATGCTACATCACTAGTACAAAAGCATTACCATTTATTTTTCTTTCTTCCTTCTTTTACCTCCATCAAAATTCAAAACACAGAGAGAGCCCCCTTTGTATCTAGAGAAAAAGGCATTCATCAAGCGAAATTCTTTCAGCCTAGACTATGTCCTGTTTTCAGTCCTTCATTGGAAACCAAAGAACAGAGTTGTGTTAACTTTTTACACTTCAGGAACTCACTTCTGCTTGAAATTGACATAAAAAGGAAGTTTTTCACCATTGTCTTAAAATGTCAAGCCAATATTTGCCTCATTCAACAAGACACGTTTCAAGCCACATTTTGTAAATGTGTAATGAGAAGGTTCTCTTCACAGATACCCTAGTCATGCATAAAATTTCAAATGGCCGCAGGGGCCAGCCTCCATCATTACTTTACAAAGGGAGGTACTAATGTGGAAGGAATCAGAAACAAGAGATGAAATAACGAAAGGGCAATTTCCAAATAGGAAGTTATGGTAGATGACTTTGTTACCATCACCAGATGCACTTCCCGCCCCCCCGCAACTGTCTTCATAATTTTAAAGTTTATGTAGATTCACTGAGGCCTTTGGAGTTCTTTAGTTTCTCCTCAGACTTGTTCCTAGACAGCCACAAGGGTTCACTCACAAATTAATGATTGTTGAAGGAAACTTGATTCTAGCTCTTCCTTCCCAAGGTATTTGCCTACTGCTAAAATTTTGTTGAAAGAGAGGCATCCTGGATAGACACTCTTAAGCGCTGGCATTTTCAAAGAGCATGTGTTTTAAAAAGGCGAAGGAAGTATGAAGGTACAGTAAGAAAGGACAACTTTGCAGCACCAGACTGCAATCAGATCCTCTGCTGTATGCCAGTGCCAAAACATGTTCAAATCATAATTAGTCAATAAGAAAATCAAGGCAACACTTTGGAGGTGGTTTTGATAAACAATTTAGGATCATCAGAAGCGAGTTCCCCTTTCTCCCAACAATCTCTGCTTATTATAAATATGAATTATTCATTTGGCAACTAGACAAATAGGAAGTTCTCCGAGACAGAGAAGTGTTAAGATTAGGAGATCCGATGGGGGAAAAGCATCCCATTCTTTTTTAAATTCAAAGGAAATAATGAGATTTTTTAACAACACTTTCTAATGAACAGAAAACTCATTCAGAAAAAAAACTAGGAGAATCATATTAAGTATATAGCAGAGACTTCCAAGGGCATAACATTATACATGCAGATCTCTCCCTCTCTCTCAACATACACACACACACACACACACACACACACACATTTTGAGTCCTTCTGAACTCCCAGAAAGCAAGCTCACGTGTAATATGTTAAATAAAGTAGTAGATGTAGGTAGTCTGGCAATGCTAATTCTGTTGATGCAAAAGCATTTGGTCACTACTGTCAATTTCTTTTAGAAAGATATTCATTTAACATGTCTTTTGAGGGTTGAATATGTGCTCACTATTACTAGATACTGTAATGTAAGAGGTTAGCTTTTCCCAAAGATACCTGGAACACAACTGAGAAAACAAGACCAGAGCTGTAACTAGATGACAGTCACTTGGCCTTTGCTTTTGCAGCCCTTTAGCTAGCAGAAGTCACAGAGCTTAGCATCTAATTAGGAAGAAGAATTAGATGAAATCAGAAGCTACCAGGTGACTTCCTTCCTCCTCTGACAGGATACCCAAGATGAACTCCTCCTGACCCTACCAGAGACCTCTCCAACAGTGGCCTTGTGATGTCCCATGATTCACATTCCTGAGGGACCAGTACCTTGTCTTGAAGACCTATTTCATTTCATGCTGTTTGCCCTGGAAAGGTTTGTGCTGCTGTAGAAGCGAAAACTGCTCATTATAGCTCAGGATAACACAAAGACCTCTGAAGTTAAATCACATAAAGCAATCCATAGGGGAGGAATGTGTTCATTGGTGTATATCATATCCCAACCTGGGCATGCCAGACTGCGAGCACCATGAGGGCAGAGACTGTGGAGTGTAAGATTTATAGCTGAAAGGGACCCGAAAGCACACTTAAAAGTCATCCCCCTTTAGTTAACCCCTTTATTTTACAGATGAGGACACCAAGGTGAGGGTCAATGAAACAACAACGACAAACAACAGTCCTGATGTCAACTTTGTATACCCCATAACACTAACACAGTTTTACACATATTTGTCCCTCCAAAAACATCTTTTAATTTGTAATTGAGGCAATGTAGTCAGTCAATGAATATTTATTAAATGCCTATTATGCACCAGGCACTGCGCCAAGCCTTGGGAAGATTTAAAGCCTGCCTCTGCTATTTGTGGGACTGTGAATGAATCAGTTAAATGCTCTGGGGACTCATTTCCTCATTGATGGAGAGAGGGAGACAAGGTAGACTAGATCAGGGCTTAAATTTTTTCCACTTGCCACCTCTTTTCCCTTTCTGGCAGCAGTTGGTGTTGCATGGCCTGAAGGCATGCACAGTCAAAGTGCACATGATGTGTGTTCAGAACTAAAGCTGCAGTGAAGTTGTGGTGGGCAACACTGTCAAGCACTTCCAGAAACACTTGGGATTCATTACACATTTGGTTTTGATTAACTTTTTGGTCATTGCATTTTCAGAAACCTTTTACCATTGCCAAATTTTTTAAGACCCCATGGAGTCACAACCCACAGTTTAAGAAGTATTGGACTAGATGACCTTGAAGGTCCCTTCTGCTTCTAAAGGTATGGCCCTTCCTGTCATGGACAGAGCAAGGACTGTCTTTCCTTTCATTTGCATTTGCATCTGCAGTGCCTAACACAGCTCCTGACACATAGTAGGTGACTGATAACTGAGTACTACTTGCCTGCCTGTCATAGACTGCTCAAGATGTGCTGTTGTTCTGCTAACTGTTCCTCATATGGCACTTACCATCTCCATGCCTGATCTCAAGTATTCACCCAGGTATGAAATGTACTTCTTTCTCACCTCCACCCAGAGGAATCCTTAATTTCCTTCATAGTACAGTTCATTGTGTGCTGAATGAATGAGTGCGGTATTTCCATCTCAGATAGGCCTCTTGATCTCTCAATGAGAAATGAACATTCTTCATCAAATTCCCCCAAGTCCAGATGACAATGAAACATCTTCTCAAAATGTGGGTAGTTTTTAATCCTCACCATTAGATCATTAGATGGAGGGGAGATTCTATTTTTAAAAAGAGGCTGGCAAACATCGAGCTATTATTAACACGCCCAGTGAAAGAAACCGCAGGGAATTGAACTGGCTGCTGTCATTGGTCTAAATGTTTTCTTTGTGAGTTCATTTTACTGTAATTGCATTTCTGAGTGGCATCAAAGTTTACAGTAGGAGATAAAAGTATGGAAGAAAGTGGTATAGTGTTATGACTATTTTTACTGCCATCCTTTATTGGTTATTCACAATAAAAAGCAGAGCGTATTCAGCATGCATTAATAAAAAATGGTGACCATAAAGTGCTATTAAAATAGAATACACATTATGTTCATTGAGAACACCATAGACCTCAGCTAACATTTTTTTCTCCTCAAAGAAGGGGCAAAGAGAGAAAATTTGGCATGTGTGTGTGTATGTGTGTATGTGTGTGTGTGTGTGTGTGTGTGTGTTCTGAGAGACACCTAACAGTTCACTTACACAGACTAGCTAAACCTCCATGGGGAAAGCATCAACTACATGTAGCATTACCATTTCTACTTACCCAAAGGAGTTTTCCAATCTCCTGTTATTATTTTAGTTTCATTAAGTCTTGGAAAATAGAATGCCTAAACATTTGATAGTCATTGCTATTCCTGACATGCCACCTTAAAGTCAGATAAAGAAAAGGAATGTGTGTTTTCCTTCTTGATTCTCAGAAAATTGGCCCAATCATTCAGGATATCAAAGTGGAATTGCATAAGAAAAGTGACTAGACTATTTAAACTCTTTGACCCCATGATTCTATTGCTGCTCAAATAATCTAAGGAGGTCAAAGACAGAAATCAAAGTTCAGACTATCCAAAAATATTCATAGCAACACTCCAAGAATTGGAAACAAAGTAGGTGCTCATCATTTGGACACTGGCTGAGTGTACAGTAGTATATGAATATAATGGAATATTCTGGAGTAATAAGTGATGCATATAAGGAGTTCAAAGAAACATGGCAAGATCTGTCCAAAATTATGCAGAGTGAAATTAACAGAATCAAAAGAATATACACAATGACTGCAACTGCAACTAAAGTAATCAAAAAAACAAGAATTATGAAACATATTTCCCTTTTCTTAGCAGAGCTAAATGCTGTTGGCATGGTCACATGAATTGATTGTATCAAGCATTTTTGCTTAATTTCCTCCATATATACCCAAGGGAGGGTTTCAAGAGAAGGACAAGGTTATTTTCAGAAATAACTATGATATAAAAAACAAAAAACCTTATTAAACTTTTTTAATGGTCCACAGAGCTAAGTGTGATGCTCAAAACAAGTGACAAACCTAGGCAACAAGAAAGATTCCACAGCCAGTACTTTGTTCCCTCCATTAGACAATACTGCCTTTCTGGTTGCTTTCAAAAGAGCTTCATGCCCAGGATCTGCCCTTCATGGTCATGGATGGCCTCATTTTTAATTCAAGAGCAAAATCAAACCACCCTTGCTTGCCTTGGTGAGTCTGTGAATCTTACAGCCCTCACCTGATTTATTGAGCAAAGGGAATTTGGAAGCACATGAAAAGTTTACCCAAGGCTTTCTTTGCAGTGTAAAGGCACTTTCATGGTTGTTTTAGATTTACTCTTGAAACTCTATAATAGATTATAAAACTTTCCTAGGTAAGGAGCTCCAGGCTGGAAGAGAATTTATTTGGAATACTTCAATGTTTGGGGTTTTTTTCCCTTCTTTTTCTGGTCGACAGTGATGTTGGGAAAAGGGCAATACTATCATAAGTCATTCTACTAAGACCTTAGGATGGGACTAGAGAAAACGAATGGGTCTGGAACTAAGAGGGCCTGGGGAGCTTCCAAAGGCAGAAAAGATTCAGAGACTTCAGAAGTCCTCCATTGCCACCTCCCTACCCCCCACACAAAGGAGCCCTAGTTCATTCCATTCTGGGGTGTAGATGCATCCACACTTACTCAGCTAATAACCACTTCCTTTTCCACTCTAATTGTGCTATCTTAGTTTTAGGGGGCTCAAGCTATACAATACATAAAAAAGCATAGAGCTGAGCAGCAATGCCATGTTGATGATATACATATATAATGAACAAGCCACATTCTCCTATGTCCTACATAACTCTTAAATCAGAACTTAGGGTCAGGAAGCTCCCCTTCTTCCAAAAACCCTATCCCCACAAACCTGTAAACTAAACACAAAACAGTGGATCATTCAAACCAGTTTTGCCAGAAGTGGGGCTGAATAGGTACAAAGACAAGAGTGAGATCCATCTAGAGAAGGATAAGTAATCTCAAAAGTTCCCAGAAGTGAGGGTTAGGAGGAAGATGGGGCAAGTGGTTTGAGCAGGAGAAGCCAATGGCAGCCAGGTGCTCAGCATCAGGCAAGTTGGGCAGCAATGAGTGGAGATGGTGTATGTCAAGAGCTTTACAAATGTGAGATCTCCACTTATTGCTACTCAACTTCCATTCCAGGGAAGAAAGGATGCAGAAATGAGGAGGGAGAGAATTCTAGGCATGGGAGACAGCCAGTAAAAATGCCTAGAGCCTGGAAATGGATTGTCTTGTGTGAGCAAAAGCAAAGTTTGTATCCCTGGATCACAGTGGACGTATGCATGTAAAGTATGAAAAGACTGGAAGAGTAAGAAAGTAGGGTATGAAAGATTTAGGATGCCAAAAAATACTTTGCATTTGATCCTGGAGGTAATAAGGAGCCATTGACATTTACAGGGAGGGGGAGATGAATGGAACATGGTCAGACTTGCATTTTAAGAAGATCACTTTGGCAACTGAATTACACTGCACTGGAATGGGGAGAGACTGAAGACAGACCCAGCAACAGGCTCTTGTTAGGCGCAGAGCTTACAGCGCCTTTAGAGCAGTCTAAGCTGCCCCTTTAGCATCTGTAAAGGAAAGAGCACTGATTGAATCAATCAGTAAACATTTATTAAGTGCCTACTATGTGCTAGGTACCGCACTAAGTTTTACCACTTAAGGTTTACAAAATGCTTTATACATTTTCTTCCTTCCAGATCTAAAATCCTAGGATTTATGAACAAGTCGCAGGAACTATGGGGAAACATAGGCCTTTGGTCCCTGAAAAGACTAAATAAAAAAAAGACAGGACTCCAGTCCTGGACTGCAAATAGAGGCCGAGAAATGTATGGGAACCAAGTGCGTGAGCATAGTGAAAACAAGACAGGGGCCTCAGTTACTGGGACTAGGCTATATAGTTGCAGGATCAATTCCAACAGAAGAGCTAAGAGCTCAGTGACAAGAAGGTAGTTGTGAAGTCAGCATGGGACCAATAGCTTGAGGTGATGCCAAGTGGGCCAACCCATGGATTTATGGGACTTATATTCAGTTATAAAAAGGGTAAGGCAAGCAAAGTTGAGGACTACTGAAAAATGTCTATTTCTGTCTACACTGTGATTTATACCATTGGGATGTGAGAATACAACTGTATACTCTTCTCCGGGGCATATAATTAGCTTCCTGGAGGGAGAATTAGGAACTTTGACCCAGGGTATTGCAACTTTGAGTGTATTGAGAGCACATAATTCTTCATCAGGTAGAAACAACTGAGCTTAACATTTAATCAGCAAGATAAGTTAAAATAGGAAACTACCAGACAGGGTGTTCCCCTCATCCAGATATCCTTCTCCCAAGACAACTATAGCCCATAGCCTTCCCCTAAAGATAGCCTTCCCAGCAGCGGTTCACAGTGTCCTCGAGTCTCTGCCCATGTGGTGCCTGTTTCCTAATGTTTGTGTCTCATCCCCCATAGGATATTGTCCTACAGCTTCTTCTACCACAGGTACTCAGGTCCCAGGCTCCTTCTCATTTCAAGTGAATTCACCTCTACAATAAAAAGAAGGGGGATGGATTTGAGAAATCCAGCTTGCCTCAGGAACCAAAGGTGCCAGTTACACGTCTCTGCTCTTCCCAAGTCCCCTGCCAATGAGCCAAAACAATCCCTGGGACCATGGGAAAATGCCCTTCATTGGAGGTCTACGGGAGCTGGAAATCAAGTATTCTAAGGAACCAACATTCATTCTCAATGGCCAAGATGGACAGGAAAATCCTCTTGGCTTTTTGAATCCCACCGCAAAAGAACAGGAAGCAAACGTTCCTGAAGTGAACTACTAGGAGAGGGGAGGCTCATGAGAAGCCACAGCCAACATTTCCATACCAAGGACAAGAGCTTTTCTTCTGTTAACAGCACAGGTTGCCACTGGGCTGAGGTCAGAATAGAGAGAATGGGGTGCCAAGAGGGAAAGCAGAAAGCAGAGATAAAAAAAGGAAATCACCCCAAAAGACTAATTGGCAACTACCTAGAGATGCAAACTCTGGAAAGTCGAGCATGTTTCTGACTGAAAGGTCATGTCAGACTGTCTAATGAGGACAGCTTAGCAGAAGTTGTCAGGCTGGGTGCATTCTTTTCTGAATAATCACATGTCAGCAGCTGTAAAGTTTTCTGCCTCTTTTTACTTTAAGCTCTATCTACCCTGCACCGTTCCGAGGCATTAATTTCTGGGGTTTGGGATTTTTTCCTCCTCTGGATCTTTTGCATTGACAACAATTGCTAATAGCAAATTATCAACGTATCTTCACACGATAGAGGACAAATGCCCTAGAATACAAACCAGATTCCTGGGCATTTTTAACTCTGGAGATTGTTTCTGCCAAATGTCCATTATGGTTTTCCATAAGAGCAGACCCTGAGGAGCACTGAAGACAGTCTCCGTTTTCCAAAAGACTGATGGATATCCCTTTCCTTGACTGCCTTTAAACAGTCATGTTGAACTTTTTAGTCTGATCTTTGACATGGAAACTTACTGTCCAGTCATGTCTCTTCTATCTTGTACTTGGTCATTGAAATGAAGTTTTACATCCATTCCTATTAAATTTCACCCACCGTGCCAGCATGTTGAGAGCTTCTTGGATTCTGAATATGTCATACAACATTTAACTAGCCCTTCCTTCTTTGTGGTCTAATTTGATAAATAAGCTATCTATATAATCATTCAAATCACTGATACAGGTGTTGAACAGCACAGGATTAAGGACAGACCTCCAGGGTACTCCACTAGAGGCCTCCCTTCAGATTCATCTCCTCTCTGACCCCAGAAGAGGCATCCCAGAGTCCTGAACCCAAGAATCTTAGTATAGCAGCACCGAGCAGGCCTCTCTAGCCATCAGCTAGAGGAGTGGTCCCTGTGGAGGTTCATGTGACAGCTATTTCTGTAAGGGCTTGCAGCCCCCATCTACTCAGCAGTCACAGCTACTGAAGAACCTGGAAAAAAGTTCTTGCCACAAATGTGGTTGGCACTGTCAAAGAGCCCAAAGTCAAAAAATGGAAATGGTTTTGTCACTGGAAATGACACTGAAGAACTGCCTTGCTGCTGCATCCTATAGACTAAACATCTCTCTGCTAGGCCTACAGGTGAACCCTTCCCAGCCATGTGTAATTGTCTCCTATTACAATAGCAGCCTCCTGAGACTTGTTTGTTTATTTTTATCTTGGGTGATTCACACACAGCAAACGTGTGCATTTTTAATTCATAAGCCCTAATTTCATTTCTAATCCTAATTCCTAGGATCTTAATATTTAAGACTAATTTTAGGGTCGAGACATTTAACTGGTTTTGAATCCACCAATTACGCTCTAATTCAAGGAGTCTTACCCTTTTTTGTGTCATGGATCCCTTGAGTAGTCTGGTGAAGTTTATGGGCCTCTCCCCTTTTAGAAGCATGGATTTTTAAATGCATAAAGTAAAAAGGTCAGAATAATAAAGGAAACTACTTATATTCACAGTTATCGAAGCTTATTTAAAAATAAGCTCACAGACCCAAGGTTAAGAGCTCCTGCCCTGATCTATACATCTCCATACTGTCCATAAAGATACCACGAAAATCTATGTCACATGCCTTGTTGAAATGTGTTTAGCTTTCCTTTGATCTAACAGTCAAAAAACACTGTCAAAAAAGGAAAGAAATGGTGTTAATCTGTCATGACCTATTCTTGATACTTGCTAGATATTTGTGATCACTGCTTCCCTTTCTAGATACTCAAAAACCATCCTTTTAATAAAACTTTCCAAATTTTGCCGGGAATCAAAATCATGTTCATCAACCTATAGTTTGTAGACTCCAATATCTTCCTTTATTGAAAATTGGGGCAACACTGGTTCATCACCAATCTATTGGCATGTGCCCCATTCTTTACAACTGGCTTCATAGAGCAAGGGGATACTTGACTACATAGTTATAAGAATGTTGTATTCTGGAGCTCTATAAAATATTTATGCATTATTCTCCCAGCTGAAACTTGTGTATCTCAAATAGCCACTGGTATAATTTTTCTATATGAGAGGTCCATTTTCACTGGTCAGAAACTTTGTTTTAAACTAAATGGACTTTTGTAGAATAGTTTGATATAAAAATATAAAAGTAATGCCATCTTTTTTCCCCAAAAGTATAAGCATTTTGACAGGACAGATTTTGGCATAAATAATGCATAAAAATCTCATGATAATTTAAATAGAAATCTGTAGAGACTGTGTTATAAATGCCATCATGATGTGAGATTACAGAGGGAATGAGTTTAATGAAACTCCATTGGGACCAGACTACAAAACGAAAGTGTGTCAATACAGCATGTCACTATTATAATGAAGAAAATAAACAAAATAGACCATTAAAATACTAAGTGCCTAGCTTAATTTCAAATTCAGTTTGGGGTATCTGAGATATCTCAGCAATTGGAAGATGCAAATTAAAGGGCTTATTAAAATGCCATATATTTTCTTCCATTTCTAGCAGACTCTGGCTGCTCATTTCCAAAGGCATTTCGTGAAAGTTTGCTTTGCCCATCATGTTTGCACATATTTATTGAGTGTCTTGCCATGCACAACACTCCTCTAGACACTTCACAGGACATTGCCTAGGTCCAAAAAATGGATCACAGCATAGATGATGACTGTTTTTGTCTATTTTAATAACCCAACTGGACCAGAACACATTGCCTCTGATGGATTGCCACACAAGCAACTGTTAAGTCAGTCTAAAGGAGGAAATTGACCATGCCACAGTCAATTGAGTCAGTTTGTATGGAACCTCCCTAATGTAGAGGTGGTTGAGTTCTAAATCACTAAAACATTAGGTTATAATGGCAAATCAGGCTGCTGAAACATAATGGCATACAATATTCATGCTACCTGGTCAATGCTCCATGAACGCAAATTAAATGGCACAATATTCCATGCAGACTGACCACTAGAAGTGGGGCAGAAATCTTCCACAGTAACATGACATGACTTTCATGGCAACTTCAATGAATCCAAACCAATGCAATTCAATAAGTTCCAATGAGATCTAACCCAACCCAACCAATGTGTATTAGGAGGAGCCAACAAAGACACAATGAAAAAGAGGCCTAGCCTGTAGGAGCTTATATCAGTTGTTTTCCCTTAAAAAGACATGCAGGGACAGAAGAGGCCTATGGTTCCTACTGAGGGGAATGAAAAGGTGAAAGAACATATAACCAATTCAGTACTGCTTGTTTTCTGGTTCCTGCCAGTAGCTAGGAACTCAGGGAAGCTGGGTGTATCAAAAAATGTGGTATACCAGCTAAAAGAACTTGACAGGAGCTCATAGAGATGTAGGCCATTTTATCTTGCTTCTAGGGTTATGACCTCAGACAAGCCATTAGATCTCTCTGAACTTCAGTTTGCTTATCTGTAAAATGGGAAAAAGAATACCTGTCATACCTACTTCGTAAGGCTGTGCTGAGGTTCAAGTTAGGTAATGGATATAAAGTGACCAGAAAACTTTAAGGTACAATAGACATAGTTGTTATCATTCTCATCCTTACAATGGATAGGGGAGGACCTAAGAGCAAAGAGGTACTTTAGAGAGGAATTCTACCCTCAACATCCTTCAATAGCAGAGTATGGATGTGCAAACGTTGAGTATAGGAAAACAATGAGGTTCTATGGTACAGTAGAAAGAATGATGCAAATGGAATCAGAGGCCTTGGGTTTGAATCCCACCTCTGTTCCTGACTGCTCATGTGATCTTGGGCAGGTTACTTAAGTTCCTCAAGGCTCAGTTCCTCATCTATAAATTGAGAGGCATAGTTCAGAGGTCCTTTAAGGAGTCTTTCAGCTCTGTGTCTGTGATGCAATGACTTCCTTCAGTCCACTGCCCTCCATCTCTGTGCTCAAGTTCTGGAAGTGACCATGGCATCTTGAGAAGTCCCAATTGCCTCATTCTCAGGGGAACACTTGTTATGTTACCATGGTAGGGAAGAGACTTGATCTGCTTGAGCAGATAACCCAGGGGCCATGCCTGACTGACTTCCTTGGGAGTAAATGGCAGCAGCCAGGGGATTGCCATTGGTTGTATCTATTTAGGGCTGCTGAACCACAGAGTAAGAGCAAAGATGACCATATGTGAATACAAGGAATATAGTGACCATATATGAACAAAGAATTCCCTATTTGGGCTCCTCTCCTCCATCTTAGCCCAGCAGCTCTGCCAGGGCTCCGTGGCAAGGACAGTTATCTTCTGCCCATCTACTCACCTCTGCTTTGCCCCACAGATGCTGAAACATTGATATCACAGCTTCTGAAGGACAAAGGAAGTGGGAGAAAATGGACAGATCCAGAAAGTAGCCCAGAGTCAGGTGGGTAGAGATGAAGATGAGACCAGAGAGCCATGGTTCTCTTTCCTAACATTGTATGAAGCCAGAATTGGGCCTAGAACTTGGATTTTTGAGAGGAAGAGTTATGAGAAACTGAGGAAGAGAAAAGAGAAGGCATTGATCTTTCTTCTGTAGAACTTATCCCTCTTCCTTTACCAGTGAGATCTGTCTAATAGGGAAGATTATCCCCTTTGAAATAACTTTGGGGTGACATGGTTTGGTGGAAAGAAATTGTACTGGGAGTCAAGAAAATTGAGTTCTCCATCTAGTCCTATCAATAACTTGCTCACTAATCCCATCTCTAACCCTGTACAAACCATTTCTCCTCTCTTGACCTCAGTCTCCTTTTTTATAAAATAAAAGAGTTGAACTGAATGGTTCCTAAGGAGCCTTAGAACTTTAAGACTCTGGGATCTCTGTTTCTTCTTCACTCACAGTTTGGAGAGGCAGCTGAGTCAGTTCAGCTAAAGTGCCAAGTCCTATGGGGGACCTAAGTCCAAATACTTTCTCCTACATGTCAACGATGTGACCTCAGGTTAGCTGCTTATGCTTTCAGAACTACAAAAAATGGAAATAAAGGTATAGGGAGAACCTCCTTCATAGCCTTGTCGGTCAGAAAATAAGCATCTATTAAGTACTTACTATGTGCTGAGTCTGTGATAAGTTCTGGAGCTATAAATGCAAGCAAAAAGAAAGCCAATCATAGTGGGTGGGCAAGTGTGGAATTAATCTCCCTCACAGGCTGTATCTTCCATAATGCTGTCACCCTGGGAGGGCCATGGGACCTGTCTATCTCCTCTGAAGTAGAAACTTTTGGTATGGGTTACTTCTCCTTGTTAGTATGTGAGTTCCTTGAGGGCAGAGGTTGTCTTTTCTGTTTGTATATCTAGTGCTTAGCCTAGTACTTGGCGGGTAGTAAGTGATTAAGAAATGCTTTTTCATTCATTCATTCACTCATTCATTCATTCGGGGGAAACAACCTAGAGAGAGGACCCCTCCTTCCCAATGGATCTGAGCTAGCAGGTCCTAGGGAGAGTTGCTGGCAGAAAAAAGGGATGGGCTCATGTAGAGAGAATAAAATCCTCGGATGATCCTTATGAAAGGTTGCCAAGCTCTTTCTTCTTGCTTTCTCTTTCAGTTCGATCATAAACCATTGTCTTCATTCCATGACCCACATACCAACCTTCCCCCACCCCATCCCTGCTCCCTTCCCAAGCTGGTTAGCACTGACTGCTACCCTTGAGAGGTTGCTGGTGGGGTGCTTGTGTCTGTCACCCACAGCCCTGAGCTACCTAGGAGATGCAGCAGACAAGACTCATTACAAGTTGGTGCTGGGAGGAACTCCCTATTAGGTACTCTGGGTTCTAGGTTCTATCTGACTCAGAATCCTCTCTAAATCAAAGCTCAGGAGACCTTCACAAGCATGTTTTCTTAGACTAGGGAGCTAGAAGACTCTCAGGGAAATGGTAGAAGAGTCTCAGCTTCAGCAAATTGGCCCAAGAGCATCTCCACCAGCAAAGCTATAACAAGGAATTCTCAGGTACGGAGTAGAGGGGTAAGGAGCACAGCTGGAGGACTTGGGAGGTTATTTATGGGGAAGCAGCCATTGGGGCCAGGCTAGGCTGTGGAAGAGCTCAGCTAGAGTGCGGGCACACCTCATGATCCCACCACCAAAACCCCCTTCATCACCCCATGAGTGGTGCCTGTATTAGCCACTTGCAGTCAGATTCAGTCTTGCCAGGGAACCATTTCTTCAGAGCATCATTTCCATGCCTCCAGAACATAGTGGATGATCTCCCCAAAGTCCAATGCACAAGAGGAGGGGAAGCAGAGGAAGAACCAGGTAGGATGATTGTTGAAGAAAGCACATCTGCTTCCATGTCTATGAACCCCAAGATGTGGCCAGAGCACTACAGTGGGGGCATACATGTCCCTCCAAAATTCTGGCACCCCCAAATGAGTCTGCAGTTGCCCCACCCTGGTAAGAACTCTGCCCAAAACGGAGCAATAGCATGAATCTCCTTAGCTTGCCATCCGTATCTTCAGTCTTCGGAGGAAAAGATTCTTCTTTCCTTTTAATGCAAATTATCCTGGCCAGAAACATCCCACTGCACTATTCTGGTTTCCGAAACTAGATTCCCTTCTATTCTAGTTAGAATATCCATCCTGAGCATTAATAATGTCTTCACACAGAGCTCTCACTCATATAATATCATGAATTTTCCCGACAGTACTGAATCAATCAAAACCATATCGTTTTTTGAGAGGAGCCATTTTGTGGGATGAAACATTTAATGATGATACACACCTTGGATGATTTTGTGTTCAAGAGAAGGATACCAGTAAACATCTCATCTGTGCCCCATTTTTCATTTACTACCCTCATAAACCTTGAGAAAATTTAAGATCAGCTTGCTATTTAATAACAGCTAAAATTTTCCATGATATTAAAACAGTCATCAGAATTCCCTGGCCCTGACTTCTGAATCTTAAGCACTCGGATGTTGGGAGCTAGATGGAGATAGTGAAAAATGGAATGCAACTACGTGAAAGATCTATCAAAACAGAGAGGCATCTTGAAATAAACAGTTATGGCTCAACAGATAGGTCCAGCATCGACTTCTGCTTCTAATCTGGGCATGAGATAATACACTCAAAGTGATGGACTACAAAAATCCTTCTCCTTACTCCTCTCCTCCTCCCCACCCCCCCAAAATCCGTGCCTTTGCTGAGTGCATTACAAAACAAATGTTTATAAAATGATTATGTGTTCATCAAATGCCCATATGTTCATCAAATTCCTGCCTCAGAGGAGTAAGAATATGTCCTGCACATGGATAAATGCCCACTTTAGCCATCATTTGAAACATCTTTTCCTATTTATTATGCAAAAAAGAAAGTACAGCAAGTTCTACGTTACTCTAAATGACAGAATTTATTCTGTCATTCCATATGGCTTTCAACTGTCCTCTAGCAGGCAGCAATGATTCGACCTAACCATTACTGAGAGGAGAAAGAAGAGAAGGCAGAGCTATCTGAGCACCTTAAGTAAAAGCTAGACATAGTCCTTTCCTTAAGGGGATTTTGTCCTAGGAATTTTCTGACTGAGCAATGAGAAAACCCTTTGGGATTACAGAAGTTCAAAGGATTTTAAAGATGATCTAATCCAACTGAGTAGGAAACTGAGGTGCCGAGAAAGGCAGGGACTTGCTCAAATTTTCACCAGTAGAAGGGCCAAAATTCAAACACAGGTCTTCCAACTGAGTTCATTCATTCATTCGTTGACTCAACAAGTATTTAAATGCCAACAATGTGCCTCGTATTGTGCGAAATGCTGGTGATTCAAAAAGCAAGATGAATCAGTCCCTGCCCTCAGGGAGATTATATTTGACACCACTTGGTGATCTCTATTAGAGAGAAAGCATTTTCATATACAAAACATCTCAACTAGTTAGGTTCACAATCAAAATTATCTAGCCTATTTAGAAGCATGATTTTACTGTCTTGTTTCCATATAAATGGTTTGATTATTTTTCAAGTAAATGCAAGCTAATTTAAGAAGAGAGAAATCACTAATAACTGGGAGTACCAGGAAAAGACTTCTCATAGGAGATCGTAGCAAGTTGAACTTTGAAGGAGGCTAAGGATGCTAAGAGGGAAAGGTGAGGATAGAGTGCTTTCCAGGAAGAGAGGACAGCCTGTACCAAAGATGTGGTGTCAGGAGATGGAATGTTATATTCAGGATGCTTTAGCTGAAAAAATGCAGAGATGGGGATCAAGTGAAAGAGAGGCTGACTGTGGGAGATGTTAAATACCAGATTCAGGAATTTGTACTTTCTCCATAGACAATAGGAAGCCATTGAAGATTTTGGAGCAGGAGCATGGTGTTTGTTGCAAGTGACTGTTCTAGGAATGTTAACTTAGCAGCTATGGGAAGGATAGATCAGAGAGGGGCAGTGACTAGAAGCAGGGAAACCAAATAAGAGATTAATTATTTACTATAACAACCAAACAAACAACTTTGGAAGACTTAAGAACGCCGGCCAAGAAATATATCAACCAAGATTCCAAAAAACGGATGATGTAGAGGGCCGCTCACCTCCTGACAGAACAGAGACTGACTTGGAAAATGACCAAGAGAGAACTGTTTTGCTTAACCAGGCATATCTGTTTCAAAGGTTGGGGGTGGTGGTGAAACTAAATGCTTACTATCTGAAAAATATTTTAATTTAATTTTTAGAGACCATTTCAATAATCCATGGGAAATAGGATAATCCGAACTAGGTTAGTGACCCAATGAGTAGAAAGAGCCAGTTAGATGTAAGGGAAGAAGCAAAGGAGTGCTTTAGATAACAAGCATTTAGAGGGAGTCTAGTGAAGAAGGTGGATTGTGGGGCTAACCAGTTGTGGGGGTTTGGTAAGTTGTGAGTAAAGGTCAAGGGCCTTAAGGATTCAAAAGCAGAGGGTACTGGATAGCTGAATCGGTCAGTTAATCTGGTTCAGACCACAGAAGGCAGAAAGAGACATCAGAAAAGGGGTAATAGCCTGAAAGAACAAGGAGAGGGGAGAGTTGGAGTTTACAGGGAGAAAAAATAATGAGTTTAGGAGAGAGGGATGGATAAAAAGGAATTTCAGAGCTCAAGATCATGGGGATAGCACAGTTATGTATGAAGGTGAGACATGACCCCATAGCACAGGAGGAGGGAGTAGGAGAGGGCATCTTTGCCTCAGCAGACTAAGATAGCTATCAGAAATACTAAAAAGCAGAACATGGAATTGTGAGCTGGAAAGAAGCTTCGAAGCCACCTAGGGCAACGCCCTCATTTTACAGAGGAGGAAATTGAGGCCCAAGAAACTTTAATTGCTTGTGCAAGGTTCAGAGATAGCAAGTGTCCAAAATGGGAACTGAGCACAGGCTGTCTGACTACAGATGCCTTGCTTTATCCACTGTACCATGCAGACCAAAGAAAAGGGTCTACAGGACTGGAGACTTAGAAATGATTCAGAGGTTACTTCTTACAAATGAGCTTTCTTTCTTTTGATCACTTTAATTAAACCCTGAAAATGCCAATTTCTTAGAATTCAATGTGAACCTTTCAGTTCATGTACACAAACAAAAGACAAAGACAAAGAGAGACAGAGACAAAGAGGGAGAAAGAGACACAGAGAGACAGGCAGACAGATAGACAGACTGAGGATAGGGACTAGACATGGTTCTCCAATGCTGTTCAGGTGCCAGGTTAACACTTCCAGCATTTGCAGCTTCTCTCACAGCTTCTTATAATGACCATTTGCAGATAATCTCCAACCCATCTCATTACCTTGCAGCTGTGGTTTCATTGATACAAGGAATGCCAAGATGAAAAAACTCTACCAAATGCAGGATAGCATCTTATAATCTTAGAGAGCTGCCAAGAAGTAATTTGTCAAGGACCACACCACCAGTATGGGCCAGTGACGGGACTGGAAACCAGATCTTCCTACCCTCTGGGGCCAGTTCTTTCCATGCTACCCCCCCTCCACATATTTTCTCTCCTCCCCCCACCCCCATCTCTCTGTCTCTCTGTCTCTCCTCTGAGATGAGGGAAAAGCTGCCCAAAAGCAGTGCATTTTTTCCACTGTTTTTTTCCACCCAGATCTACCCTTCTTGAGCGCTGTGTGCAGCCCTTTCAGAGAAGCCCTTCTGAGGAACACTCCCTCTATCCAAGGCCTAGTACGGCGTATTCTCATTGGCCAGTGCAGTAACATTTGAGGAATCCTTTTGATGACAATGGCTGGATTCTAGTTCCTGTGGAGAGGATCATTCCAGTATCCTTTTCATTGCACAGGGAGCCCTTTCCTCACTTTTAGGCCCAATTGCTCAGAGCCCAAGCACCGTCCCATGCATGCTCACCAACCCAAAACCAATGATCTAGCATCCTAGAATCTCTGGGGAGATGTTACATTTTCACCTCCCAAAACACCAAGCAACTTGGTGCTGTCAGTTCAGTGCAAAGAGTGATTCTTATTTTGGGTTTTTCTCAATATGTTATCAAGGAGAAGAGTGTTTATAAGGCAGAGATTTACAGAGCTCATCGTCAGCTGGATTCCGGCTTCTGTGTCAGCTGGATGCATTTTTTATCACTCCAGTGTCTATGTAGTTGATAGCTGTAGTCAGATAACAATAGAAAAGTAATAGAGCTGGCAGGCATATGAGAGAGAGAGGCAAGCGATGTCTATCTAATGGGGAAGGATTGTCCCCTGTGAAATATTTAAAACATTAGACACAAAACAATGAGTTTCATTAGTTTGGAAAACTGGCCAGCTCTGCAGCAGAGTTGCTTCCCAGAAACAACCCAGGAACTAAACTGCAGAGCCCAAACCCCGGATCAGCCAGTCTTGATGGCCCTCTGAACATGGGGATGGCAAGTAGAAGGGGAAGACCTGCCTTCTAACCTCTGTCTCACCTCAACTCCACTGCCTCATTGCCTCAACTATGCTCCAATGGGAGCCCCATCCATTTGGCTTGTCCAGAACCAGGGATGGGAAGGCAGAATCTTGCTCTCATTTCAAGTCAGAATGGTTTCATTCTTTGTCTTTGTATCTGCAGCACGTAGAACAGTGTGTGGCACACAGTAGGCTCTTCATGAATACTTATGGACTGATTGATAAGCAGTTGGTCAAAGCCCAAGATCGTTCCTTTTATGAGGATTGCAAGTCTGTTCCTCTCCCTTTTAGGGACGGTCCCAAGTTGACTGCTCTCTAGGAGGAAAGAGTTTCATGAACAAAATGCCATCCATGCATTTGCCAAAGTTAACAGGAATAAATAGGCAGAGGACTGTGGAGGCAGAATATTGCATACACTGTCTGATACTATTGCTGTATCAGTTAGTTTCACTTGTCTGTTTCCCTTTTTTATGGGGGAAGATTCATGGAGTCTAGAAGGGAGTATGATACATACTGGAATCAATGAAACTGAAAAGCCAGACATCAATAAGACAAAAAGAAAAAATAAATGAAAAGAGAAAATGACAAGAAGGCTTAACAGTAGAAGGAAAGTAAAAACAGTCTGTGGGGGGGTCATAATTGACATAGTGCTTAATGCTTTTCTTAGAGAGCATCTTTATTTTTCTAGCATGCTTATTCATGCTTCCAACATGGATTTTTTGACCTTTATTCTTCCATAATTTGTCCCTCTAGCCATGAAGAAATCCTAGAACATATGGTATAGACCCTTTCCTATTGTATGTACATCTCCTTCACTCTATGTTATAGTTCGGATATCAGTAACATGCTTTGCCTTTGCACAAAATCCCAGTTTTCGACTGCAATTTCCTTTCAGTCTCAACCAAGTTTCAGGCTTTTAAATTCCTCGACATTATCTCTATCACTGCATCTAGCAGTTAAAATCTATTAATTAAAATTTTTCCTTTTACATTTCTGTCCTACCCAGATCAGCTCAAGTTATTAGAAATGGGAGGATTTTCAGCATTGCGGGCACTGGTGACATCATGGTTACCATAGAAATAAGCATCTCGCTACAATAATACCAGGTTCCTTTCTTTATCAGGAGTACTGCAATGCTTGTGTTCAATCTTCCACCCGTAGGTGAAAAGCTGAGAAGCGTCCTGTCATTGAATAATCCACAATCTTCCAGACTAAAAAAGGGGAGAGAGAGAGACAGAGAGAGAGAGAGAGAGAGAGAGAGAGAGAGAGAGAGAGAGAGAAGGGGGGGACAGAGGGAGAGATGGAAAAAGAAGAGTGGAGAGAAAGAGGCAGAGAGAGAGGGAGGAGGAAGATGGAGAGAGGGTGAAAGAGAAAGAAAGAGAGAGAAGAAGGAGGGGAAAGAGGGAAAAGGGGAAAGCAGGAGAGGGCAAGCAAAGGAGGAGAAAGAGAGGATGGGAGGGAGAAAGGGAGAAAGGGAAAGAGAAAGAGAGAGAGGCTATTTTTTCAAATTTCTAGGCAATGTGTCATCTGCTATAATTAGGTATAGGTACTTTAAAACTCTAAACAAAGAGAAGGCAAGAAAACATAGAATTCAAACCCAGACATGACAAAAACAGTACATTCAATCCAAAATGTGATTCTGTGTTTATATATATATGTGTGTGTATGTATATGTATATATACATATATATACATATGTATGTGTGTGTGTGTATATATATATATATATATATATATATATATATGTATATATGAGATTCCAGTTTTTTTCAGTAACAACCAGGGAATAGGTATTTTTTACAACATCACAATTAGTCCCTGCAAACAGGGCTGTCAGTGTTAATCACCTACTGAATACTTCTACCTCCGAAGGAAGGCCAGAGCTTCCTCTGGCCTGCTAGTCACCTACTGCTGCGGCTGCTGCAGGGATTCTTAGGGGCAACCATGTGCTTTTTAGACTGCCTAGCTGAGCTTTTACTGTCAGTTACATTTCTCAGAGAATAGAGATTACTGTCAGAGCCACGCTGTGGCCTGGTCTTAGTGGGGCTGTGGCTGACCTCGATAGGGCCGCGTACTCACACAGTTTCACAGGCATCTTGTCTTTGAGATGTTTGTGTTAAATGAAACCACTTTAAATCTCGTTTTTGTTGTTGTTTTCAGAAAAGCAGAGGCAAGAATGAGAAATGATTTAGAGAGCCCTTTTAAACATGCCAAATTCTCTAGCCCAGCTCCCATAAATTAATGACTCTTTTAGTAATCAATAACCAGACATGATTTCCTACTGAATCCCACCACAGTAGATCAATCTTCTGTTGCCACTGTCTCCCCAATTTGGTGTTCCAAAGATTTATGACAGTGGCAAAAATGTTTTATTGAAATACACCGGGAACCTAATTGAGTACAATCCCAAGCAAATTGCAAAGGTATGTAATGCTATAATTAATGTAATTAGAGAGGGAAATTGATTGTCATTACAAATGCAATCAGAATCTTTTACATTATTATATTTGCCATGCTAATGGAGTTACTATTGCCATTTATAAAAGAGTTGCCCTTTCTTAACAGCAAAATTGGCAAAAAAGCAAACAATACATGGGAGGTTGTTGGAATGAGTCAGGGCAGAATGAGAAGCGGTAGGGCCAGCAGTCACAGCACACAGACAATCCATTCATTCTAGCCATCTTTTTGATGAATTCAGATTGTCCCAGCTGGACTGATCACGGGGTGGTCCTCCCTGAGCAGCCAGACAGCTAGAATGAATGGATAGGTATTCCTTTTGCACATGAAGATGGAGTCTCACTCTTATTGCTCCGTTGAATCAAACCAGGCTTGATAATCAAATGGCTTTGCCATCTAGGCTGTCATTTTCTTTTGCTGGAGCCAGGTGTGAGTCAGCCAGCAAACAGGTCAAAGTGCTTATACTCTGAATCTTCATATGACACAACATCCAGCCTGCTTGAAAAAATAGGGCAAAAACGTTAAACCAGCTGACTCCTAAAGAGGTGGCCAGTGACTTTTTACCTAAATGCAATTAGAAGATTATAGATTTAGCACTGGAAGAACTCTTAGAGATCATCTAGTCCAATCCCCTTCTCCTTCCCCATGTCCCTCCTTCCCCCCACCATTTTAAGGATGAGAAAATAGGCTAATAGAGTCAGGTTTCCAATGTCCCAAAGACACTAAGTGGGATGGCTGGGATTTGAACTGTTTCAGTCATGTCTGACTCTTCATGACTTCATTTGGAGTCTTCTTGGCAAAGATCCTGGAGTGGTTTGTCATTTCCTTCTCTAGTGGAATTTTTACAAATGAGGAAACTGAGGTAAACAGGGTTCAATGACTTGCCCAGCATCATACAGCTAGGAAATCTGAAGTCAGATTTGAACTCAGGAAGATGAGTCTTCAAACTCCAGGCCCAGCATTCTCACTGCCCAAGATTTGAGTACAGAACCTCTGACTCCAAAACCAACTAGTAGCTCTCTACTAGTTATATCTTCATCCGCAAATCTGACGGTGTTCTTCATACTCCTCTCCTGTTGACTTCATCAGCTCCTGTGGTTTTAATTACCATCTCTGTACAGATGACTCTGTGATCCAATCAAGCTGGACTCCTCTCTATTCTTCACACATCACCCTATCTCCCTTCTCTGCGCTTTTGCACTGGCCATCTCCAGGCCCGAAATCAGGGTCCTTTTTCTTATTCCTCGTTCTTCTTGACCTCTCTAGGGATTTGACATCATGGACTACTCTCTCTTCCTGGAAACTCTCTCCTCTCCACCCAACACTGTTTTCTCTTGGCTCTTTCTGACCTTCCCTCAGTTTCCTCTCCTGGAATGACATCCATCTCCCCTCCCACCTAAGTATGGATGTAACCATCCTGGGTCCTATCTTCTCTCTATATTCTCTCCTTTGGTCATTTTATTTGCTCTAAAGGGCTCTATTATCACCTTTGATAGATGATGTCATAATTTCTATTATCTAGCCCTAACTCCTTTCTTATACTGCCTTCTTACACTACCAGCTGCTTGCTAGACATCTCAAACCTACATATGCCTATTAACATCTCAAACTCAAAATGTTCCAAACAGAACTGCTCACCTTTCCCCCTAACACGACCTTCCTCTGCACTTTCCTCTTTCTACCCTATGGTAGCAGTCCACCATTCACACACCTTCATATTCTCAGTCATCCTGGAATTTTCCCTGTGCTACATGTGTTTCCAAGTCTTGTTAATTCTACTATCACGGTACCTCTCATATTCTGCTTCTTCCCTAGAACTCTGCAGCTCCCACCTACTTGAGACCTATTGGAACAGTTTCTATATTGTTCCTCCAGTTTCCCATCTCTCCTATTCCACACAATTCACCTTCTATACAGGTGCTAAAACACCTTCCTGTGGCATGGATCTGACCACATCACTTCCCCAGAGTCAATCTACTGCCAAGATCTAGTCATTTTACCTTTGCAGTATCTCCTGAACGCACACCCTTCTCTCTTCTGACACTACCACCACTTTTACGCAGGCCTTCATCACCTCAGGCCTGGACCACTGCAATAGCTTCTGATGGGTCTGTCTGCCTCAAGTTTCTCCCCACTTTAATCTAGCCTCCATTTGGCCACCAAAGTGATTTTCCTAAAGCACAGGTCTAATCATGGCATCCTCCTACTCAATAAACTCCAGTGGCTCCCTATTGCCTACAGAAGCAAATACCAAGTGCTCTGCTTGGCATTCGAAGCCCTTCATAACCTAGCCCCCTCCTACTTTTCAGTCTTCTTATTCCATACTCTCTAATGCATACTCTTCGATCCAGTGAGACTAGCCTCCTGCCTGTGCCACCAACAAGACCCTCCAACTCTCAGCTGTGGGCATTTTTCTCTGGCTGTCCCCCATGACTGGAAGTCTCTCCCTTTTCTAGTCAGACTATTGACCTCCCTGACTTCCTTTAAGTCCCAACTAAAATCCCATCTTCCACAGGAAGCCTTTCCCAACCCCTCTAATTTGGGTGCCTTCCATCTTTCTTTTTATTCCTATTTATCCTGAATATAGCTTGCTTTGTACAGATTTATTTACTTATTGCTTCCCCCATTAGATTGTAAGCTCCTTGAAGGCAGGGAATCTTTTTGCCTTTCTTTGCATCCCTAGCTCAGTGGGGGATCCACACAGTGCCTGACACACAACAGTGGCTTAATAAATGTCTATTGACTAACTGACCTCCTCATCAATGTTAAGTGGTTCCCGAGTGCCTCTAGGACTCTTTTGACTGGAAGACCTTCATGATGTGGCGCCAAGCTGCCTTTTCAGGCTGCTTTGCCATGACTCTCCTTTAAGTATTCATGTTCTAGCCAAGCTTGCCCAAATTCCACATTCTCCCTGCAGTCTCTGCCTTTCTGCACAGACTAACCTACATGCTTAAAAACTGGTTTCTATTCACATATGCCTGTCAGAATCCTTTAAGGCTCAGATCATTTGCTGCCTTCTCAGGGATATATTCCTTGATTCCCCTGACCTGCTAATGATATTCTCTTTGGACTCCAATTACCTTGTACTTACTGATCAGTGTACATGTTGTTGTCCCCCCTTCCCCAGTAGACTGGATGTTCCTTGAGAGAAAAGATTATTTCTTTCTTATACTTGTATCCCCAGTACCCAGCACATAGTAGGAACTTACTGAATATTTGCTGAAGTGAATTTATTCGTTCATCTACAAGGTTAGGAAAACAGATGATAAATGGACGCTTAGAGTCAGGTCTATATGGAGATCCAGTATATCTGTTTCAGAATAGATCTTTGCAAAAGATTGGTTCACTCAACGGGCATTCCAAAACATTTAAGGATAGACAACTGTTTGTGGTAGCATCTACTGAGTACCTCTTAAAGAAGGGGTTATTCTAGCATGACTTTGGAGGTGCCCAGTACTCCAAGATCTAGGATTGTAAGGGGGCTCCAGAAGGCTCCATCATTCTGTCTGGTATAGTAGACAGAAGATGTGCTTTAAAGTCAGGCAGATCTGAATTCAAGTCTTGCCCCCAACACATGTTACTGTAGCTGTGGCAGGGCAGGGGGAGGTAGGCAAGTCATTTCACTTCTTAGTGGCCCAGGCAACTCTCTGAGATTGTAAGTGACAAAGAATGATCCCATCTAGATCAGTAGAATACTATGTTTAGTTCTGGCAGCCCCATTTTGGGAAGGACATGGGTAAGCTGGAAAGGATCTAGAAGAAGGTAATCAGGATGGTGAAGGATCTAGGGTTCATGTCACATGAGGACAAGTTACTTCATCTGAAGAAGAGGAGAGTCAGGGGAGACATGACAGCCATCTTCAGGGATACAAAGGCCTCCCATGTGCAAGGCAGACTAGGTTTGCTTTGGCATGGCCCTAGAAGGGAGAACTAGGAGCAATAGTTGTTAAGAGGCAAATGCAGACTGGATCTCAGGTCCCAAGGCCATATAACCCAAGCTGTCCAAGAGGCAGATGAGCGACCTGGAGAGGTAATGGGTTGCTTCTAATTGGAAGCCTTCAAGCAGGGTCTAGATAACCATATTTTGTTTATGACTTAGTAGAGAATTCTAAGTCACGTATGGTTGGGATTACCTGGCCCCTGAGAGCCCTTCAAATTCAACAATTTTATGATTTTTCTACAACTCAGAAAGGAAATTTACAATTCATTTCATCATGTTAAGACCTTTATTTTTACCCTTCCAAGCCAAGAAGGAGATCACTGTCATTCTGTCTGACAAGGCACAGAAGGAACATGATGGCTCTTAGATCTCACTAAATCCTTTTGGCTATGAAAATTCTCAAAGCTCTAACTGCTTATGTCATTTGACGTATCACCCTGGGCTTCTTATCTCTTCCCAGGAAAGAACTAAAGTCCTGCCAAAAAGTCAGGCTTGAAGGAAGCCCAGCTTCAATAATTCCTTCTGCAAAACGAGGAGGTTGGATTAGATCATTTAGAATGTCCCATGCCAGCTCACCACCCGATCCAGTGAATAGCCACAAAGCATAAGAACGTGGGACTTGAAGCTCATGTGTGATGTAATATAGAAACATTAGGCTGGAAGCAGAGGAATGAAGTTCAAATTGCAGGACTGCCCCATACTTTCTACCTGTATAACCTCAGACAAGTCACCTAACATTTCTGGGCCTTGGTTTTCTCATCTGTGCAATGAGATAACAGGGGTAAATCCATTCTAGATCTAAATCTGATCCTCTGATTATCAAAGAAGCATTAAATCTAAGAAAGAGGAGGTTGCTAAGAAACGAAGACTTCTCTTTTACAAAATGGCTCCACCCCCTCCTCTGTTGTGACTAATTTTCTGTTTCCTGGGTTTTTTTTTTTCCTTTTTTGATTCAATCTCAGAGCACTTTATCTTTTTGCCCTTATAATATAGTCCTAGCTTTAAGAGCACTGTTTAGCTTCTGGGTTCATACTCATCCAGTGTTAAATACTGGCAGATGGAGAACCTGAACATTAACTGGAGACGGCTCCTGGCCAGCCTACCAAAACCTTGCACTGAGCAATTTAGCAACAGCAAAGCTTTGAATGGCTGTGTGGTTATCTCCATTGGCAATGGCTGCAATGGATTACACTGTGACACAATGTTCAGCCAAGTATATCACACTGTCAGAATGAGACCAGATCTGGAGCCTTGATCCTTAAGCTGTTGACATTGACATCTAATTGGCAGCCAGATATTGAGAAAGTTCTATAAACACCGGAAAAGGCAGTACAGGGTATCTCCCCTGCAAAAAGTGTTTGTCAAGGAAAAAATTAGCTGTAAAGTTAATTTCTGTAAAATGGATCTCAGTTGCCTACCAGTTTGCATTATACAATTAGAGATGAGTTCCCAGAAAGGGGAAAAAAAGGCAAAACTCCTCTTTTTCCCTGTCATCCCCAGTAGACTCAGTGGAAAACCTTTGATGAGGAGATGTTAAGGAACTGGCATTACATATAACCTAACTAGGTAGCCATCTTAACCGTATGATTTGATTGGGGGGGGTGCCACTTAGCTCAAAAATCCCAGCCTCTTTGTCCTACAGCACATTCTCCTTACCTGGCCTGAAATTCCCACCATTATAATCATTTCTTTGGATTAAACTAAAGAAAAGAGGAAAGAATTCTGCCTAGAGGCAGCAGTTAAAAACACAACTGTAACTCCAGCTGAAAGAAAGGGTGGGTGTGTAGGTGTTGGGGGGGAGTGGCACCCATGCTCTAACTTTTCCTGAAAACAAGTAGAGTGATCAGATTAGGTAGCTGTCACCTTAAAAAGCCCAGAAGCCTGATGCTAAGGTTAGGGAACTGCATGAGAAAGGGGGGCATGCCACTTAAACACTATTTTTTCCTGGGATGGTCCTGTTTGCAAGGAGAAAGGTTTTAGCTTACTTCAGACTAAACTAATCAGTAGATTCCTTCCTGCTTTGTTTCTTTAGCTCCTGGCTACTTCATACTCAGAACCTAAAATGTAAGTCTTAAATCACTGAAATGTTTCTAATGCACTGGGATCCACGGTGGATTTTGGAAATGAGAGAAGATGGACCATGACATCATTTTTTTTAATGCAAAAAGCTTTATTCTCTAACTGAAAATCCCTCTCAGAGGAGAGAGGAGTGGGCATCTTGTGCAAGTATTTATTAAGGCCCTACTGTATGCCACATACTGTGCCAAGCACCGGGGGACACACACAAAAAGATGAAACAATCCCTGCTCTAAAGGAACCCTCCTTCTACTGAAGCAACAACTTCTACATAGAGAAGTATTTGCTGAATGAATATTTACATTATGCAAAATACATTGAAGGTAATTACATTTAAAGTAATTAGAGAGGGTGGGCACTAGTAGTTGGGGAGATCAGGAAAAGTTTCATGGAGAAAGTGGAACAGGAGCCATTTCTTGAAGGAAGAGAGGGGTTCTCTGAGGCACAGGGAAGGAGGCTAGTCATTTCCAGCACAGAGAACTGTCCCTGGTCCCTGCAAAGGCAAGGAGAATAGAGAGAGCACACCATAAGTGAAGAACAGAAAGACCAGTCTGGCTGAATTACAGAGCATGGGGGAGAGGAGGTAGAATAATAATGTATGGTGAGGCTGTGTAATAGGTTAGGCTTTAGGGACAGGTTGGGAAAGGTTTTAAAGGCTCAAATTGCAGATGGAGGCAATGGGGAGCCATTGGAGTGAGCAGGGAAATGATATGGTCATATCTGTGCTTAAGGAAGGTCACTCTGGCAGCACTGTGGAAAATGTATTGGAGTGGGGAGAGACTGGAGGCAGGTAGGTTATTGTAGTCTAGACAAGAGATGATGGAGGCCTACACTAATGTGATAACTGTGGGAGTTAGGTGTGAGAGAGATTGTGGCAGTAGAAATGGCGTGATCTGGAAACTGGGTGGATATGCGTGGGGAGGGACAGTGGGTAATCCAGAATAATGCCAAGGTTACAAACCTGGGAGAACGCAATAAAGGTAGTGTGTTAGAAGAAACATGGAAGGCTGGTAGGGGGGATGGTTTTTGGGAAAAGATAATGAGTACTGGTCTTGGACAGGTTAAGTTTAAGATGTCTTTAAGGCATCCAGTTTGAAATGTCTACTAGGAAGCTGGCAATGTGGAACTAAAGCTTAAGGTAGTAACTGGAACTAGATTTATAGATTTGGTAACCATCTACACAGAGATGATAATTAAATCCACAGGAGCTCACCAAGAAAGAAAGTATAGACAAAAAAAGAAGAGGGCCCAGGACAGAGTTTTAGGGAAGACTCCCAGTAAGGAAGCATGATATAGATGATAACTCAGCAAAGTACATTAAGAAGGAACCATTAGACTGGTAAAAGGAGAATATGGAGAGAAGAGTGCTATGAAAACCCAGAGAAGAAAGCATATTCAGTAGGGGGATGTAATCAACACAGAGATAAAGATGAGGACTGATAACAAACTCCATCAGATTTGGCAACTAAGAGATCACTGGAAACTTTGGAGAACATAATTTTATTTGAACGATGGAATTGAAAGCCAGAATACCAAGGATTGGGGAGCAAATCAAGGGAGAGGAAGTGAAGGCAATGAGTACAGATCTTTTTTTTCTGAGAGTCTGGCTGAGAAAAAAAGGTGGGATAAAGGATGATGGCTTAAAGGGAGGTTTGGGCTTAGTAAACGATGTTTTTTAAGGATGAGGCACAGGCATATTTGATACTTGTATTATAAAGTTCTAAAATATCATACTAGGAGGAACCTTAGAAATCATCAAGTTCAACTGTCACGACTAGGAATATGAATCCCTTTACAACATTCTTGACAAGGGGTCATCTAGGCTGTAACCCTCAAAGCTAAAGCTCCTAATCCCATTCATCACCTCATAACCATGAAACTAACAACCTAATTAAAACGTAACTAAAAGTAATGAACCTCAATGGTGGCAAAGTTGTAAAGAAACAAGTCTGCCTCCTGCCTGTGTAACCATTGCTTCTTAGTCTCCAATCATTGCTGGCGGAACTGAAATGCAATCTCAGATCTTCAGTATGGCCCCTATCCTTAGTCCCTCATGACATTTCTGGAAGGCCCTTCCTGTTAGTAAGGCGAAATCTACCTCTCTACCTATCAGTCTCTGTTACACCAAAGAAAAGGTCTGCTTGCTCTTCCATGGGACAGAACTTTAGTTATCCAAAGATGAATTTCACATTCCCTCTTAGGTCTTCTGAGCTCCAGTCCAACACCTCCAATCTCTTTAATCATTCCTTATGGGACAGGGCACTCTGGCACACTTCATTTGCATAAAATGTGGCACCCAGGCCATAACACAATACTGCTCATGTGATGAGTCTGACTGATGACCACAAGACTTTCTCTGTTCCCTCATTCAGGGCTCACTTTATTACTCTAGTGGCTCAGGAAACTCATCAACGTGGGCCTTCCCCACAGTCTAGTACAACTTACAAACTTACTCTGAACACTTTCATTCCACTTAAGGTTATTTTAGTTCTTTGTTCCAGTCAGGTCCCACTGTTTACTTTTCCTCAGCTTACAGAATGACTCAACTACAACTCCCACACCCTTTTCCTAAGTGCTGCTCTCAAGACAGGTCTTACATCCTGTGCCTGTAAAATTGATCTTGAGGCTCTAAGTGCAGGATTTGACATTTAGACTTATCAAATTTAATCTCGTTAGATTTGTTCCATCATGCTGTGTAGACCTTTTTGGATTCTGATTTTCTCATCTAGCCTATTAACTTTTCTTCTCAGACAGAAATTCAGTAAGCATACAGTCAATGCCTCCATCTAAAAGACTGACACAAAAGGTAACAAAAACTCCATTAGAGACCTCCCTCCAGGATGACATCTGTATTTTTGCACCCACCTAACTGTTCAAACACCTGGTATACATTCTGTCCTCTTGTCCACAAGGATACTATGACGACATTTTTTCAAATGTTTCTATTCAGATATTATGAAGATTGACTAATTTCTCCACTTTTCAGTGTTTCAGTATTCACTCGTGTGGGTAGTCCCTCTACAGTCTATAGCAGGGGCTGGCAAACTATAACCGGAGGGCCAAATCTGACACAGGTCAGATATGCCACTTGATTAACAGTTTACCAACCCCTGGTCTCTACATATCAGTCTTCTTGTATACTTCTTGGCCAAGTCCTCTCAGAAAGTCTCCAAAGAGGATTTATTTAAATGCTAGAGTCCTTTCTCTATGTCTCTTAAAATTCTTCAACTGATCCATCAACAAGGGTCTACTGAATGCTTCCTCTGTGCTAGAAGCCATGCTAGGCCCTAGGGACACAAGGACAAAAACCAAACAATCTTTGCCCAAAATAAAGGGCATCCTGGATGAGAGTTCTATGCTCTGGCCACACGTGCCCACTCGACATTCCTCTTCTGCTCTTTGGGTCCCCTCCACTTCTTCTTGTTCCAAGTTCCAGGATCCCTGGTCACAGGGCATTACCAGAAGAGTAATGGCATCCATTGGCACATTTGGCCCGCAACTCCTACAGTCAAGGTCTGGGAAGATGAAAAACAACTCGGGGGTTTCTTGACAGGGCTACTTGGTGATGTATATACCAAGCTTCCCTTTTAGGAGAGTAGTCTTCTGCTACCACCTTCCTATAAACAGTTGGCTGGGGAAATGAGCACTGTTCAGTAAGGATGGCTTTATTTTCCACTCACTGTGCAACCCACCAATGGGAAGAGCCGAAGCGTCCCCTGAAAACTTAACTCAGTTCTTTGAGTGCTGGTGGAAATGTTATATGCTGTTTGACAACTCTACCCCATACCCACTTTCCTCCTGTTTCCCCTTTGTGTCTCTTAGTGTTAGTCTGAGACAGGGCCAAAGAGTCAAACTGCTCTTCAGATAGACAACTTCCTACCAGATCAGTACATACTGCAGATCTGTGAGATACTGCAAGGTTCTCTTAGAAGAGAAAGCTTCCCACAAAAAATGAAGGCCAGGGAAATTAGGAGGAACTGCCCACTTACGTCTTTGTCTCACATTTTATTTTTCATGATAACTTTCCCTCTTCCCCCAGAATCCCTCAAATTAAAATCAAACAAATCCTATGCTGGCAGCATCATGGAGAAACAGGTCTGTGTATTCACTGTTGTGAAACTCCAAACTTATGGAATGTTTTTGTCGAGCAGTATAGAGAAAATATTATAGACTGCCCGATCTTTGACCCACTCAGCACATTGTTAGGAATATATCCTGAAAGTGTTATAAAGAGCAGTAAGGCCGTAAGAAGAGTTTTCCCTTCAAAGATTTTCGTGGTGGTACTATATGTAAATAAAAGAAAGTCACCTAAAAGACACAACAAAAGAGGCTTGATTAAAGAAATTGTAGTACCTATTTTTTTTGGTGTCATTTGGTCATTTTCCAGTCGTATCTGACTCTTTATAACACCATTTAGGGTTTTCTTGGCCAAGATACCAGAGTAGTTTACCATTTCCTTTTCCAGCTTATATAAAGAATTGAAGCCAACAGTTAAGTAACTTGCCTAGAGTCACACAGCTAGGACGTATCAGAAACCAGATTTGAACTCAGGATGAGGAATGTTCCTGAGTCCCAGCCCAGTGCTCTATCCACTGCAGCACTGCCTAGCTGCCCCATCAATTTCATGAAATATTATAATGCCATTAAAACCAACAAGTATAAGGAATACAAAGAAATCTGGAGAGAACTTTCTAAAATAATATGATTGGGACAAAAAGTAGAGCCAAAATAATAATGAAATACACACTAATCAGAACCATATAAGAGGGAAAGTGAATGAGAAGGAATGGGTTAACAAAGGAGGATGGAGGGATGGAGAGGGAGTGACTGAAAACATGCTGTCTTAACCTTTGAAATTAACTCATTTGAATGCAAATAGCTATTAAGCAAGTTTAGTTTCATACCAGGTTTTAAGGAAAACATTTAACTA
>CM053775.1:9363540-9380286 GCA_028658325.1 Potorous gilbertii
CGACTAGATGAATGAGCTTTCTATCTGTAGGCAGTTTATTGGTATGGTGAATAGAGAGCCAGTATGGAGTCAGGAAGACTCGAGGCCAAAATCAGCTTCAGACACTTACTAGCTGAGTTCCTTAATCTCTGTTTGCCTCAGTTTCCTCAGATGTAAAATGGGAATTATGATAGGATTGTGAGGATCAAATGATAGTAATTGTAAGTGCTTAGCACAGTGCTTAGTGTGTAATGAGTGCTAAAAGAAATTTAGTTGCTTTATTATTTATTTTCCCAATGCTCTCCATACCTATTGGGTTCCCATTAACATCAAATACCATGGTGTTACTTGTGGTATCAAGACTGAATACAAAGCCTTCTCTGGCACTTAGGGAATCCTGGGATTCTGCACAGCCATCAGGAAGACAATGTGGAAGGCATAAAATAGGAAGGGGGGGCAGTGTTTGGAGAAGATGGGGGAGGCAAGTCCTGAGCAGCCTGTGCATGGGGAAAGTATTCCTTCCACAGAGTACATGTTGTTTGTCTGTTTTGTTGTTGTTGTTTTCAAAGAGGATCAATGGCATCATGAAGTGATGTCTTGACTCATGTGTGAATTGGATTGAAGTGAGCCAGAATTGCACAAAATCATCAGCCTCACTTTCTCTCTTCCAGAGTCACCGAAGGCCAGTAGCAGGACAAAAGTCAGGATGACTAGCAATGTCCCAGGATGCAGTGCATGACACTGGAAGCTTCAATTCTGATCTCAGATAGCAGGAAGGTGGTGTTTGGGACTGATTTGGCTACTGGTGACTATTGTGAGATGACAATGTGGGTGGGCAATGCTATTTGTGATGTGTCTTTATTCTGGTATATTTGTTGGATTTACAGCAAGATATGATAGTATAAAAGAAAATCCGATAATGTTATTGGGCTCTTGTGCTTCTGTTTCTCCTTCTTTTGCCACGTGATTGAGTGTATTTGGTGAGATAGGGTATACAGGCACTCAAGAGAAAGGGGACCGAGACCACTGTAAAGAGACAGTTATTCCCCCTCTAAACCAGATTATTTATCCTTAAAAACTGCCTTCACATTATTCCCCTGCTTGAGAACACTGAATGGCATTCCATTTGCCTAATGCAGCAAGCCCAAACCTCCTTGCTTCACTTTCACATATGTGTGAATTTATTTACACATACGTTTCTTCTGTTTTATATCATCTTCATTTCCAAATATTCTTTCCCCTTCCGAACAAAGGAACCATCCCTGGGAAACAAAATTTTGTTGTTGTTTTAAGAGAGAAAAAAACCTTGCTTGACTTCTGAGGCCCTCTACAATCTGCCTTCATTCTATCCAATCTTATTTCCCAGAAACACAGAATCTTAGTGCTGAAGGAGATGTTAGCAGCCACTTAATCTAGCCTAAACATGCAAGAAGTCTTGACTACAAACGACTGGCTGAGGTGAGGCCATCTCCTCTTCGCATTGCCTGCTTCTTCTTTGGCCAATTCTCATTTCCTAGAAGCTTGTCCTGACTTTGAGCCTAAGATGGCCTCCTTGCCACTCCCACTTCTGAGCTCAGACAGAACGAGTCCAATCCATCCACCACATGAGAGCCTTTCAAACACTTGAACTCAGTTCTTGTTCGCACTCCCTGCTCATCTCCTACTCCCCCCAATCCTGAGTCTTCTCTCCTCTACCCTAAGGATGCTCAGTTCCTTCAACTGATCTTCATGTGGCATGGACTCAAGGCCTTTACTACCCCTAAGTGCCCTCCTCTGGACATTCTCCATCTTATCAACACTCTTCTTAAATCATGGGGTCCAGAACTGAGCACACTATTCAAGATGAGGTTCTGCTATCTCCTCCTATTCCCCAACATGCACCCACGCAGCTCAACTTGTCACTGATTTGCAAACAGACCATATTCATTGCTGTCTTCACTTACCTAGAATGAATGACCTTCCTTTGTCCATTCGAATCTTCTTCAAGCTTTGATAGTACCCTCCAAGGCTACCTTCTTTGTGCAGCCTTCCCAGGTTTCCCCAGGCCCCTCATTCATCCCCTCCTGAACAACATGATCCCATAGACAATTATGTTTGCACTTTCTTCTTTCCTGTGTCCTATGACCCCAACTTTATTGTTGGGGCTCTTTGGAGGCAACAGTACAATGTTCAGCACACATGAGAAACTCATGAAGGATGGATAGACTGAATGCTAAATTGCTGTTCTCCAGCAACTGTGGCCCCGGGGTCATTTTTGCTTTTCTGGCTTGTACTTGACATGCTCTGAGATGTACAGACAGATGGGGGACTTGTCTTGGAATCAAATCCTGGCTCTGTCACTTACTAGAGTTTCTTCACTGACAAAATGAGGGCCACTGAGGGCCTTTCCAACTCCTCAAGTCTAGAGTTAAGCTCTTATAATAGATGGTTTCAATGTCCTTTCCCACCTCTACATCCATGGACTTGGTTGCTGGCCTGATGACAGCAAGCTTTTCCCATAGCTGAGCTGTAAGCTGAGATTGAATTTGGGAAGGGGGCTAGCACAGGCTCCTTTCCAAACTATGGCCAACAAAGGTATATACTCTACAGGTCAAAAAAGAAATGGGCTAAACAATGCATGCAAAGAACTTTGTCAAACTTGGTTTACACTAATAGAAGTGTTGGATATTGTTATTTTCATTACCGCATTATCTTTTGGCTTTCTGATCGGTAAAAAGGATAGGCTTATCATTTTTCTATGAAGTGAATCATTCTTCAGTCCAGCATTTCTTCTTTCAATTATCACACAGATACGAAACAGTAATTCTCTTTCTAACCTTTCTTTCACCTTCTCCTGTGCTATCTGATGCTGCGTATTTTGGCACACACATAAGCACTCTACTGGTTCATACTAGCCTTTTTCTACTGATAAGTACTATGCCTCTTAGCTTGTTTATGCACCACTTGGAAACCCAATGCAGAAATTCCAGTGAAAAACCTTTTCTGAGTGAGACCAGAAAGATGTGTAGTCTGTTACAGTTGCAAAGCCATGTGTGACTATGACATACCAGGGTCTCTTGGCCCTTCCGTAAGGATGGGAAAGCTCATTCTTCAAAGTTCAAAACCCAACACAAATCCATAGGTACCAAGTTTGAAAACAACCCTTTGAAGTTTGATATATTTATGGAGAAAATATAACATCCATTTTTCCATAGGGCACAAAGGTTTATTATAAGCAAAAAAAAAAACTTCTCAGATACCAAATAACTTTTTCCAAATCAATATTGTGCTGATTTAGGCAGGTGTGAATCATCAGGCTAGTGATTAAATTTCTTTCAAGCATATAGAATGTGTTCCAAAAGAAAGTGAATAGTGCTTATAAGATCGAGCTTGGTTTCTCATTTAATAACACCAAATGCACAAAAAGTTTCGAGAAGCATTTGGTAAGTCAGAATTGCAACCTGAATCCCTCTTCCTTACGGTGGTTGAATTTAGGAAACTAGCTAACAGATCACATTTCTCTTCTGCCTCACAGTGATGCTAGCACACACTTTTCTTGATCCTGCCTCCCTCTTGCTTTTTGTGTCCATCCCTCAGCTCGACACCCTTCAGTAGGGGCTCTAATGATATCCATCTGCAAGAAGTTAATAAAACGCTTTCAATGCCTTTGACATGATAAAAAAAGTAATTGCTTCATCAACTCAGAATTTACTTAAAGTAAGAAGAGTTTCAATCTATATTATTCTTTAAGGCTTACAAAGTCCTTTTCTCCTAACAACCAAACAAGGTGGGCAGAGTCCTATCATCTCTATTTTAAGGCTCAGAGAGATGACGTGGCTTGCCCAGAGTACCGCAGCCATGGAATCTTGTTCATCTAGCTCATAGAATTCCCATTTTGTGGACTGGACTCATTCTCTTCTAAGACAGGATTCAGCAATTTACTTCTAATGGTTTTTTTGATTTACTAACACAACCAAAGACTATATAAAAAACCCAGCAAACAATAAAACAAAGAATTTCAAAAAATAAGCTGCAGGATCAGCTTGCATTTTTTTTCTTTTACCACGCTTCCTCCCAGCCAATTTGAGGAGGGGCAAAAAGGCAAGGACTGGGAAAGTTTGAAAAAACAAAACAACTCATGGAGGTTTCTTCAGCAAGAAGTCTGAGCAAATGCAATAGGAAGGAAGGAGTGAACTGGAGTTTTGTCCGATCCCACTGCAATGGTATTTCCATCAGTTGGATTCCAGGAAGCTACTAGCTCTCTCCAATCTGGTCCATGCTGCCACAACCAATGTGAATCTCTATACCCTCTGCCACTTCAGCTGCCTTAGGTCTGTGTCACCTCCACTTCCTCCAGTTTGCTGTGGGTCCAAAGGATAGACTCATGAAGTGATCTCAATTTTCCTTACTCTACCCTTCTCACAGCCACTGAGGCAACAGTACAACACATCTTGACCTGTTCTACCTGCTTCTGAGGAGAATACCCAACATGGAACCAGTAAAATAAATCTTGCCATTTCTGTCTGTTTCTCTCTCTCTCTCTCTCTCTCTCTCTCTCTCTCTCTCTCTCTCTCTCTCTCTCCCTCACACACACACACACATACATACGTGTATATATATTATATACACATATATATAATATATACATATATGTGTATACACACACATGCATATATATATTCTGGACAGAAAGTCCTCCAAGGGCAAAGGAAATGGAAATGAGGGCTCTGGGATATATATATCTACATATATTTCCCAGGTTGTGTGATATTCTCTATGATAGCTATTCCCTGGGAGGTCTTAGAGAACCAGCTTACACTCAGAATAGTGAGGAAAGTGCACAGGAGATGACCAGGAAAAAGATAATAACTTTCCATTTCTTAGAATTCCCTTGATGAATAAGGGTTTCCATAGAATGAGCTCACAATATTATATAAAACTAGCCTAGATCTAGCCTCATTTCATTGTTGTCTTGTTCATTTGTTCGATTCTGTCCAACTCTTTGTGACCCTCATGGACCACACATGCCAGGCCCTTCCATCCTGCACTGGCTCCCAAGTTTCTCCAAGCTCGTGTTCATGGTTTCTGTGGTATTATCCATCCATCTCATCCTATGCTGTCTTCTCTTCCTTTTGCCTTCAATCTTTCTCAACATCAGGGTCTTTTCCAATGAGTCTCATCTTCTCATTATGTGACCAAATTATTTAAGTTTCAATATTTGTCCTTCCGGTGAATAGCCTGAGTTAATTTCTTTAAGTATTGACTGATCTGATCTCCTTGCTGCCCAAGGGATTTCAAAAGTCTTCTCCAGCTCCACAATTCAAAAGTGTGCTTTCTGTGGCACTCAGCTTTCCTTATAGTCCAACACTCACAGCTATACATTGCTACTGGAAAAACCATAGCTTTGACTACACAGATCTTTGTTGGCAAGGTTATGTCTCTGTTTTTTCTTATGCTGTCTAGGTTTGCTATAGCAAGTATCTTTTAATTTCATGACTGCAGTTGCATGTCATGATCTTTGAGCCCAAAAATATAAAATCTGATGCTACTTCCATTTATTCTGTATCTATTAATGATGGAAGAATTGGGACCAGTTGCCAAGATGTTAGGTTTGTTTTTTTTAAGTTAAGCTTCAAGCCAGCTTTTACACTCTCATCTTTCACCCTCATCAAGAAGCTTCTTATTTCCTCATATCTCAGTCCTGCTTTTCTCAACCTTTTATTGAGTATGAGAGCTACTCCATTTCTTTGAAGGGATTCTTGCCCACACTAGTTCATGTAGTAATCATCTGAATTACATTTAAGTTCATTGACACCCAAGATGTCTGCATTTAATTTTTCCATCTACTTCTGAACCATATCCAACTTCCTTGGGTTCATAGAACTTCCACATTTCAGGTTCCTATGCAATATTAATCTTTACACAACCAGACATCACATCACTATGACCAGACACATCTGCAGCTGAGCTTTCAGCTTTGGCCCAGCTGCTTCATTAGCACTGGGGCTACTTGCAGTTGTCCTCTGCTCTCCCTCAGTAGCATACTGGACATAGTCTGACCTGAACATCTCTGACCTTATCTCTTTTGTCATTTAATACTGTCTTGGCAAAGATACTGGACTGGTTGACTTTCCATTATGATCTATACATCTTGGACAACCCTGCATGGCATAACTCATAATTCATTGACCCCCTCTGACGACAAGGCAGTGATCCAGGCTGAGAGACTGTGACTATCCTAACAAAAGAATAGCAGCCTGGCTTCTTTGAGTCTTAGTTCTTTCACTAACTAGTTAATTGAAAGTGGTCAAGTCACAGTTTAAGGAACAATTTTCCTCATCTGTCAAAGGAAGGTTATAACACCTGCCCTGCTCACAGTCCAAGGATGTTTTGAAGACAGGATGCAATAATATATGGTAATGTGTTAGACAAATGGTGAGATTCATGGTAGAGGAGACAGAGAATGGGTGCTCTTCAAGTTTTCTTACTCCACTGTAGCAGATATTGGTAGGTAGTATATATGGCTGATAGGAGAAGAGAAACAGTTTTATAAACAAATATTTAAAGATTCCTAGCCAGGAACATAGTTCTATTTTACGATGGGGTATCATCACCAAGGGACCCAAATAAATTGATGGAAAGTGAGAAGCACTACTCAGGAATTTCTTGGCAACTCTCTTGGGCACAGAGCATGGGCTTATGAAATGCTCCCAAGAAATAAAGAAATCTCACCTGACATTTAGTTCAGACTTTATTAGGGAATATTTTTCACTTAGGATATTCATGAAAATTCTAGACTGCCATTTCCTTTCTATTGCCAATGGATTCTGGCTATTGGCCTATTTATCAGCAGATATCCCACAGTCTTTGGTGGATGGTAAACTCACCAGTCTCCTGTGAGTAGGCATCATCAACCCTTCTGAATTATGAGCTGAGACACACAGTTGGCATCCTGGAGTCGCTCTACTGAACAGCAGCAAGCCCTTCATGGGCAGATTTGCTGGCTCATAGCTCCCATCTTTTACTAACCAAAAATCTTTAACCACTGGCAGTCCTCAAACCAGTTTGCTGCAGAGGAACTTTAAAAGTTCAGAAATGACCCACAGGGTGGGTATTTCTTTTTCAAGAGAAGGAAGAAAAGACACATATATACCTTCCATATTCCAGGGTTTTGTCCAAGGATTTCACAGCAGTACATCTCAGAGCTTGGTTTTCCGCATATTGTAAGAAATGCTTTCACCAAAACATTCTGTACAGTAACAGGCACTCTTCCCAAGCAAGGACAGCACAGTGTCCTCATCCCAGGAACATAGAGGTTGGTCTTGGTTAAATAATCGAGGAGTAGCTCAGTGGATGGAAAGCTGGCCTTGGTTTAAGAAAGACCTGGTGAAGTCTAAGACTTCTGGCACAAACTAGCTATAAGACCCAGGCAGCACTCTAAAGTCTTATAGAAATTATATAAATTGCATTCAGGCAACAAGCATTTATTAAGTGCTTACTATGTGCCAGGTACTATGTGCTAAGCACACTAGGAATAAAATGACAGACAAAAACAAAGCAAAATAAAAACCAGCCCCTACCCTCAGGGAACTCACATTCTGATGGAAGAGTCAGAGTGAGAGGCAAAAATTTAGGGTTAGGGGTAGAGTCAAGTTGTAAACATTTAGTTGCAGTGGAGTAGCCATCCCAAGTTCATTGGTGAAGGGACTTTCCATATCAGGAATTCCCTAAGCCAGTGAAATCAAAGATATGCAAAAAAGAAAAAAAATAGGATTGAAGTGCTATTGATTAGAGCACAGTCATATATAACAACCAATGACATTTTAGAGTTTTAATTTTAGAGTTGAAATGGGGTTCAGGAGATAAAAGGGCCCCTAATTTTAAAACTAAAACTGACAACCTTACACTCTTGTGCACATGCACGCATGTGTACATACACACACACACTCATAAACATATGATACTTTTTTTCTTATCAAATGGAAAACATACAGGTTTGCAAAGAGTAATCACATTATCTGTATAATATGGTTATAGTCTGTATCACCACAGATCCCAATTTAGTATAACATATCCTGATGTTACAAGTGATTATTCTCCAAGAATATTTGACACATCTATGATTTAATTGTTAAAGCATATTTGCAAGAAATAACCATGTAGACCAAAAACGTATTCATATTTATATCATCCTCCTGTAGATCTCTTTGAGAACTCTAGTAAGTGCTTAATTGCAATATTTTCTTATTAGGACTCAAAGTTCTTCGCATAAATCAACTGCTATAGTCTTCAGAACTAAAGACAAAGTCATGAAGGCTGGTGGAGACATATGTCTCTTTGAGTTAACTTTCTTGGGATTTTGATATTTGGGCTGGAATATTACCCCCCAATGCCTCTGATCTGTATAAAGCTAATTATGTGCTACTATTAAAGCAGATTGCAAGAGACATTGACAGTTGGAAAGGCCTAATGACCAGCTGGATGGGAAAATTTCATGTTGTCAAAATGGTAACTTTGCCAGGAGTATTACATGTTGCTTATTTGCCATCAACAGGACAATCTAACTCTTGTTTTAAATTAAACATAACCTGTTGAGGAATCAAATTTAGAGTTGTAGGAGAGCTCCAAAATCAGGTACTGTGTAGTCTCCTTTTTTCTTTGGAACTCATTCCTCACTACCCAATTTCACACCCCACCAATGTGCTTCTGCATCACAATATCTTTATAGAAAATAAGTGGATCAGAAAGAATAAAGAATAAAACCATTTCCTATGATAGACTATACTTAATGACACCAGGAGAAAAATCAAAAGCTTGGGGTCACAGAACCAGAAAACAAAATTGTTGGACAAAATTGTTCACTTTTCAGTTAGTTGTGTTAGTGCTGTATAGACTTAACTCTAATAGCCTCCATTTAAGGCAAAAATCACACTGGAAGGTTTGTTGCTAGCTAGTCCAAATGTACCAAAAACAACGTCAAAAGAGTCCTTTGTACAAAACTTCAGAATAGTTGTTGTAATTGGTTTTATTTAAAGCAGCAACACATGATAAAAGCACTACCAGCAGGCTGTCCAAAAGGCTCCTGTTAAAGTGCTAAGCACCACAGGCCACCTCTAATAGCCCTAAAGTAAAAAATGATGTGCCTATATGAGATGTCTTCATATTAGGGGAGAAGGAAAAAAATAAATTGATGTGAGTCACAGAGTGATTGTAAAAGACATATAATTGGTTGGGCAACACTTTTGTTCTCTCTCCCCCAGTTCTTAAGGAATCAGAAACTCTTTAAGACTTTGCAGCAGGAGCCAACATGACCCTGGATGCTCTAAGACTCAGCCAGTAGAGTGCTATGACGTCAAGCTGGAAAGGCTTCAAGACAAAGCCCAGGGGCAGTCTAAATGTCTGTTGCCTAAGAACGAGTCTAACTAAGTGTGATGACTCTTGCCACCCACCAGGCTGGTCATGGCGAGGATGAATTTTTCCAATATAGAAACTCTCAAAGCCCATCTTATTCAACTGTGGACATGACTCAGTCTACAAAATTATAGATCCTCAAAGTAATGAAGCAAAAAAGAAGTTTATCATCATGTCAAGATGTTTTTAATGACTACTAACAATAATACTTGCTATGTATATGCCACATTTAGGGTTCTCCAAGCACTCTCAGACCTATGGAACTTACTTTGTCCTTATAAGAAGGAAATAAAGAAGGTATGAATTTGGCATTAACTTATCAATGATTAATTTATCCATTTTAAATGTGCCATTTGACAGAATTTCATAGTTAATGTCAAAGTCAAGAGTAGCCCCCAGGTCTCCTGGTTCTCTCCCTGTGCTCTAAGTACAAGTATCACTCTCCTTACAGATAAATACACTTAAGTTTATAAAATTTAAGTGCCATGTTCATAGACATATAACATGAAGGTGTCAGAGGTATAACTTGAACCATAAGATCATAGTGGAATTGCTATGAAATTATATATTTAAATATACAGCTCAAAATGTGGAAACTGACCAGATGAAGCTGGAAGGAGCACTAAATTTAGTCAGAAGGTCCACATTTAAATCCTAGCTCTGTGTGACCTTGGGCAAATCCCTTGAACGTCATCAACATCAAATATTTATTAAGTGCCAGAAGCATGCCAGGTACTATCCATGCTAAGCACTGAATATACAAAGAAAGGTAAAAACCTCAAGGAGCTTAGGAACTAAAGGGAGAGAAAATATCCAGGCAATAGGTGTAAGTAAAATACAGATGGTGATCTCAGAGTGAAGGCACTAGCAGTACAGGGAAGGAGGACTATGGGGAGGGAGACAGGCAACATGCAAAAAATCTCTTGTAGAAGGTAAGATTCTTTTTACTGAAACCTGAAGGAATTCAGGGAAGCCAGGAGGTAGAGATGTGAAGGGGAAGAAGTCCAGTTATGGACAGCAAGTGAAAATATACTATGTATTGAATCTAAGTCTTCCTGACATTAACCCCAGCATTCTACTTGATATGCCACCATGCGTTTATGTAAAATACATATATATATTCTTTCTACAGTGACCTGGCTTCCTCTAAGGGAGACTGTTCTGACTGGGTTCAAGATGTTTTATTACCAGTGTCCAAATGGACAAACATTCTTCATAGGGAAAAAAATAACACAAAATGTAGTACCTCCATGCAATCTGGTCACATTGACTTTTTGCACCAGCCCAAAGGACAGGTGGTCATGTGGACTGAATTAGGTAGGCCTGTGACCTTCAAAGTAACTTTCCCTTTTTTATGCTTTTCCTAAATCCCTTAAATTAAGTCCTGTTGTGGGAACTGTCAATTCACATGAAAAAAGCATTGTTTCTAGCTTACGGTTTAACAAAGCATGAGTGCGCATTTTATAAATTTGAACTCCTAATCTCATAAAAAATGAAGACTATTTTGAGCCTCTAGATAATATATGTCAAAAATAGGAAACCCCAGACTTCCCTTTCTAATAGAAGCCTGCCATTTTGGCAGTTTTTATTTTGGCTTTTTGCCTTGTCTTTCAAATAGAGACGACCATCTGTCTAACTAAGTTTGAAAAAAAAATCTTGGCAAATCAAAGATGCTGACATAGAGTGTAAGATTCAAGGGAGAAACATTTCTTTTAATTAAATAACTGTCTCTAAAGATTGACAGAAGTGGCCAAAACTGGCTGGTGCCATTTTGAATGTTGCCGAGTCTAGGGGCAACCTTTGGGGCATTCTCCACTAATGATATAGAACCAATACCATTCTTTAAAAACAGTCTGTGAGGGGAGACTAAGTGAGTTGTTACCCTCCTACTGGGACTAATTTTGAGCCTGAGAGCCTTCAGTTCTCATAAAGGAAAAAAAGATGTTAGGTCATGTGAATACAGGTATGATTTATTGTATCTTTTCTTTACAATTCTATGCTCCGTAGTGTAGCAATGGATTGAGTTCGAGGGAACTAAAATTCTTCACAGATCATAAGTAGATAATAGTGATGTAGTGATGATAGCAGGTCACTCTGTGGAATGTCTCATTCACCTAAAGAAAGGAGACTTAATTTATAGAAATACAAGTCATTCCCCAATTGATAAATGGTCAAAGGATATGAACAGGTAGTTTTCAGACAAAGAAATCTATAATCATAGGAAAAAATGCTCTAAATCACTACTGATTAGAGAAATGCAAATGAAAAGAACTCTGAGTTACTACCTCCCACCTATCAGAGTGGCTAATATGACAAAAAGGAAAATGTTGGATGCTAGAGAGGATATGGGAAAACTGGGACACTAATGCACTGTTGGTGGAGTTGAAAACTGATCCAACCATTCTGGAGAGCCATTTGAAACTATGCCCAAAGGGTTAGAAAACTGTGCCATACCTTCAGATCCAGCATTGCTAGGTCTATATCCAAAAGACATCCAAAAAAGGGGAAAGGGATCGATTTGTACAAAAATATTTATAGTAGTTCTTTTTGTAATGACTAAAAATTGGAAACCCAAGAGATGCCTATCAACTGGGAAATGGCTAAACAAGCTATGGAATATGATTGTAATAAAATATTATTGTACTATAAGAAATTATATGCAGGATGATTTCAGAAAAAACCTGGAAAGACTTGCATGACTGATGCAGAATGAAATGAACAGAACCAGGAGAACATTGTCATGGTAACAATAATATTGTACAATGATCAGCTGTGAATGACTGCTATTCTCAGCAATGCAATGAACCAAGACAATCCCAGAAGATGAAGCCTACTATCCATCTCTGGAAAAAGAACGGATATTGATTGTGTTCAGAGTGAAGCATGCTATTTTTCACTTCATTTCTTTCATTTTTTTATTTTGAGTCTTCTTATAAAAATAACTAATATGGAAATGTTTTACATAATTGTGCATGTATAACCTACATGTGATTGCTTACTGTCTCAGGGAAAAAAGGAGGACGGGGATAGAACTTGGAACTCAAAACTTTAAAAATGTTTTAAAAAATTGGGAAAAAAAGAAAGATGACTTGATAGAACTACTTATTGTGTGGGTTGGGGGTTGAAAATAGACAGTAATAATCCATTTAATGAAGTTCTCTTAAAAATCAAAAGCCCATAAAACTTGAAACATAAAATCCCTTTCTGCTAAATCAAATGCTTTTTCACCATCCCGGTGTTATAACCACCATCTCCTCTCTTAAAATTTTAAAGAAAAGCAAATCCATTTAAATAACCAGGAGCTCTTCTGAGGAAGCTGTGATTTTTCATAAAACACTGCTAATTTGTATGTAGTACAAGCACACAAAACCTTCTCTGCCCTCCTAGAATTGACCTGTTTGTACTTATGAAGGATGCCAATCAGGGAGCCACACCAAGAATTGCCTTTTAATTTGCCCTAATCAAAATATATCTTCTTTCATTAGGCTGAAGACTGAAACTTTAAACTCAGAATCAGATTGGGCCTGATTCAATCATCTTTTTAAACATAATAATAATGAAAGAAATAAACACAAACCCTTTGAATTTCATATTTTCGTTCTGGAGGCCTTTGTAAGGAAAATTCCATGATAAGCAAGGTTGAAATTTCTCTTGGAATTTATTGAACATTAGAGCTAGAAAAGTCTTAAAGACCATCTAGCAACTAGATTCTAGTCCAACCCTATAATTGAAGAGATAAGAAAACTGAGATTTAAAGAGCAACAATGACCAGCCCAAGGACACAAAGCTAATTAGTGACAAGCAAAATTGTCTGTGATTCAGTCAGCTCCTAAATATACCCTCAACGTGCCAATGTGTTGGTGATCTTGCCAGTGCAGCTACTGTACGGCCACCCTTATCTCCCCCCTCCACCACCAGAAACTCACAACCCATCCCCCAAAGTCTAGCCAATGCAGCTGTCCTCCCATAAGCTCTCCAAAGGCATCTACTCAACACAGTAGGGGTGTTCCTTGCAGTCCTTTGATAGCTCAGAGGACAATCCTGCTATAAAATAGCTATTTAAAAACCTGATTTCTATCAGACACAAAGACATAAGTGATGTAATTTTAAAATAATCACTAACTCTAAATCCCTTGTCACAAAATAATCCATCCTTTGGAGCTGACATTTGGAAAAGCATTCCCTTCTCTACCAAAACTCTGATCAATGTTGCATTCTCATTAATCAGTTCATCCCTAGAAAGGCACTTGGAAAGCAAATGCTGTGTTTTCCAAACCTCTTTATTGGATAGAGATTTCCCTTGATTTTGATATGAAGGTTTGTTTGTGGTCTACTTACAATAAACAGCCTTGAAGATTGATTTAAGCGCTCAGCTTCACTTCGATTATTAATTAATCTCAGGAGCCATTTATTGCTTCATGTACTACAGAGGAATAGAGATCCATCCTTTAATTATTGATTCATCTGACTATGGTTGGCTGGTTGGACTGCTTTTACACATAAACATTTCAGTTCAGCACATTTTAAGTTTGCCCCTGTCTTTCGTGTCAAAGAGAAAGGTGTTAAAAGCCAATCTTCAAAACACCAAACTCTATTTTCCCCATAGGAAATGGGAACCCAGTGACCACACACAAGACTGCTTTCTTTCCAATCCAAGAAGGCTTCTCTTTTCAAACTTAAAATAGCCCACTCCTTCAGCTTTGGGGCACAGAATGGGCAGATCATTGATTTCTGGTTCTCACAGCATGACAAATAGACAAGAAGTAACTGACAGGGTCTGTTTTGTTCACTACATATATATTTTTTCATACCAAAGGAATAAAACAACTGCCCTGACAAAGACTGCTGTAATTTCCACAGAAAGAGAATCTGGGATCTTAGATTTCATGCCACAAGACAACATGAAGATCATCTACTTAGGTTCAATTAGCATCTCTACTCAGATGCCACCTGAGGAGGATAGAATTGGGAACTTGGAGTTAGGAAGACTTAAGTTGGAGTTCTGCCTCAATCACCAGTTCTGTGACTTTGGAAAAGTCATTCACCCTCTCACAACCTCCGTTTCTTCATTTACAAAATGGATGTAGTAATAGCACCCACCTGACTGGGTTGCTGCAAAGATCAAATGAGACACTAATATATGTAAAATGCTTTGCAAATCTTAAAGAGTTATACGTGAACCATACCATCTCACAGCTCCACCAGCAATGTATTAGCATGCCTCTCTCTCCATCGCCCGTTCAAGATGAATTGTCTTTTTTCCATTTTTTGCCAATTTACAAATAGCATACTTCAGTTTTTCTTTTGAAAACTGTTCATATCCTTTGATCACTATCTGACAATGACTATTAATCATATATGCACACATATAGATATATACACACACACATACATACACACACACACAGCAAATGCAGAGCCACCTAGCCGCCACTGCATATCTCGTATTCTAAACCCTTATCAGTCAAATTGACACAAAGATTTTCCTGATTCAATCATTTCCCTTCTTATCTTATATGCATTAATTTTGTCTGTGCAGTAGTTTTTCAGTTTCAGGTTTCCTCTTCTGCTATAAATACAGCATTATATTCCTTAAGTTACCTTAATCTTTTTTTTAATGACCCTGTTCCCATTGACCCTCCTCCCCTCACCCCTGATCCCTTTTTCTCATCTGTTATCCCCTCCCCTTTAGGGTTTTATTAGTTATTTTTTCTCTGCTATGATCCTTAGATTGTCTCTGTACATCCTGTCTTAGGGCTCAGTGTGTTTTGCTTGCATAATGAGCATATTTTTATCTGGTTATATATTTCTTTCTCCTCTTTTTTTTCCCTTTCAGTTACTCAAGTAGATTATCCCTTTTTTCTTCCACTTTACCTAGTCCTATTCCTTAGTTCTGAAATTTCATCCTTTGCACCCCTTTCCAAAAAGGGTTTTTCTCACTCTCTTCATTATCTATCTTCTCTTTCAATTTACTCTAGACCTTTACTTTCTGATTCACAACTGCTATAATTATCTGGCCTCTCTCTTCTCTATACTCTTCTTGCAATCAAAGTTTCCAAGGTATCCAATCTAGGCTCTTCCCTCTTGTGCTTTCTGCCACTGCCAAGGAGGGCTTACCACATGGATTCCCCTTTTCCATTGTGTCTCAGTTCTAGAATAATACCAATTATTGCAGGTGTCAGAGCGGATAGTGTCCCATGGTAAGGTCTCTCCTCCATCATGTCCCTGATTATACAGCCCACCCTGATCTATACTCTCTCTTATTGACCTTTTTTTCTGTCTTTCTACATTTGCCTGGAAATCTCCTCCCTGTATCTATGTTCTTCCACTCTTTCAGGTACCACTTGCCCCCAGGGGTTCCAACGTTTCCTCTTCCAGAACAATAGACTCCTCAAGTACCAAATCCTCTAGGTCTCATCCAGTATATATTTTGCTTATATAGTGAGCATATTTTCTTTTAATGTTCGTGTTTTTTGCTTCTCTTCTTCTAAATCGTCTTTCACTTCTGTGCATTTCCATTCCCAATCTATTGTTTTCTTCGGTGAGGCTTGGCATTGCAGATTCAAATTCTTTATTTTTGCTGTGCAGAACATAAATCCTCCTCTCATGATCCTCATTTCTCTTTTAAACCACTCAGGAATAACATGCTGTGGCTCCACATTCTCCTTAAAGTCCACAGGGCCCTTCATTTCATCTAGTTTTAGATCATTTTCCTTCATTTTGCCATATTCATTCATAGATGCCTGAACTCATTTACTAGATCTAGAGGTCATATTTCTTTGCACTGTTACTGTTTTTCCTATTTATATATGCTCAAAGTCTTTGGGTTTTCTTCTTCCTGAAAATCTTTGGCACTTTCAGTCTTTTTTTCTCCTTTATTTTCCTTGTCACTCACTTCCCAACTTCTTCTCTTCTGATTGATGTTTCCTCCGGGACTGGACTCAAAGAATCTCGGTCTCCTCCCACACTGGGTAATTCACCAGCCTAGAGCTCTGTTCCACCTGATTCTTGGGTGGTCAGAACTGTCAGCAGATGGATACCGTGTTCTCTCCCTCAGGCTTGGTGGAGTGCTGCAAAACAATCCATATAAATATTATCCTGAACTTATGACATGTCCCACCCACTCTGCTCCCCTGTTCTCTGACCTAGCACCAGCAATTCAAAGCTTTGCAGCACTGATTCTTCTGGATTGTAGCCCCTAGTAGGCTTTTGCTCTTGAAAGGCTGTGATCAAGCTGACCATCAAGGTCTGAGCAAACATCCATAACCTAAAGCTGGGGTCTCCACAGAACTGGAAAGAGAAAGGAGGGAGTGTAGTGCATGGGTGGGTTTGGGGCAAGCCTATATTGTGTCCTTGGGTCAGCTAGGGCAGCCTCAC
>CM053775.1:9380786-9421246 GCA_028658325.1 Potorous gilbertii
ATTGTAGCCCCTAGTAGGCTTTTGCTCTTGAAAGGCTGTGATCAAGCTGACCATCAAGGTCTGAGCAAACATCCATAACCTAAAGCTGGGGTCTCCACAGAACTGGAAAGAGAAAGGAGGGAGTGTAGTGCATGGGTGGGTTTGGGGCAAGCCTATATTGTGTCCTTGGGTCAGCTAGGGCAGCCTCACTGCCAATAGCATAGGAGGTAGGGGAAGGATATTGAGTGAACTTAGAATGATCAAGCATCAATTTCTGAGGTTTCTTTTTTTAACCTTATTTTGGGTTCTAGGTGTCCTAGACCACAGAAACAGTTGAAGTTCCTTTATCTTTGGCACTCAGTCTCGAGTTTGGAGAAGTTTGAGAGTTCATGGGCATTAGAGAAAATGTCTCATCTGCCACTTTGTTGCTCATGTAACCCAGAAGCAATAGATTCTTAATTGATCTCCCTGCGTCAAGCATATGTTTGTCCATATCATTCCCATATTTAATAACCTCTAATGCTTCTCTATTGGCTCTCCAGTGAAAAGCAAACTCCTCTTCTGAGTATTTAAAGCCCTTCCTCACCTCCTCTCCACTTAGCTCTCATCTCCCGCCTTTGTGTCTTTGCATAGGTTGTCTCATGTGCTTGGAATTTGCTCCCTTCTCACCTTCACCTCTTAGAATTCCTAGATTCCTACAATATTTATTCACCTTCCACTGGAGTCCTTTCCTGATCCCCTCTCAAAATTCGTTTGCACTAAATTAGCTTTGTAGTTACTTTGTACATACCTATATGTGTACATGTCTTCTCTTCCCAAAAAGGGCAGGGGCTGTTTCATGTGTTCCCACTATTGTCCAGTACCTGGCATATAGGAGGTATTTAATAAATGCTTGGTGGTAAATCTAGTTCTTTCATTTTACAAATGAAAGAAGTGATTTGTCCTAGGTCCCAAAGGGAATATTTGACAGTCAGGTTTTCATCAACTCACTCCCTTTATTTGAGATGCAGCAGCAGTCTTGCCCCTGGATCTTCTGGGTAGTTTTTATGCTACTAATAAATCCTGTAGCTAAATTAGAGGTGGGTGAGGCTGGCAGATTAAGTCATTTGTTGTTGAGTATGGGCTCTCAAGGAATAGACTCAGTTGCCTCATTTAAGATGTGGACTTCACAGGGCAAGGGATATATTGAGGCAGGAATAGGAACCCCAGATTAGAAGAACCTAGAGTCATTGTTTCCTGTTGCCAAGCAACTTTAATTCTGTCCCCTAAACCTGATTGGGTGAAGAGTGTTCCCTGGTGGGAAGGAAATTGGCAATACTGTGGGAAGGAAAGTCAGACTTGCAAGAAACAAGCATTATGGGCTGGGCTGGCACATTTGACAGGGGTTACTTTTGGAAGCCCTCTTGCTATCTCAACTTGGTAGCAGGTCAATCAGAGAAGAGAAAAACCTATGAAACTAAGAGTTGCCCAAATCTAGAGCTGAAAGTTCAAACTTTGCCACTTCATTTTGATGACCTAAAAAGAAAATCTGAAAAACAAATATATTGTTTGGATTTTTTGCCCCCTGTTATATACAAAAAAATACCAGATTGTTGTTTTATAATCTATACCAGCGGGAAATTCAATGTAAGTCAAAAATATTTTTGTAGTAGCTAAGAATGTGAACATAATCTTATGCTGTGTTGAAAGAGCCATAATGTCCAGAACAAAGAACATTTCAAGGATTTAGGAATGCTTAACATGTAGAATGGATATGTGGTATTGAAGAGATATGATAGCTGTCTTCAAGTGTTTAAATAGTAGTCATGAGTAAGACGAGTTAGACTTGTTCTTACAACATAATACAATAATACAATATGATAAACATTTATTAAGCACCTCTTGTTGTTTAGTAGTCTCAGTCATATCTGACTCTCTGTGACCCCACTTGAGGTTTTCTTGGCAAACTAGATGGTTTGCCATCTCTTTCTCCAGCTCATTTTACAGATGAAGAAACTGAGGCAAAAAGGGTGAAGTGACTTGCCAGTGTCACACAGCTATTAAGTGTCTGAAACTGGATTTGAATTCAGGTCTTCCTGATTCCAAGCCTAGTACTCTATCCACTATGCAATCTAACTGCCCTGCACTACCTAAGCACCTACTATATGCCAAGTACTGTGCTAAATGCTGGGGATACAAATAAGAAAAATATGGTCTTGCCCTGAAGGCACTTAAAATCTAATGAGGGAAAAACGACACAAGGAAAGGAGCTGGAAATCCAGGCAGAGGATGGGATGAAACTAGGGAGATGAGTAGAGTGAGCTGGAAGTCCAGTTTCTACCTCTAAAAGGAAGGCACTGCGAGGAGTTTGGTACTCCACCCTCCAGCCTTCCAATCAAAGGGAAGAGGAGGGGGAGGGAGGTGATAACCAAGGTGTGAGTCAGCCACAGAGTGGGGAGGTTAGAAGAGATGCGCTTATCCTGGGCAGGCCATCTTGATCCCAAAGGCCCAGAGTAATAAAAAGGAATGAAAGTTGTAGAGAGCTTTAGATTTAGTAAACTCCATGTAAGCTAAGAGCTATACAGAAGCACAATGAGTTACCTGAAAAGACATCTGTTCTCTTCCAGGTCTTTGAGTAGAAGCCAGAATGTCCACTGGTTGAGGCTGTTGTAAAGAGGATTCTCAATCAGGCATACACTGAATGAAATGGATGCTGAATTCTCTTCCAACTCTGTGATTCTGTGATTATACAAACAAACAGTAAGGCATTGATATAAAAACATACCTTTCATAAGTCAGCAGGTGCCAATTTGACAACTCAACATCAAACGTAAGTTTCATCAAATTAGTCTGTTTGCCTAAAAGCTGATGATGGTTCTCCTTATTTGTAAAGGTTAATGAGGCTGGGCAATGTGGTACATACTTGAAGTCCCAGATTCTGGGAAAGCTAAGGCTGGTCGATCACTTGAGTTCAGAAATTCCAAGCTGCAGTCGAGCTAAAACCAATCATGTGTGTGCACTAAGTGCAGCCCCACACTCACCCCTGTCAAGAGTGCAGGGCCACCAGGCTGCCCAAGAAGGAGGGAACTAGCTCAGTTTAGAAAAATGGGGCAGGCTAAAGTTTGGAGGCCAATCAGTATTGGTAAGTGTAGTGGCCTGTGAAAGGCCACTGAACTTCTAGCCTGGGCAAGATAAGGAGAGCTGATCTCGAAAACAAATATTAATAGAAAGTTTATATATGCCACTCCTCATATATATAACACTTTTATTTCTCGAAGTTCTTATCTAATTCTTACAACATCCCTGTACTGATTCAATTTATAATTATCTGCTCAGGTATGGATCATCCCAAAAGACAGGTAATAAAAAAGACATGCTTGATTTGGACATATGCATTCTCACTGCCATTTAAATATGAGTGTGTTAGCTGTTTGGGGAATTCCCAACACTTCCAATAAATCCATGGAGTCAAATGATGATCTTACTCAAGAGAAGCTTAAAAGTAGAACAATTTCTCTGTTCTTCTTGGTTCAACTAGTTCCTGCTCCCCACCCACCCTTACTGACAATAGGCAATGGTACCTGTCACACTCAAACCACTGAGACTCCCCTCTCCCTGACTCTAACTTTTCCTAAGGTGAAGAACACTTAAGTTTTATGATTTAAAAGGACTTCTCTGTTGCATTGTAATTCATACATGATTGGAGGCAGAAAGAACCTTAGGGATCCCCTATTCCAAATTCTGTTTTTTGCAGATGGGAAATTGAACAGCCTGCATGCTAAATAAGAATAAATGGAGATTGCTTAAAGTCTCTTGTTACCGTCTTGCATGAAATGATATAAAAAAAACTTAAAAGAAAAGTTGCAAGATAAACCCAAGTATGAATAATCGGCAAACATGGGACCAACTTCGTGTATAAACAGAGGAAGAGCCTATAGCTTGCAGTTTAGAAAGTTACTTGCCCCAAATATTTCTTCATTCAGGTGCTACAATGTTGAAAATGCCAACACTAAAAACTCATTCCTTTGGGATCTTTCCCGAGCCGTCGTTTAAGTATTCCTGGGAAAGGTTAGACATTAATCTATTCTAAGGTGGTGCATGATTATATCCAAGTTGGAGACCTAGGGCAATGAGAAAGTACTAGAGATGCCAGGTGCAGAGTCGAGAGGAAGAGAGTTTGAAAAGGGAACAGGGGATCAGAAAGGGAGGAGGGCTACTTAACACAAACCATGTTACTTCATGATTTTGCTGAGGGCTGGTCCCGCACCTGCAGATAATCAAGAGTTGATTGTCTGTGTTTGGATTCTTACCATGAGTAACACAGAATGATGCAAATAGCCAAATGGAGATGTGGAAAGTGGATTTTTATATAGTCAGGTATGAGTTTAACTTTAAATTGAGATTTCATGGAGAGAAAAATCAGATACCCAAATGCTTCCATAAGGGTTGCAAGTCAATAATTAGGCAAACTTGTACAATTATACCTGGCACCTCTTGTCCGGTGGTAAATATGAAAAGGGACCATCGAGGTGAAGAAAACAGAAATGTAACATAGATGAATGCAACTGATGCCCACACCAAGGTGCCCTCACCAGGCTCCCTTATCTAGTATGGATTACAATCTGTCCCAAAACCCAATGCAATGGAAGCTGAAAATAGAAAGAGGTATAACAGACCATTTCTGATAATTACCATCCCTTCTATCTGTCTCATTACCGGGAGCATGAGGTTACCTGACAGGGCAAGCTTTTGGGAAGCAGGACTGTTAGATCTTGGTACAGTCCCCTTCCATTACAGTGAGTTGTTTGGGCAAAATAAGCCCCATGGAATTGCTTATGTTTACCTTCTGTGAGGAGTCTACACCGTGGAATGGTGTGACAAGTTTTGGGGATACTGTGTAATACGTTATGGGAAAGAAGGGCCCATCTTAAATGTTGCCCAAATGTCAATCTTAGGTTCAGATTTTTCACAGGGGCATCTTCTGTGTTCTTTGAATGCTGCTGTGTTTTCTATCTCTTAATGGATTCTGGTGAGTTTTTTGTATCTTCTCATTTTCTTCAGGGTGAAACAAAGACTATAAAGGGAAGGGGAATAAAGATGGGGAATGGAGAGTGGAAGAGGGCTGGCACTATAGGACTAAGGGTTACTTTATACTTCTCTTGGATTCACAACTTGCCCCGGACAAAGAATTTATCACAAAGATAAAAATCAGGTTAAGAAATTTGATCTAGGTTTCTTCAATCCATCCTCCCCTCAGCTATCCAAGTAATCTTCCTAAAGTGCAAGTCTGACCATGTCACATATACACACCCCCACCTCCCCACACACCGACCCAAGCCAACAAACTCCCTATTAACTTCAGGATAAAATATACAATCCACCATTTGGCTTTTAAGGCTTTTTATAAGCTCACCCTTTTCTCTTTTTCCAGTCTTTCTATACCTTACTTCCTGGATCCAACACCAATGGGCTCCTTTCTGTTCCTTCCATAAAACCCTCTTTCTCCCTGTTCTGAACTTTTTCCTTTCCTGGAATGCTCTTCCTCCTCATCCACCTTCTGCTTCCCTGAAGTCTTAGCTAAAACCTTCTACAAGAAGGCTTTTCTCAGTCCCTCTTAACGCTAGGTTGATTTCAGCCTGAAAAACCCAGACTTATTTTCCAATCCTGATGATACCACACTGGAATTAGGCTTAGCCAAAGAATCTCAGCTGGGGTTATATTCATTTGTTTGCTTGATTATTTATATAAAAACTGGTCCAATCATTAGGAAGTGCTCAAATTTTTTAACCATTGAAAGCCCATGGGAAATTTCTATCAGTCATTTCTGGAGGTGTGAGGATTTGTTATAACAAACCAACTACAAGGAAAAAAATATGTGCAAGGATACTTTTCCCACTACCATCATGTGGGACTGAAGGGTCTATCCCCTTTCCATAACTAAGTTCTAATTGTACACGACTATATAATTTACTTTCATGTGATCTCCTGGGAAAGACACCCTCACTTTAAATGATGTTTGTTTCACTTCATTTGGAACCAATCCATCTGATCTGGGTTGATCAAGAAATAGTGCAGTGGCAAACCATGAAGGAAGATGACCTATGCATCCTGAAGGGGAAAAAACACTCTCTGAAAAACAAACACACTTCTCGAAAAGCCAAATGTTTTTTAGTATTTATCAATATTTACCAAAGATCAGTTGGTCATTTCTTCCAGTTCTAATTGGTTTTTAAGGAAATGTAGGCATGGAAGTAAAATATATTGCTATGATAGGTCATGCTTGTCATCTTATATTTAAGGTACGACAATTGTGTTCTGCCCTACAAATGCCATATTACTCTCCTACTCCAAATATCAGTGGAAAACAAAACAAAATATACTATCTCTCTTTCTCTGTGTAGATCAGGGATGGGGAGCTTCTTGAAGGGTATAGACAGAGCTAACATCAGAGGTGGCATATAAACCCAGGTCTTCCATGACCAAGGCCAGCATTCAATCTACGATTCCACATTCCCTCTTGCTCTACTAAACACTGTTAACCAGTTCATTCATTTATTCAAGCAACTTTATTAAGCACGTGAGCTTAAAACACTATACTAGGTACTTTCCTTTTTAAAAAAAAAGATTTAAAAAGAAAAAGAAAAGTTTCTTTTCTCTAGAAACTTGTTATGCTTGTTCTCCATTCTCGAAGAGGACCATGACATCATGATGCTGACATGACTAGCAATTGACTTTGATTTGAGTGAGGGAAGGGCTGTGCAAAGTCACCAACCTCACTCTCTTCTCCTGAGCCATCTGGGTCCAGTGGCCTGATATTCATCAGGATGCTTGGAGATGGCCTAGGATGCCATGTGAGATCCTGACCCTTTCAGGCTAAGGTTGTATCACATTCTCACTTTGAGTGAGATATACCCATCCAAGGAATAGGTTTCTTTAAGTTACTCAAGGGATAGCCCCTTTAATCAAAAAAAATCAAACTGGGAGAGGAAGACCCTCAGGATTACTGGGTAAAAGAGAAACAATAGGCAAGATAAGCCATGTACAGAGATAAATATAAAACAGATTGGAATTTGTTAAATTCACAAGAGTGCAAAATAATATTCGATCAGATGAAGGTGAGGTCAGAATTTATATCATGTAACATCTTCATATAGATTATGTCATTTCTTCTTACAACAACCTGTGAAGTAGAATTTCTTTTATTATACCCACTTAACTGATGAGAAAACTGTGGTCCAGAGATAGTAAGTGACATGTCCAAGGTCAAAGAGCTCTTTGAACTATACTACCCTATGATGACTTACAAACGGTTAAACTCTGGTGTCTCCCAAGACCTTATTGACCACAACTGCCTTCTCTGAATGCAATCACTTTCCTGTCACCAGAGCACAATTGTAGTAAGGGTCTTCTCACCCCACAATTCCCACTCAATCTCCCCATTGTCTGTGTGCACCGAATGTTTTAAATTGCTCATTAATGTGAAAATGAGACTTGGTTCCATGATGTTGCACACTAAGTGTGGACACAAGCTCATTCAGGTAAATAAGCATCACCTTTCTGTTATCATTCATACTGCTCAGATTCAGCCCTGCTAGAAAGGAATCTTTCTACAAACAAACTCCAGCCTTACATCATATTCACGTGCCTAATTGGTACCAACCTACCTGGCCACTTCTAGCCAAGATATTCCTGCAGATGTGTGATACAGTCTAGCATACTTGGGGACTAAATGATAAAGGAATGCTTTGACAAAAAATAAAGCAGCCTCTATGGAAGTGAATGGTTGTTTCTTAGTAGAACGATACATCGTCCCAGGAAGGATTACATTACACCAAGTGTATTAAACTGGAACTCATTCACCAGAGATTCTTAGTTTGTACTTTCTTGCTCTGATTAAATCTGGAGGACTGTGTTCAGGTCTGGGCTTGATAACTTAGGAAGGACATTGACAAGCTGATAAACATCCACAGGTCAACGAAGACCTCAAGGCCTTGCCTTATGAGAATGGGTGGAAAGACATGGAATGTTTCATCTGGGGAAGAAAAGGTGCTAGAGGAACATGACAGCTGTCTTCAAGTCTTTGAAATATTATTATGTAAAAGAGGGATTAGACTTGCTCTGGGTGCAAACTGCAATAAGCCAAAATTTAGGTTTGATAGAAGGCAAAACTTTCTAAATTAGAGCTTTCATAAAGTGAAATGAGCTGCTTGAAGACACAGTAAATTTTCCCCTCGCTAGGGTCTTCCAGCCAAGGCTGGATGACTATTTGTCAAGTATTCTCTAGGGGAAATTCTTTTAGGGGAGGGAGATAGGTTGAACTTGACAGACACTGAAGTCCCTCCCAGCGCGGAATTTCTGTGATCCTGATTCCCTGATGCCATGCCAATGGAAATTTCCAAAGTGGCCTGGGTTGTACTCATGGCTAATTGAATGAAGAGTGCTTTTGCACTTTCCAGGAGGGACTTGCAATGACTACAGGGAAATGAAAAAGGGGAAGTAGCAGTGACTTACTATTGGTAGAAACCTCACAGATTCACTTCATGATAATTTACCCAGCTTAGGAACAACTGTTTTATGCAGGTTGGGTTGGTTTCCTTTTAAGGGTCAGACCATTTTGACTTTCACACCATCTGAGGTATGGAGTTGACCTCAGAAGTTTTAGCAGAATTCCTACTGCCCTGCTAAAACCTCTTTCTTACCAAGTGTGGCTGGTTGCCATAGTGAATGTGAAACACAAAGGTGAGTGGCATTTTATTTAAATTGGTATAATTTTTACTTTAGGAATTGTATTGTTTTTAATCATTCTAAGTTGGGGGTTTTTTTCAAATTTTTCTATTTTATTTTTTAATTACATGTAAAAAATGTAACATATTTTTTAATATTTTGAGTTCCAGATTTTCTCCTTCCTTCCCCTACTCAACCCAACTTGAGAAGGTAACTTGATATAACTTATACATATGCAAAACATTTCCATATTAGCCATGCTGTGAAAGAAAACACAGACCAAAACAAACAAAAAGCCAAGGGAAATAAAGAAGTTTAAAGAAAAAGTATGGTTCAATCTACATTCAGACTCCATCAGTTCTTTCTCTGAAGGTAGATGGCATTTTTCACCCTAAGTCCTTCAGAATTGTATTGGATAATTATATTGCTGGAACTAGTTAAGTTATTCATGCTAATTATCATACAATATTGCTGTTACTGTATACAATGTTCTCCTGGTTCCATTCATTTTACTTTTTCTGTTTACTTTACTTTTCACCTTCCTAGGTTTTTCTGAAACCATCCTGCTCATCATTTCTTATAACACAATAATTCCATCCCAATCGTACACCACGACTTGTTCAGCCATTCCCCAAATGGTGGGCATCCTCTCAATTTCCATTTCTTTGCCACCACAAATAGATTGCTATAAATATTTTTGCACATATAGGTTGTTTTCCTTTTCTAAAAAAAATTCTTTAGGAATACAGACTTAGTAGTGGTATTACTGGGTCAAAGAATATTCACAGTTTTATAGCCATTTGGGCATAGTTCTGAATTTTTCTCCAGAAAGATTGGGTCAGTTCACAACTCCACCAACAGTGCATTAATGTCCCAATTTTTCCACATCCCCTCCAACACTTGTCATTTTCCTTAGGAAACCTTAGGAAAGTTGTTTTGATTGAATTTTATGATCCACAAGCATCTAATTGTATTCTAATCTCAAGCCCAGATCACTGAATTGGACTGAGTTAGGCCTGGTCTGGAGTACTATCCAAATTCATTTTTAGACCCCAAAAGGCATATTTAAATGTTTAATGAAAAAAACAGATTGAAGACAAAAATCAGTTCCCTGTTTCTCCCTCTGGAGATGGCTAATCCAGGTTGTGGAAGATAAGACCGGGTATTGAATTCCACTCTCTACATATGTGGTCCTGGTTAACACTCTGTCTTATCTTTAGTACTCCTGGGGTCCATTCTGTTGCACAGATGAAAACATCAGCTTGAAAAAGTCAATATGGTGCTTTGGGCTATCTTAGCAACACAATCTAGTCAATCAAATGTACCATTTAAGCACAGAAGAAAATATTTTTTGATTGAAAATACATACAGCAGGGAAAAACAACACAGCACAGTTGGAAAGGCTTAACTTGGGATAAACTTGACTCCAGTGAGGAAATAAAATAGATAATGACCTTGTTTTGTACCATCCTAAGTACCAATAAGGATAATTCTAGCAATGGTTGGTTTGTTTTTCCAAGTGTACATTTTCTAAATTGAATGTTATATCCATGATTTCTTCAAAGTGAGTAATTCCCAATGTGGGAACACCAAAAAGAAAAAACAAACATACAAACATACAAAAACCATTTAATCTTGGTGGTTCCAGTGCTCTGGGTAACATAAACTAAGCATGTTCTCCGTATATAATGCATGCAAATATAAATGACCTAAGGTCACCATTTGCCTAGAGGCTACAGCCTCCTCTATGGGTTTCTGCTTTTCAATCTCTCCCCTCTATAATACTTTGGAAAAGAACTTCCTTAAGTATAAGTCTGGGTATGTCATGCATCTGTTCAAGAACAATCAGTGGCCCCCTATTGCCTCTACAATAATAATGTAATGCATCAACTTAGCATTTAAAAATCTTGACAATTTGGTTCCAGCCTACCTTTCCAGGCTAATGGCACCTTGCATTTCTTCAGGGGCTCTGTGTTCTAGCCAAATTGGCCTAATTAACTGCTCCCCAAACTCAGTACTCTTTTTCCCCTCTCCACATCTTTGCACAGGTCATGCACCATGCCTGTAATGCCCTTCCTTCTTACCTTTGTCTCTTTGATTTCCTAGTTTCCTTCAAGGCTGCACTTAGGTGAAAATGCCAAAAGGAATCATTTCCTGATACTCCTAGTTGTTAGTGCTTACTCCTTCTTCCTCAAATTAACCTGTATATATTTAAGTATTTACAAGTTGCGTCTCCTCCTCCCCAACCCAAGAATGTAAGCTCCTTGAATACAGGACAAGAACTGGTTAGGTTGTTTGTTTTATATCCCCAGTACCTAATAGAGTGACACACATTATTGCTGCTGTTGAGTCATTTCAATTATGTCCAAATCTCCATGACCCCATTTGGTGTTTTCATGGCAAGGACCCTGGAGTGATTGGCCATTTCCTTCTCTGACTCATTTTACAGATGGGGAACTGAGGCAAACAGGGTGAAGTGACTTGCCCAGGGTCACACAGCTAGGACATGCCTGAGGTCACATTTGAACTCAGGTCCTTCTGACTCCAGAGTAGGCACTCTGTCCTCTGTGCCACCTAGATGCCCAACCTGCACACTGTAGGCAGTTAATAAAAGTCTGTTGGATTGGATTGGATAAGACAAATTTCCATATAAATTGATTATTAGGAGTCTGGACTAGGTCATCAAGAGTATGAGCTTTCTTGCTCTCAGGAATGCTAGAGAGCCAATGCTTAGGACAGGAGATGAACTTTTGCATAAAGAGACTCATTCAGCAGCCACTTGAAACTTCCCCTTACACAAAAGATGGGGAAATAATTCACAGAGCAGAAGCTTTGGGTTGACTTTATTTTCTCCTGACAAATAATAGCAAAACCTGAAATTGTGCCTTTAAAAACTGAGGTTCTGTGTACCCGCTTCAGATAAAATCATGATAGAAAATGGAAGGCGTTAAGGTCAGCCAATGGTTTCTGCCTTTCAAACAAAGAATTCTAATCTTAAAATTACTAGGTTCTAGCCAGAAAAGCTCCATTATATAAGTGAAAAGGAAAATCAAACAGAGAGCAGCCATGCTGGCCTAGGTCGAAAAATGCTGAAGATTCCAACCTTTAAACAAAACTGGAAACAAGCTTGGCTGTAAATGGCCCTGCTAATCTGACAAACACCATCCAGAGGGAAGAAGAAACATTGCTTGACCCTTGTATAATTTATTGGATTTTTCTAAAACAAACTTACATGGCCTTTAAATTAAACTCTAACATAATTTAGTGCCCCAAAATTCCAGCAATGGCTCTTTATCCTTCACAGAAGCCCCCAAAGAGGAGACTGAATGAATATTTGCTCTTAATGCGGAGAATGTTTATTTCAATGATTTTCGATTTTCTTCTTTTCTACTCTTTCTTACTGGGATAATCATCCATCATTGCGCCATTGATAAATCATCAAAAATTATTAATGTAATAAAAGAAAGTAGAATTCCAATTGTAAAGCCAAGTTCAAGTGCCTGGGTTTGAAGTTTACAAAGTACGTTCCTAGAAGTCATTCTCTCTGGGTCTAAATTAGCGTCCGGCTGCTATTCTAGTCGACTGTTCAGGAAACAATGATTTTTGCTCTTACGGGGTAGTAACGAGGCAGTTTCTTATTCTTATTGATCTTAATGTTCCAAGTCTTTCTACCAAGGATTTCCCGTCTCTCCCACAGATCACCAAGTCAACAAGCATTTATTAAGTGCCTACTATGACTTCAGAGAGGCCTGGAAGGAATTACATGATCTGATGCTGAGTGAAAGGAGCAGAACCAGGAGATCAGTGTACACCGTAACAACCACAGTATGTGAGGAATTTTTCTGGTTCACTTAGCCCCTCACAGCAATACAAGGACCTAAAACATTCCCACAAGACTCTTGAGGCAAAATGCCATCCACAGCCAGAGAAAGAACTATGGAATTGGAATGCAGAATGAAGCAGACTCTTTTCTCTTGCGTTATATTTTGGTTTGGTTTGGTTTTTGTCATGGTTTTCCCCATTCATTTTAATTCTTCTATGCAATGTGATTAATGTGAAAATGTATTTAATAAGAATGTGTGTGTAGTATCCATAGAAGATTACATGCCCTCTCAGGGAGGGAGGAGGGAGGAAGAGGGAGAAAATCTAAGACTTACGGAACTGATTGCAGAAAACTTTTCAGTTTTATTTGTTTTCACAAATAAATTAATTTAAAAAAAATAATAATCTCAAGGAGTTCACACTCTAATGGGACAGATAACATACAAGTAGCTGTTTAAAAACAAGATATTTATTAGATAAATTTTAAGTAATCTTGGAGGGAAATCATTAGCATTCAGAGGGACAGTCCCTGAAAATGTAGAGGTGGGAGATGGAGTGTTTTGTGCAAAGAGGAGACCAGTGGTATTATAACTCAGACTAAGTCAAAGGAGGTAACACTTAAGACTGCAAAGGTGGGCTTACATCAAGGTAGGGGCAGGATCAGAGAAGAGAAACAGGACATAAATGAGAGATGGTAGGAAAGTAGAAGTGACAGGACTTAGAAACACATGGGATATGGAGGTAGGAGTGAAAGGAGTTAAGAGAGATTAAAAAGTCAAAGACATGACACCTAGGTTGCAATGCCTGAATGATTGGGAAGATGGTGGTGAGCTCAACGATAAAAGGGAAGTTGGGGCATCTAAGTGGCACAGTGGATAGAGCACAGGCCCTAGAGACAGGAGGACCTAAGTTCCAATCTGGCCTCAGAAACTTACTAGCTGTGTAACCCTGGGCAAGTCACTTAACCCTCACTGCTTCGAAGAAAAATACTAAAAAGGAAGTTAAGAGAGGAAGGTCTGGGGGGAAAAATACTGAGTTCAGTTCACTATCTATACACTATCTAGCTTAGGATGTCCAATAGGCAGGTAGAGATACAAGACTAGAGATCAGAAAAGAGATTAGAGCTCCATAAAAGATCTGAGAATCCTCTACAGAGATCTTCATTGAATTCATGGGAGCTGATACCATTCAGGCGAGATCATATAGTGGGAGCAGGCCAGAACCCTATGAAACACTACAGTTAGCAGGTAGGACTTGGATGAAGAGCCAGCAAAGCAGACTGTGAAGGAGTGGTCAGAGAGGTGGGAGAAGACCCAAGGGAGAACAGCATTGTAAAAACCCCAAGTTCATCATTTGTCTTCTGTGAAACTTTCCATAGACATTCTGGGGTACTTCACAATATATGGCTTCAGATTTAGGGAAATAAGTGATGTATGCAAAAGGATTTCAACTTAGAGAATAATTCTCCAAAGTAATGCTTTTCACTGCTTAAGGAGTAAGAAAGCATGCACCAAATGCCTTCTTCATTTCAACAAGCATTGATTCAGCATGTATTAGGTGCCAAGTCAAGTTATTTGAGGAGGATGCAGACACAAATAAGCCAATCCCAAGCCCACATAAGCCTACACAGGTGGTAGTCAATGCAAAAGCATGATGATGGGAAATGGAACATCCTGGGTTCAGAACAGCATTTACTCAATAAGGGGAAGTGTGTGACATGGTCAGACCTATGGTTTAGGAATATCACTTTGGCAGCTCTGGACATTGACTACAGTGGGGAGACACTTGAGATGTCAAGTCCAATAGGCAGTTATAGACAGACAATAGCCCACAGGAAAGGTGATGGGGTCCGGAATTGGAGAGATGGCTGTGTGAGTGGAGAAAAGAAGAGATAGGCAAGAGAGATTATTTAAAAAAGAAATTACAAGCATTGGCAACCAATTAGATATGTGGACTAAGAATGAGGATTTGAGGATGGAAGTGCCATTAAGGGCCTAGGTAACTGCAAGGGTAATGGTGCCCTTGATTCCTAGAAACAGGGACATTCAGAAGCGAAGCAGATTTGAGGTGGGAGGGGATGGGGAGAGGGGAGGACAAAAATCAGTTTTGGACATACTGAGTCTGAGATGCCTACAGGATATCCAATCCAAAATATGCGATAGAGTAAGAGGAGAAGGTGGGGGGCACCCAAGGTAAACAGCTTTTACAAGGAATTTAGTTAATAAGAAGAGAAAAGAAATAGCATAATGGCTACCATGGCAGTATGTAGTAAAGGCTATTAAGGATGAAGGAGATGTGGGCATGTTTTATACAGCAGTGAAGGAACCAATAGATAGGGAGAGACTGAATATTGAAGAGATTGGGGAAAATCCCCTGGAACAAGATAAGAGAGGAGAGGATCAAGGACAAATGAAGAGGGGTTGATCTTGGAGGCCAAAGGGCCACTCCTTATGTAAGACTAGAGGTAAAGGAAGACACAGGTTGGGAGGTAATGTTAGAGGGATATTAGATGAGGACAAGGAGAGAAGAAGTTCTTGGGAAATGCCCTCCATTTTCTGAGTGAGGCCTGAGGCGTTCCCAGAGTAGGGAGGCTTGAGGATGAAGAGAGGGTTTAGCGTAGCTGAGGTTATGAGTGGGTTAGGGAAATGGTGAGGAATAGAAGGATTGCTTGCTGCACTGAAGGCCCAGTTGAGATTAACAGCATTAATATGCAATGGCCACAGACAGCACAGTTTTATGATTCATAGCAAGTAAATGGCTGTGAAGGAGACAAAGGCTGATATTTGACAAGGAGAGATCAACAACAGAACGTGAGAACAAGGCATTCAGGGCGCTCTCTAACAATGTAAAACAGAACTGAGGTGGAGACTGGGATGAGAGGACTGGGCAGAGCAAGGACAAAGGCCAGGAGCTACTGTGGAGTGGAGGAAGCAGGGCTTCAGGTGAGGACAGAGTCATTTGAGGAGGATGAAAGAATAGAAATTGATGGAAAGATAAAAAGGTATCGTAAAAAAAGGAATTTCAGAATTCTTGAGCATAGAAATGGAACATCTGTGGGTTACTGCAAGATCAAGAGTATGACTAACCAGAACGAAAAGTGTGAAGCGAGCAAGAAGAACATGCTCTGCAGGCAGAAACAGATGTGATATTTGAATCCAGGACCTTCCCACTGTACCACGTTGCCTCTAGGGAGGAGGGGAGTGAATTGTTCAAAGTCTCACACTTAAGTCAATGACTGAACAGGACTAGAACCCAGGACTTTTGACTCTTAGTCTATTGCTCTCGAAACCAGTCCAGTGGGTAAATGAAGGTCTATTTTTCACAATTTCTTGGAATTCCTTTAGTTAATTGACTCTCCAGGTGTTCCGTGAGTTGCCACAACATCGTTGCTTTGGATACATGACAAACAGAAGCTGCTTCAGGTTCCAAACATGGCCAGCACAGTCAGTGTCACTGGTAAGGTCTGTTATAGTCAATTTAAATGGCTAAATTTTCATCATCATCCCTGCAGAGCTCCCACGACTTCAAAGACTATGTTCTTCCATGAAAACTCCACATGGAGTTGAAGACAGACAACAATTTGGAGAAGCATCGCTTTGAAATTGAACTAATTATTAAAGTTTCAAAATGTCACGCTGATTATGCACAGTAGAAAATTTTAATTTTGACCGCCTGGTGTGCTTGGAATATTTCAGTTGACTTCTAATGTTTATCATTGCCATCAAAGATGCAGATATCTTTATTTCAGTAAAGAGCTTAACACAATCCTATTCCTTCAGCTAAATATGTGCAATCTTATATCATTTTTCTGTATGCTATAGTAATGGTGTCCTTCTGTTACTCTAGATGGGCAGTTTGGATGCTTCAGAAGTTTTCTCCTTTTAAATATTTTTATTGTAATTCAGGGCCACTGTCTGGAGGAGGTGATAAGTGCTTCACTCACATAGTCCAAAATTCAAGACACAGTTGCCTAAGATCAAAATTTCCATTCTAAATTTTCAAGCTTTTAATTATCTAAAAAATAAAATCACTGACCTTGATATTTACCAGTAAAATATAGTGGTTAATTTTTACCTATCATTGCTATCAATGAGTTTCCTCATGCATCGCTAACTCTTGGTCCTGGATCCTTCTGTGAGCTGTATTCCATTAAGGTCCATTCCCAGTGTGACCATGTGATGCAGAAAGTATACCCTACAGCCTCTGCTCCCTTTTCCTAGAGCTCCTCCTTCTACACTTGCATAAAGCCATTGTGGGACAGCAAACAGAGAGCTGGTCTCAGGGTCAGGAAGCCTTGGGTTCAAGTCATGCCGTGGACCTATCTTGCCTGCATGACCCTGGGCAGGCCTTCTCAGGGCTGCAGGCAACTTTCTGAGACTGGATTTCAGAGAAGACGTCAATCTTCTTATGCACAACTATGGTCAGATGTCACTCTGTTCTTTACAAAGGATGAAACACTCCCTCTCCCATCAACTCTCTAGTGGCTTTTCACTCTATTGGGAAAAGGTAGGATAGGCTCTGTGGCTAGAGGAGTATGATGCAATGAGAGCTGACAATAGAGGGAAAACCAAGCTGTTCAATTCTTATTTTGTTTCTATTTTCTCTGACAAGGAGATTGACATTTGGACTGAAAAGGACAGAGCAAAAAAATGGCTAATAGGAAGTTGATATCCAAGATAAATGAGAAATTAATAAGAGGGCATCTTATTACTTTTGAAGAATTCAAGTCACTTGACCCAGATGAATTAAATCCTCATCCACTGAAGGAATTGGAAGACATGGCTGATGAGCCAGCATCAGTGGTATTAGAAGGACATTGGAGAATGGGAGAGGTACAACAGGATTGGGGAAGGCTGAATGTCATCCAGTTAGTTCAAAAAGGAAAGAACATGTCTCCATGCTTTAAAGACCAGTGAGATGGACTTTGATTCTTGGCAAAATTCTAGGAAATATTATTAAAGAGATGGTCAGGAAAGATCTAGACAAAAAGGGACAAAGAACAACAAAGAAAAACAAAGAACTTGGGTGGTTCTGCAAGAACAGGGCGTGACAAAGGAAAATGATTCCCTGCAGCTTACGTAGATGCTACCCAAGTTTTTCATGCAGCATCCTATGCAATTATGGTGGAAAAGATGACGTGATGTGGATCAGATAAGCATACAATTAGACGACTTCTGAAGGGCACCACCAATGCCTCAGTGTAAATTCTGAAAGACGTGAAGTGTCCTGAGGACCCATGCTTGGCCTGGTACAGTTTTTTATATTGACTAGATAAGGGCATAGAGAGCATCTTTTCTACAGACTCAGGATCAAACAAGATGAAATTTAATGAAGATAAATGCACTGTCTTATATTAAAGTTTAAAATATAGCTGATGTCCCAAGTACAAGACAGAGGAGGCATGGCTCAAAAGCCGATGATCCAAATGAAGATCTGGGGGTGTTAGTGGACTGAAAACTCAGTTTGAGTCTGTCATTTGGCACCCAAAAAAGCTAATTAGATCTTAGGATGCATTAACTGAAGTAGAGCTTCCAGGAAGAAGAAAGTAAAAGAGTCTTCCAGGCCTTTATCCTGGTTGGACCATGTGTTCAGTTCTAGGCAACAGTTTAAGGACATTGGTAAGATGGAAAGAGGTGAGGGCACAGTAAACACAAAAGGAGAGGGCTCTGAGTCCATGCCAGACTGGCTGAAAAAAAATCAGAAATGTTTAGTCTGGAGAAGAGAATGCTGAGGGCACATGACACCTTCTCTTTGTCCCTCCACATCCCCTCTAGCACTTGATAGGCTGTCAAGTGGAAGAGATTGGCCCCAGAGAGTGAAACTAGGAATAATGAGAGCTAAAAAAGGGCAAACTGAGACTTACTATAAGGAAAAACAGACTAATACAGTTCTCCAGAAATGGAAGAGACTATCTCACCTTAGGAATCCGTGAGCAATGACCTCTGACTGGTTATGCTGTCATAAGCATTCTTTTTTCTGGGGTGGATTGGATGAGAAACCTCCCAAGGACCTTTGCAATCCTGAAAGTCTTTGATCCTGATTTCCTTCCACTGTCAAAATCACAGCTCCTTTTGGTATTTGAATTCTAATATCTTCATTTTTAAGGTAAATTAAGAAGGAAAAAATCAACCTTTTTAACTCTAGCACAAATGTATATACTATGATTCAGCATGATGTAGTGGCAGAGTTCTGGGTTTGGTTCAGGGACCTTGGCCAAGTCACTCCCTTCTCTTTGAATGTCAGTTTCCGACTCTGCAAAATGAAGAGGTGGGACCTCTCATGCCTCTTCTAGTTCCTGGATTCTATGCTTCTACCTGGTCTGAGCTGTTTTGCAAAGGCTAAATCACCAGTAATGTTCCTTTGTCCGGATTCCAGTCTTCAATCATGTTGAATAACCATGGTGGGCCCTAATTACGCCTCTTTCCCTATTCCATCCTTCTCGTATGCACAAATTCGCCCACTTTCCTTCAGAGTACAGTAATTGCATACTGATTCACATTGTCAGTACCTTTCAGAACCAACAGCTCCATCTGAAAATTGAATTTCAGACAAGACTCCTGTTGATTTCCATCGGAGTTGCACAAGAGAAATGATGGCTGAGATATGGTCCTAATTAGTAAACAATTCCAACTAGCTGCTCTTTAGTTACATTACTGTTGAATTCTACCCAGCAGTCTCGGAAGAAATTAATTTCATCTTTTGGGCTGTGCTGAATGTCAACTGGTAATATTTAACAAGCACAGGGACTTTAAAAGAGCTTTCAGGGGCAAAATAAGAGTTTTTCATGGTGGAGTTTTGCTTTTTTCTTCTATGGGAAACAAAGCAGAAAGAATTGATGAAGTGGGCTGTAAGATTCTCAGAAAAAATTGCTTAGGGATTTTAAACAAAATATTCCCTAGACTATTATAAGGGAATACGACATAGTGGAGAGGGCACCAGACCCTGGATCTGAAGGCCTGGGTTCCTCATTTCCTAGCTGTGTGACTGTCAGGGTCTCATAACCATGGGATTAGAAGGAACAACTCAGATTTGACAGGTTGTTTACCCAGTGTCACAGGTTTTGGACAGTCTTTGTTCCCAAGATCTCAGGCAGCTTGAAATCATGTCCTGGAACACAGGACTTCCCCAGGGACATGTACAACACAAGGGAAGTCAAACGTAAACACACAAGTGAAATCACCCAAGAACTCAGCTCCCCATCCCCTACCCCCACTGCTTCTATGCAAAGATGCCACACTTTTCTCTCCCTCTCTCCTTTCTTGGAAAACTATCAGCTCTGGAAATGGCAGTACAGTGGCCCAGTCTTTAAATACCATCAAAGAAGCCTTTCTTCTCCCAGATTTTAGGTGTTGACTATACCCAGCTCCAGTGTGGGTGAGAGAGTTGCTAGTGTCATCTTCCAAACTACTTCAGGCAGCAACTGCTTTCCTGCAGCTGTTACCCTATCTTGCCAAGGGTAATAGTGGTGATCTTGGCTACTTTACCTGTCTAAGCCTCAGTGCCCTTATCTGTATAATGGGAAACATGACATCTGCAGCAGTTTCTTTCCAGTGTCATAGGGATAAGCAAATGAGAGTGCATATAGCAAAGTATAGGAAACTATATAAAACTGTAAGCTGTTATGATTAATCACTTACAAGGAAGGTAACATATTTGGGTGATGATAAGATACCAAAACGGAACCTTCCCTCAGAGCACTGGTTTTGTTTTCCTCCATCATCATCCGTTATCCTTCTGACTCTGCTATTATGAGAGTCTGTGTCTCTCAGGCCCAGGAAAAGCTAAGGCACATAGGTCTCCTTATCTTGTCTCTTTTTTTTTCCTCCTAAAAGTACTTTTAGAAATAATCTTTTGTTTCCACTATCACTGTTATATTGGAATAAATTATCTAAATGCTCAAGTATATGTTCAAGCAATCACATTCTGTGCCTTCAGGGGCTTAGATGTAATTGTGTTATTTTTATACTCTAAGATATAGAAGAGGTTTCTGAAATTATCTTCTGCTTTTCCGCTGAGTAGAAATGTCTTTGCTGTCTGTGCACCAAGGAACGACCAGTAGCCTTAAAGAGTTTCAGGGAAAATGGGAGTTCACATGCTGTATTTGATATAAGCCTAAGGTGTTTGTTTCTAACTGCAGCTGTACTCTCCTTAGAGGGAGCTCTAATATCCTTTCAGCGGTGTGGGAACCAGGAGCCTTGGAATGGCCTCTTCTCTAGGAAGCCCAGTGACTTCAGGTCACGGATTAACATTGACATTGTCTCTTTACAGTCTGACATACCCATTTTACATTCCTTCCAACTGGAACCATAGCAGCAGTAGATTGGAGGGGAAAAAGAGGTCTGGGGTAGACTCAGGTGCAGAGGACAGGTAGGGAGCCCTCCTCAGCCACATCAAAACCAAGAACAACCATATGCTCCCACAGGAAGGCATCTCTGACACCACAAGGACAATCAAGGGCTCTCATCTAAATGCTCCTCTATTTTACAGATGAGGAAACTGAGTCTCAGAGAAAGTAACCCACTTCTTCAATGTTATATTGTCAACAAGAGGCAGAGCTTTGATTTGGGTTCAGGTTCTCAGACTCCAAATCCAGTACTCTCTACTTCCTTCTAGTAAACTCCAGGGGACAGGACAAGAAAGTCTCTTGAAGCCTTTTCTAGATCTAATACTAGGAGTCTATGACCTTCTTGCACCATATCTTTCTCCTCAGGCAGGGCAGTGATCTCAGCAACTTCTTTTCATAGATAAAACCTCTGCTGCACTAGCAGAGAGCCATCTATGAGCAAACTTGAGAGACCCCTAGCTTGTTTCATCCTGGCTCTGCTCCTAACTTTCTGGCCTTCAAAGTCATGCCTCAGTTGCTATCACATCCCAGAACTTCCCCCAGTACCTGGTATCTCCTCACTCTGGAATGTCCAACACAACCCTGAAGGATTTTTAGCCTATGATATTCGTTTACCACAATGGCCCCCTTTTCCCATGGGTGAGTTCCTCTTGGATTCTCCATTTGGTGGAGGGACCCAGTCCAGCCACCCTTCATCCCCCTCCCTACCACACTCCTGGCTTTCCAAATTTTAAAACCATTCCCCTTCCCCGTGTGTCTTGTCTCCCTTCCCTGCTTTTGGCTTCTTTCCTGCACTGCTCCCTGAAGGCAGGTAATATCTTTCTTTTTGCTTGTATTTTCCCCTCAGCCCTTAAAATAATGACCGTCACACAGTATGCACTTAAATGTTTGTTCCCATTCTTCTTTCATGCTGAAGGTCCAGTGGCCCTCACTGGAACTATACAGTATCCTCATACAACTTGAGGCCATATAGTGACTCCAAAGGTGACACAGTTGCTTGCCATGTACCACCTGTTCTTTGACTTCCAAGGTATAAGCATCAAGTAGGGGAAAACCCCCTTCCATGGTCCTTTTCACAACATTCCTCCCTCCACTATCCATCCTCAGACATCCAGTATTTTCATGTCACTTCCTAAATGAGGAAGGCCCTTTCAATGTCTTCAATGTCAATTGCACTGTTGCTAGGCAAATCTCTGAGGTGCTGACCTACCTTTGTCTCTCTACCCACATTTACCCACCCTGTGTCTCATTCCCCTAGAGCATCAATTCTTTATGTGACTTTAGGTGGCCACATCTCCACAGTTAAATTAACTCCTGCTGATGTGTTGAGAAATTAGTGTTTCTTCTCACAGATACCACAATGCCCAGTTAACACAAGCCTTCTTGTGTTAACAGTTAACTGAGAGCAAGAAAGATTAGTATGCTAATCTATTCATTATCCTTTTATAAATTGAAAGTATAACTCTTTATTAAAACAGCTAGCTAAGCATCATAACCTCCAAGTACATTACTGAATATTCTATTTAACGGAGAAAATAGAAGAGGCAGGATTATGAAGAAAATACAACAATACTATTCACCAACCCTCAAATATTGCCAATCACAGCTTAATCTAACCCTGATTTTGTCCCCAGACAGGGGTAAATGCTTTTATTTTTCCAATCCACTCTAAATCTTGGAACCAGATTCTACCTGGGACAATGCCGAGACTTCAGAGAATTATACGATTACAGAATCTGCGCGATGAAATGGACCTCGAGATCCAACTTATCCAAGAATCCCTCCTGCAGCATTCTGGACAAGCTGTCACTTGAAAACTTCTAGGAGTGGGAAATTCACTTCATGTCCATTTTTCCTTACATTGAGTTGAAATCTGCTTCTCTGACCTGTGGGGCTAAGTCAACACGAATTTAATTTCTCTTCCACATGACAGCTCTCTTAAAATCCTTGAAGACACAAGAGTTCCCTCTACCAAGGAAGTCACTGGGCTAGTTCCTAGCCTTTTCCCTAGTAACTTTCTCTAGTAACAGAGAAATTTAAAACAGATATATAGACATAGATAGATATACATATATACACATATGTATATATACATATACACATATATATATATATGTTTTGTTATTTTACAGTTTGTATTACGTTCTATTACTGGAATTATAACAAGGTCAAAATACAATTCAACTTTTGATCAATTTCAGAACCACCTTGGAGAAGAATAATATTCCATTAATCCTTCTGGTGAGAATACCCTCTTCCTAATAAAGTCACCCAGAAGTATCATCATTTCTGACAACAGCACATATTGTACCTTAGCTACTCCAACTTTGGGAGAACTGGTAACCAAAACTGAAACCTTTCTTTGACTTATATGGAGCCTGCCAGAGCAACCTAGCATCTTCAGGTCCAAAAGGTGAATCCCTGACCATGACATCTCTCTGAATTTTATGCTTTTTCCCATTTGTACAATAGTCTTTGGACATGTGAACTCCTAAATGGAGATTCCTCTACATGATGCATCATCTCATAGAAATGAGAATATTCTCCTGAACATTATTAAAAAGTGATTCTACTATCTTTGCAATGTAAATGAGGCCCAAATGGAGCCTCCCACCCTCTGGGTTGTAAGTTAATATATCCTTTCCTTCCTATTCAGATTTTCATTCAGTATAGTCACTGAGGCATGCTTTAAAATAATAAAAAATCAATATTCTGGACCCATTATTTATGTGGCATGTGTTTCATGCTGTCATCTTCTACACCGAGGGGTCTCTCTCCAGGCAATGAGAAATGTTCATTATTCTGATCCATAAGGTGAATTTTCATCTAATGTGCACCCTGAGAGTTTTGCCTCTCTTGGTAGAGAATAAAGTGTGAGAGAGCCTCCTTTTGGTTTGGGGTAAAGCCTGGTCTAGGACTGGTTCAACATCTCAAAACTTCCCCTTTCTTACCATTAGCAGAGGTTCATTCTTACAGCTAAGTTCTTTGTCTTTCACTCCACATGACAACTTGAATATGACATAATGAGTAGCCCACCCTAACATATGACATACTTGACTTCTTCCTTTCTCTTTTCAGGGGAACAGAGAGGGTAGGGAAGGGGGACTATAAGCAATTTAGCAATCTGCCTTATTACATTTATGACCTTGGGCAAGCAACTTAGCCTCTCTGGGTCTTGGTGGGTGGACAGGGTTCACAAAGCTACAAATTCACCTCCAGCTCATGTGCATGGAAATAAGAGTCAGGTGAAAAAAGTATTTAGTGGACTGCAAGGTCAATATGAGTCCAAAGTGCGACCTGGAAGCCCAAAACACAGGATGCTATGCTAGGTGCCATTAGGAGAAACTTAGTATCTGGAATGAGAGAGCTGATGATGCGGTCATATTCTGTTCTGGTCAGACTACGCCTAGAGTACTGTCCTTGGTTCTGAGCACCATATTTTCTGAAGGATAGAGACAAGTTACAGCCAGAGGTGTACTTCTGTCCCCTGTTCAATGAACACCTATGATAGAAGCACATCACAGCCAGGGCCAGGAGAGAATGAGAGAATATGCTGTATGAAGATCAGGGGAAGAACAACGAGGTTAGCCCAGAGGGAAAAAGACATACATGAGGGGAGGGGTACTGAGAGCTAACTTTAAATATTTAAAGGGCTGTCAAATGACTGATTGTTCCTGGTCCCTAAGGGCAGAACTGGGAGTAGTGGGCAGTCGACATTGCAGAGAAGTAAATTTAGGCTTTTAAAGTCAGGAAAAGCTCTAGCCAAAAGGCGAACAGGCTGCTTCCAAAGGTGATGGGCTCCTACTCACTCTTACTAAAGATGTTCAGGCAGAGGCTAGATAACTTCTGGTTAATGATGATAACAGCAAACACATAGACAGCTGCTTTGAGATTTGCAAAGGGCTTTACATCCATTATCTCACTGGATCCTCACAACAATCCTATGACGGTGATGATTGCCCTCATATTACATATGAGGCAACTGAGGCTGAGAGAGATTTAAGTGACTTGTCCAGGGTTATGCAGTAAGCGTCTAAGACAGGATCTGAACTCAGGTCTTCCAGACTCCAGATCTAGCACTCTACCTAATACTGTACAGGGGATTTCTGATGATAGTAGATAGTCTCTGAAGACAATGCCTAGGTGAATTAGCTTACCACCTGCACACCAAACATGGTTGGGATAGGGGAGGAGGTGGAGCTGCTGCCCAGCAAAGTGACATTAACAGGGGGAAAATGCAATCTCTTTCCAATTCAAATCTATAAAGAATTCCCTCTGTAAGTAGTCATGAACCATCCCCAGATGCTGGAGAGTCAGGTTCAACAATAATTATGCCTGATCATTCATGTGGACCAGAATCAGAAGTTCTGTGCTCCATTTCTACTCCTCTATCTGTCCAGTGAGCCCTACCCTCCCAGACATTTTCAACTTCTTAGTATTATCCTAGTTACACACATTGAGCCCCACCAGCTCACTCAGGTTTGCTAGACAGAGCAACCCTTCCTTCCAGGGACTACCTGGACTCCTAGAAACCCACAGAATATGTCAGATGTATAGCCTTGGTTGCCCTCAACCAACTCAAAAGGGGAAACAACTCAGCATCAACAGAGTAAAGTCTAGCTCCTGCATACCGGTAAAGGGCATTCTGGGCCAAGTTCACTCTACCACATGGTGACTCCTTTTCCCACTGCTCTTTGCTTCTGGCTCCTGTTCAGTTCAGGTCCTCTTCTGCTTGGTTTCAAAGTGCTTTCCTCTGGTTAAGAGCTGCCAATGATGATCCTGCCAACCTACAGAGTCATCTCTGGAGATGAAAAATGCATCAGTGAAAAAAGGCAAACAGAAGGATTTCCTGTCCCCTGTCAACTTTCTTCTGCAACCCCCCTCCCACCTGCCCTCAGTCTGATAGGCCTTCTTTAAGAGGTCAGGTCCAAAGATATAGCTCAAGCATTAACTCTCCAGCAATCAGTCTCAGAACCCAACTCTTCCTTAATGGGCAACAAAGACCAGCATCCTGTTTATGGAATTTCACACCTGGGCCCAGAGTAATGCCTGGGCACAAGCTCAACCTTTGTAATGGAGCTTAAATCTCTGCTCAAAAATCTAGCTTCCAAGTCTTGTTCCAAAGTTCTATTCAGTATAAGAAATACAGATCTCTTTAAGACATTTGTTTAGAGAACTCTCTAATTGGGAGATTAGAAATAACTTAGTTATAGGGATTTCACAACCTTGGGGAAACTGCACAATTCTTTTAATGATCCAAATCTTTTCCTTGAAACTAAGGTCCATCTGTTTAACACCAATATTTTTTCTGGTGATATTGAATGACTTTGAGTCATAGAATACCACAGTCTCCAATGAATTAAAGTTAAAGAACATTCAAAGGGTAATGTAAAGGTACATGGTAGTTGAAAACAGGCTGTGATAAATTACAAATGAGGAATTACCCAGGAGAGATAGTATAAAGGAAGTAATCAAAGAAATGCAGAAGTATTGTAAAGGAAGTAATCAGAGAAATGTAGGTCCAGAATAAAATGATGGACCTCACCTGAAACAAGAGTAAAGGCTCCCATGGGACAGCCCACAAACTCCATTGGCATTGACATAATGTCAAGATGAGGGGTAGCTAGGTGATTCAGAGAAAACAGTACTGAACCTGGAGTCAGGAAGACTCATCTTCATGAATTCAAATATGTTTACTAGCTGTGTGACCCTGGGTAAGTCATTTAATCCTATTCGCCTCAGTTTCCTCACCTGTAAAATGATCTGGAGAAAGAAATGGCAAACCACTCCAGTATCTTTGCCAAAAAAACTCCAAATGGGATCATGGAGAGTGGAACATGACTAAAAAAAGACAGAACAACAAGATGAGAAGAGGTTCTCCAGCACATTTAGTACTGCTATCTTCTATGGCAGATGTATAAGAGGATATGGACAAGAGTCACAGGGTCCAAAGGCTTGGATGGGCATGATCTGCATTGTGGAAGGGAGTGTCTACATCAATCAAATCAATCTACAAGCCCCTACTATGAGCCAGCAGCTGTTTCAGGCATCAGGGATCCAAAGACAAAGTAAAAATTATGAGATAGCAGCTATATCAGAGCATAAAGAGACACAGAAAGCATAATAGTTTGTCATGGGAAAAAGAAAAAAAAACTGGTTTCTAAGGGCAAAGTATCAAAGATTTAAAGCTTGGAAGCCATCTAGGCCTCCTTCACCACCACCAGCACCCATTTTGACCTTTGCCCTAACTTCAGGAGGTAGGTGCTATTAAGACCCCTATTTTACAGATAAGGACACTGAGGAGGACAGAGGTGAAGTGATTTACCCAGGGTCATACAGCTAGGAAGTGTCTGAAAGGAAAATTTAAATCCAACTCTTACTGTGTCCCAGTCAAGTGGTCTATCCACTCTACCACAGATGCAAAGTTTGTGCACATGGCAGACCCATTGTCCAGACAGTAAAATGTAAGCTCCAGACCTGGGAATCTTCATGATATCTTTGCATCCTCAGCACCTAGGAGATTGCTCTATACCTAATACTCTCCCAGGTTCTCAAGAAGTGCTCAGTGACTTAGTACATAAAAATGAATGGATAGATAGGTGGATGGAGGGATGGATGGATGGATGGAGAGACAGACAGACTAGCAATGAGACAAACAGGTTTTCAAAAAACTTCCTAACAATTAGAGATACTCTAAAGTACCATATTTTGCCATAAGGTAATGGGGTCTCCCTCACTGGAGGGCTTTAAATAAAGACTAAAAAAATCAATTTTAATGAAATTGAATGAATTAATTTAATTAAGTTCTTGCTATGTGCCAAGCCCTTGACAAGGCACAGAAGATACAAAGGCAAAACTGAACCAGGCCCTGCCCTCAAGGAGCCTACTGATTATCCAGTACATTGTAGAGAGGATTTCTGTTCAGGGTCAGAGTAGGCTGCTTGGCATCTGAGGTCCCTTCCCAACCTGAGGTGCTGTGACCTATGAAGATTCATCCTCAACTGTCTATATTTCATCCACAATGGCACTTAGTGACCACCACTCAAGGAAAAAGTGTCAGTAACAGAAAATTTAACAAGAAAAAATGCTTTAGATGACTTTTATCTTTCCTACTGAAATTTGTGGAGATAAAAAATGCTGTACTATCATTTCAGCCTTGGCAAGAAGCCAGTCATCCTCCTCAGTTCCACAAGGTCCCTGAGATAAATGCTCAACAAAAATCGCTAGCAACTCTGTACTGTGGGTAGGAATTGCAAAGCCTTGAGTCAATCGTTTCAGCACCATTTTAAATCGACTTTTCTGTGGCAAATGGCTAGATTAGCCTGTGAACCATATCTACTGGTTGCCTATATTCCCTAGTGTATATAAAAATAATATCTTGCATGTCTATGGAGAGAGCTTTTGAATCTGAGTGTCATGACAATGAGAGGGAGTGTGGTGTGGTAGACAGAGACAATCTTGGAGTCAAGAAGACCTCTACTTAAGTCCTGACTCTCACAGTACCCTTCTCAACACCCCAGGGAGCTAAGATGACAATTTTAAGATTACCAAATGTCATTCTGCATTGAAAGGAAATGTCCCTCCAGGGAATCTCCTATACTGATGAAGTCACAGGTCTGAAACAATAACAGCAAAAAAGCAAATCACTACCACCTACCTTCAGTCTCTTCTAGCCCCCACACAGAGCAGTGGCAGGACTGTATTTAGGGACTAAGTACTCAGGTCTTTTTTCTTTTTGCCTAATCTGATTACTCCTCTCTCCAGTCCCCAATGCAGGTGAAAAGCAACGTCAATCCTAGATTCCAGAGTTGCAGCAGTCAGGGCCCTCCATCCCTTAACACAATGAAGTTGTTGCCATGATGTCACTTGTCAGTGTCTTAGTGCCGGAGATAAAACGAGGCCATCCATTGAAGGGAGATAGAGTGAGGAAATCAGTCATAGCCAACTCCTGTAAAATGGCCCCGTCAGTCTGAGCCTGGGGAGAACATGATGGAAGGAGGGCAATCAGGGACTCCATGTCCTAGTGAGAAATTTTTTAATTTATATCAATGTGATGTTCTTTTAAGCTGATATGAGCATATCAACTGACAGCCCTGCTATGCACATCTGCACTTTTATTATACTTTTATTATACCTGCTAAGCACACCTGCATCTTTATGATCAAGTTTGCCTGAGGCCATCACAGCAGCAGGGCTGGGAATACATTAGTAAAATTAGAAGAAATATCATCAGGCAACTTCAGGCTGCATGTAAACAATTAGTAGCTCATTAACAAGACTTCTACTTTTGCTGCAGCTTAGCCTCTTTCTCTCTCAAGACATAAGTTAATGGAATGAGGACTCTAACTCGAGGATCAGTGAGATGGCAGGGGCCGACTCAGGGTCAAATTCATAGTTGTCTTTGAGCATATGCTAGGGCAGTGGACAAAGAGCTGGCCTTGGTACTGGAAAGATTTGAATTGGAGACCTCCCTCTACCCCTAACTCTAACTCAAAGCTTCATTCATTTTCAAAATCATTTTCTATCAGGCTGTGTAACCCTGGACAAGTCATTTAACCTCTTCACACTCTAGGAATATCTCTAAGACACAAAACGTATGTTAGTAGAGAAAAGTTCTTACCTGGAAGTTCCCTATATCATTGCAATCACAGGTCCTGCCATCCTTAAAGCAACTGAACAAAGAAAAAAAATCACTCTTCTAAATTATTTTCACAGTTCTGCTTCTGTATCTCTCTGCCTCCTCGTGGATAGACATTAAATAGACCTTAACTACGCAGGCACATTTTAACCTTTGGAAAAGGATTTTGCATCAGGTGGTAGAAAAAACAAAAAGCCAAAGGCTGCCAGGAAGAAGCTCTAGTATTGGCCATTGCTCTTAATCTATTCATTTCTTTGGGGCATAAATGGAACACTTATTAGCATCCGTTTCAAATCCCCACCATCATCACAATTATGCTTGGTTCTGGCATCATCTCCATCTTGCCAACAGCCATTCACTGAAGGTCTTCAAAAGAAAAAAATGGCATATTAAAGCTCTGCCCCCAAACCACCAATTAGCAGTCTCTCTAGTGCCATTTATTCACGTCTTCCCCAAGTCTCTCTTTCAAAGAACTATGATCCATAGATTTCTAATTTAATCTGAAATACTTAATTTAACAATTAGGCTTATACTTCCAAAGACATATCTTCAGAATGTTGCCATATAAAATTGTAACATCAGAATCACAATAAAAAGGAAAAGCAATTTCAATTATGAACTGTTACTTTAATAATTTGAACCTGAATAACTTTAAAAACCCAGCAATCTAAATTTGCATACAATGGGAGCATTCTTGGGGTCAATTAACAGGGCCACAATAATGTTCAACCAGAAATAACCACATAATTTAAATCAGGATTGATGGATCCATTTGAAAGATACTTATCTGTGGGTACCTCTGGTGGAAATGCTAACACCAGCTAGACACACCTCACAAATGATCCACTTTGGTTTGGACTCTTCTTCCATTCACATTCTGATTTTCCTAGGTCCACTATGTTCCTGCCTTTCCTATGTTTGGTTCTAGCAACTGGATGACTGAACTGGACCTCCATTCTAGTGAAATTGGTTGATTTATTGTTCTCAGAACATATTCTATAAGCATTCATGATGCTATCCCTTTGTTTTCAACCAGTTTGTGCAGGATGAATCGTACGTAGGATGGTCTTAATCCAAAGAGGCAAGTTTGACTTCAGCAGAGTTGTTCCCAAGACCCATGGCTAGAATACAACTCTGAACTGATAGATGTTACTCAAAAGAAACTAGATAGGGAAAGGGAGGAAGTGGAGTGGTATTGTATATTAAGAGAGTATCCTCAAATGAAGCAATATAGAAACAAGAGTGGAGAAAGAGGGGGGAGGGTATTTACTTAAAGATTAAATTAAAAAGAGAAGTGATTTGGTCATCAAAATATAAGCTACAGAGCACCTGGAGAGAAAGACAGAAGAAATAGACGAGGAGTTTGGGAAACAGAACCCAAGCCTGGCACCAAAGGGTGAATTCTATTTTAGATTTGATTCTCAACAATAGGGAGGAACTGGTCACTGGGGTGGGAATGCTGGGAATCTTGAGGGAAAGAAATCATTCCCTCCTTGAGTTAATAGAAGGAAAATGATAGGAACGAGACCTGGGATTTTACTGGGAGGAAAGGAATCTCCATGACAAGACAGGTCAACACTTCTTCAACTTCTAGTCTTAAGAAGCTGCCTAGAGTACTGAGAGGATAAATGACTTGCTCAGGGTCACACAAGTAGTATGTACCATAGGTAAGACTTGTACTTGGGTCTTCTTGGCTCTGAAGTTGTCTCTCTTAAAATAGAGGAAAGGAAATCTGGCTATACATTGTCTGACGTGTCCTAGATTTGAGGAGAACAGACTCCAAAGGGTTCAGAGGGAGGATGGTTAGATCCCACAGACTAAGATTACACAGGTGAAATCACCCCAAGAGGGATGGAAAACTCAAGATGAAATTCTGAAGTGTTAAAGGGAAACTACTCCAATGAAGAAGAATGAGGGTTGTCTGAAGAGATGAATGCAGATGTACAGACAGCTCACAAGCAACTTAGATGTTAAAAAGATGGAAGCAAGGACAAGAAGGGGAGAGGGAATACAAAAGCATGCCACTGCATTATGAGAATGGCAATAGCAGTGCTCAAGCACAGAATAAGCTCAGACCCTGACGCCAAAAGCTAAGGAAATGATAAAAGGATTTTTTTAAAGTGATGCAGGGAAAAAAGGTCAAAGGGACAGGACTTAAACTCAGTATGCATGGGACAACATTCAGTCAACAAGCAGTTATTAGGCCCCTGTTATGTATGTGCCAGGCACGGTGCTAAGTGCTGAGGATACAAAGACAGACCGTGTCCTCAAAGAGCACAGCCTGATGGAAGAAACAACATGCAAACAACGAGGGGAGTGCAACATATAGACACCATAGAGAGAGACTCTAAGACTAGAAGCTGCAGAGAAGGGGCTGACCTGCATCATTGGTAAAAAGGAGTTTCCTCATTTGGGACCTCCAGACACTAGACACTTACTAGCTGTGTGACCTTGGGCAAATCACTTAACCCTAAGTGCCTCATCTCGGGTCATCTCCAGTCATCCTGATGAATATCTGGTCACTGGATTCAGATGGCTCTGGAGGAGAAGTGAGGCTGGTGACCTGCACAGCCCTCCCTCACTCAAAAACAAAGTCAAGTACAAGTCATGTCATCATTTCTCTGATTTCTTTGGCAACAAAGGATAAACACACATAATCTCAGTCCAGTGCCATTAGTACTCATTAGTGTGAGTATTAGTGTTACTGTCATTGTCACTAGTTACTGTACATGCCCAAGACAGGCAGTGTGGAGTGGTGGAAAGAGCCCTGAATTCAGGTTCAAGCTCCACATTTACTACATGGCCTTGGACGATTAATTCATTTTGTTTCTTCAGGTCTGAATTTGCTTATTCATAAAAGGAGGATAGCCGTGCTTGTCCTCCCTGTAGTGCAAGGCTATTAGGAGTCTCAAAGGAAAAGAAAATCTATAGGAAATACTTTGTAATGAGCTGTAATGGTCATATATTTTGGGTGATAAGCACTGTGGATCTACCATGAGTTGGCTCCCAAATTGAAGAGGATAGGCCAGAAGCATCTGAGAAAGCGCACAAAGCTTTGGACAGTCCCAAGCTGTTCCCCGATACCAAAACCTCATCACCATCTTTTAAACACAAAACTTTTCCTAGGAAAGGCTATAATGTCATATGACTGACAATCATGGAAGACTGGAATCTCCAAAGAATCCAAATTGTAGGTGACCCAAAGGGCAATGGAGGGATGCTTGGTGGGCATAAGTAGCCTGTAGCATTTTCCCAACAATGACTTGCATACAAGAAGTGGCATATACAATATATCACCAGACAAACATAACCTTAGAAAAGATGTGGCTTGGGGATGTAGTAACAAGAAGGCAAAACAGAAGGACAACCTCAGTACATTCACATCCACGAAATGGAAAAGACGGTCTAGAGGAAGGTCTTCAGTGTATTGGGAAGACTGCCTCCCCAGGATTTATGGAAGGACATGGGTAAAAATCACATAGGATGATAAGGCAGAGATATGCACTGCACTGAATGGAGAGTTCACATTGATGACCACACAATGATGAAGTATTAAAGAAACCCTTGAAAACACAGATTGTATTTCTTCCATCTCCCTATAAGATGGTACCCTTCACATTGCTCATTTCCATCCTAGCACATTCTCCAGTATGCTCCAAATCCATAGCAGGGCTTCCAGTCCAACTCGATGATTGGTGAGTTTTGTCCAGATCCACCATACGGCATCAGATATCTCAACCATGCCATGCACTTCTCTGCTGGCATACTCTCCAATCAGCTCCTACTTATCACCACTTGCCTTGCCCTGTCCTGCTGGTAATCACTGTCCCACCCTTTTCATCTCCCCTTCATGTGTCTTCTTCCATTAGAGTATAAGCTCCTTGAGAGCAGGGACTGTCATGTTTTCTTATGAACTTTTTTTTTAATCCTCAGGATTTAGCACAGTTCCTAGCATATAGTAAGTGCTTAATACATGATGTATGTATTTGTCTATCAGTCTGTTAATGCTATTGAACATGCATGCTGATCTGGAGTCAAGGCAGGCAATGTTTGAGAACTAGTTTGAAAAATAACTATATAATTAGTGTTCCTACTCCTCATATTTGAATATTTCATAACTCTTCAGGACACTATACTTGCTTTACCACATGGTTCTGTTTTTTGCATGAGTTAGATGAGAAAAGTGCAGTTCCCTCCATGGTGGCCCCTCTATGGGATGTCCAGTCAGTAATCTAGTCAAGTTCATGGACAGATATCTTATGACTGCTTCCTGTAACCCATGATGACTCAGGATGTACTGTGTGATGATGAAAAGTCTTTTCATTTACTGCTGGGTCAGAGCTCCAAGGATATGTTAATGGAACTACCCAGCACTCAGCTCAGCTCTTTCTTCCACTGGCCTCATATTGCCAGGATTTCATGACCTACACAGAGTTTAGGCAAGCTCTATGACTGGAATGAAGCTATCTCTCTTTTCTTGGGTGTTCTCTCCCTCAAGATGGATGACTCCAGATGACTTTGTGATTTTTACAAGGGTCATGAGGTCCTAGGAGGCCACCAGAGCAGTCCATTGTGACAACAGTGACCAGAGTGATTTGGTAGCAAGGGAAGATTCAGCATTGGAGACACAGAGAGAGGGGCCGTCCGAAGAGGAGAGCACACTTAGATCTTGTTTGGTGTTTGATTAGACTATACTTAGTTGAGGTAAAATGTGGGGCAGCTAGTGGTGCAGTGCATAGAGCACCAGTGCAGGAGTCAGAAGGATCTGAGTTCAAATCTCACCTTAGACACTTGACACTCACTAGCTGTGTGACCTTGAGCAAGTCACTTAACCCCAGTTGCCTCATCCTGGGTCATCTCCAGTCATCCTGATGAATATCTGGTCACTGGATTCAGATGGCTCTGGAGGAGAAGTGAGGCTGATGACCTGCACAGCCCTCCCTCACTCAAAACAAAGTCAAGTGCAAGTCATGTCATTATTTCTCTGATGGCATGGTCTTCTTCTGCAACAAAGGACAAATACACGCAAAAGGTGGAGGGGCAAATTAGTAGCCTTGCCACAATTGTTCATATCCCAACATGGCTTGAATATTAACCTTTTAAAAGACTGCATTAGTGGTGATAGGTTACTGGATTAGGGTCTAATCTTTCCACAGTTCTTGCTTACTTATCACTCCTTTTCTGAGTACAAATAAACCATCTGTTCCATACACGATTCATATTTGTCCCCTTTTTTTTTTATATTTTCCCCCCTTCTTGGGGGAAATCCTAGACTAGAAACTAAAACAACATTACTGCCATTTGCAGCATTCCTTGGGAAGTCAAGAAGGTAAGTAGTCAATGAATTTGAGAATTACAGAGCCTGCTTCCCTATTAAGAAGTCAAGCAAGTCCAGAGCAACATGGTTGGTCCAAAAAAGCATGACTGTGTAACGAGCAGAAAGAGGTGGTTAATTTATTTCCCTGAGTCCTTGTAAACCCCAGCACTGACTGAACTGCCTTTAGCCTATTCTTCAAAAGGATGGGAGAAAGGAAAAAGGATGGAGGTAGGGTAAGAAAGAAGTAGGTTTTAAAAGCAGGGAGCCAGTGAGAAGCATGGTCTCTCTATATCTAACTGATTTCAGTTGTTCTTGAATATGTAAATTGGAAGCATTCATACCTATTTCCAACAGACTACCAGAGATGTTTTCTATGTGTGTGTATGGCTCTTGGAAATAACATACTTACTCTATCATTTGTCAACATTTTGAACTATTTCCTGAAAAAGATGTCTAATTTGGACAGAAACAGAAGAAATTATATGTGATAATTGTTTTGCAGAGCAGCACAAAAGAGCGGGGATCACGAGTCATCCCAATATACCCAAACAAAAAGAGAGCCCTGCAGGGTGGCCACACCCCTCATTTGCAAGGCTATATTGCCAGTTAAAAATGATGTTGAAATGGCTTGCTTGTTCTGAATCACTAGAGAGTGTGGATGGTTCTGACAAACCAACCAGCTGTAACACCATTCCCCCAATGGGGATGTGAGCAGAGCTTCCATGGAGTTATTTTCTTTGGAGCTGTAAAAAGATTGGCATGGTGCAAATACCCATGCTTCATATAACCTTGCCACCATTTTCAGTTGCCAATGAACCTTTCCTGCAGGTGCCCAAGCTGGGCAATCTGAAGTGAGGTTTAGAAAGAGGAATGATTTGTATTTGGTCTCATGCCCCCTGCTCCATACACAGGCACAAACACACAGAGATGCACATATATCAACACAGGATTGGGCCCTTATTTTCACCTTCCTTTCCATCCCAATTCCATTGGCAGCATTTAACAAAGTAGATTGTCATGAGATCATATGTTTAGAGATGGGAAGGCCCTCAGAGGGCATCTAATCCAATCTCTCTTTATACAGCTAGAAAAAACTGAGACCTAGAGAGGATATATGACCTACGTAAAGTAATACGACTAACAAGTGCCAGCCCTTGAAGTTGAACTAGCCCTCTGATGCCAAGTAGCATCCTTTCCACACTAACATGTCTTTGTAAATTCTATTTTCAGTTTAATCTTAAGCAGGTGGAATCATGTATGATACAGGAGCTCCATACACCTGATCACATCAAATATGTTTCCAGAGTATACCACCTAAGAATCCCTTAACTGAATGTCAGGGAAGCCTCTGTCTCTGGAGTCTCTAACCTTTTCTGAGTCATGAACCCTCTTGGCAGTCTAGTGAAACCCATAAAGTCTTTCTCAGAAGAGTACATCAAATAAAATACTTAGGATTATAAAGGAAACAAATTATACTGAAATGTAGTTCTCAAAATATTTTTAAAAACAAATTCACAGACCCTAGATTACGAACCCCTACTGTATTGGATTCCAGCTCCTTAAAAAAAATCCAACACTCAGCTATACTCAGGCCGTTCCCACACTGCTCCAGACATAGCTCTCTATTTCATTTCTGTCTCCAAAAGACTCTTTCCCCATATGTCCCTCCCCTTAGTTAAGTATGCCAGCTCCACGGGTCACATATTTCTCAAATGCAAACTATAATGGCTGGCTTATCTACTTGTGCCTTGCAGCTGCATCTCTGTAAAAACCCTTTGATAAGACTTCACTATTATACAGAAGCCAGAAGATGGGGGCAGGATTTTTTTAGTCAGGCCCTTATTTTCTCAAAATTATGCATTTCCCTTTGCAAAGGCTTGCTTCAAACCTTGCCTGGCCCCTTCACATTCATGAGAGCAGCCGAGGTTCCTCCCTCTTTGCAGAGACTGCATGCCCCTGTTTGGTCTCCTCTTGGCCAACTCCAGCTGTTCCAACTGATGGAGTGGGGCTCCAATGGCCTGCCCTTCCCAGGTGTTCCATTTCAGTACAACTGGGTCTCCATAGCCTATCACACTATTATTAGTAGCAAATTGTAAAAATGAAACAGATGGTATATGCTGAATGGGGTGGGCGGAGGGCTGCTGTTCATGTGCACAATGCTTTTAAAAGGACAAACATGTCACAGAGACCTAAAAAGAAGATGGAATGATGGAAATGCAAGGCATGGAGGCAGGGGTTTGTCCCCGGTCAAAATATAGCATTAAAGCAATCAAGTTTTGCTGCTGACAGATATGAGTAATAAAGACAGGAATGCTGGCTAGGTGGGTACAGAGGAATGATCTTGCCTCACCTTATTATTGCTTTTATTCAACTATATTTGCAGGCAAAGTGTTCAACGTATCTAACCCTAAATTGGATCGTTATCAGTACCAGAGGCCTTTGATTTCCAAACTAGACCTAAGATCACTGGATCTTACATCTTCAGCTGAAAAGGACTGGCAGGCCACTTAAGTCACCCTCCCACTATTTTACAAATTCCTAAGGTCCAAGGGGGTTCTGGACCTGCCCAGGTTCTATTATCAAAGGGAAGAGATTTGAACCCAGACAAAGAAGAGGAGTCGGGGTAGAAGTAACTCAAGCAGGATTCTTACCTTCCTCCTCAGGGTTAGAAATAAAAGACAATGTTAGTTGGGAGGAACTCTGCCCAAAAGACTGACTGTGGGGACTGACTTAAGAGCTCTTCACTTACCTTTCTCAGCAGAGGTTCTAGTTACAATAGCCCAGCAGGTAGAGGTTGGGATGGCTTAGAAGGAACTGAAGAGATGGGCCAAGAAGCCAGCAGCAGAAAGCAGTGCTATGTGAAGAGCAGCCTGTTGTCAATCCTTCCTTTTCAAAGAGGACCATGGCATCAGGAGAGTGATGCCATGACTTGCGACTGAATTGGATTTAAGTGAGGGAGGGCTGTGTAAAGTCACCAGTCTTACTTTCTCCTCCAGAGCCATATAGGCCCAGTGGCCAGATAGAGTCATTTTCCTAAGCAACATTAAGCCCAGAGTCCCAGAGTGCACTGGGAGGAGGTCTAAGATACTTGTGAGAGCCCACTAACAAAATTTCAGTATGAGCATTTACACCTCTGAGATCAGCTACAAATCAATGTTTGATTCATTATTCTATTAAATGTCTAGATTTAAGAAAGTGTTAATGATACAGATTAAATTTAAATGTTTTCCATATATCCCCTCACACATACCCACACCTTAATCATTTACTAACACACCCAGTATTCCTCTAAACACATGGCTTGAGCTCGGTAGGAGGCTCCAGCTCAGGAATGAGGTTAACACCAGACTGGAGGCCTGGTGCCTGGAACCATAGCAACAGCAGCAGCATTTCTATAGCACTTTCAGGTTTGCAAAGCGCTTTGTCATCTATTCTCACAACACCCCCTGGCTTAGACTATGTGCCCAGTAATCACCATCAGATCAGCAGCTTGACTGTTGGGGAACAGGCCCAGTGATGACAACACAATGACATTGTCAGCGGCATCACATGTATGTTAGCCCTTTCCACGTGTGGGCTGATTGCATATGCTTGCTGTTTATGTCTCTCATGTGTGATCTTTATATGTGTTTGCCCTCATGAGTAGTTTGTGTATTTGTGGGATAGTGTGTCCCAGGTTTATTGGGGCACTGTTCAATTGTGATTTTTTTGACTATGCAATTTCATCAAGTGCCTTTACTTGGAACTAATTTTGTCATCTGGCTGACTAGGGGGAAAAAATAGCCCCATGAGTGAGGGTGAGCTACAGATCTATTGTTTTGGGTAGATCTGAACACACTTGGATCTCGTGGGGGGGCCCCATGTTGTGGGGGGACGGGAGAGAAGGAGGGATGCCAGAGGTACCATAGGACTGTGGTACTTAATAATGTCCAGATATAGTGCTGTATAAAACAGAAAACATTCCCTGGGCATCAGCAGTGTCTGCTTACCACAGTTTGTCTCAGATGTTAAGATTTGAAACGTAGCTCTTCATTGCCAGGCCACTGACTGCAGTTATGAAGTCATTAGGTCCCATACTGAAATGAGTGCCAGTTCTGCTTCAGTATGACATAACGTGCTCTCCAAAAGCACTTCACTATGCAAGACCACATAATAAAAACCACAGGGCTTATGGGAAAATGGGCTTAGAGGGAAAACACTTAATTTGGTCCATAATACAGAAAAATAAAGATGGGAACCTAATAAAAATAGTAACCCTGGTTTAAACCTGTTAAATGGTTAAGAAATACATAAACAATCATGGCAAAGGCCCGGGCTTTCCATAGGCAGAGCTGCCAAAGGCTCCAAGTCCCGCAGACCCAGACAGGCCTCAACCCCAGGCCTGTGCCTGGGGCCTAGGCCGCAAGCTGGGGAGGCTAGGGGTGGGGGGGACCCAGTCCTCTGCCACCTCTAGCAAGCCAGCTGCAACAAAAGAGAAAGGATTCTGTGTCCTTCCGCCATTTCTTGAGTAAGAGCAGACGCGGAAGGCTGCCAATCACATTGGAACAAATTTGCATTGTCGAAACCATCATTATAGCAGAATTGACTATACCATAAAATTTATGAAACAGTTTATTTATGGGAAAGTGGACATTTATGGCAAAGTGGAAAGATTGCTGGCGTGGGAGTTAGGGAAAAGGAAATCTAGTCCTGCCTCTGCTGCTCCATCCAAGCATACATTCATTATTGGCTAGTTGTTGTGGCTGATGTACAGGATTCTGCCTCCCACTCACTCCGATCTGTGCCTCAGTTGTAAGTCCAGACCTGACCCTGGTCAGGACCTTGGTCCTCTTGGAGAGTGAAGGACAGATAGCAACAGCAGTTTACCACATATGAGAACTGCTTTCACTGGCTACTACGTGCCAGAAGCAGTACATGAACACAGAGCTTCCTGAAAGTGATTTACTATGTCTCACTGGTGCATGTATGTACATGTGTGTGTATGTATGCAGACACAGATGGGGAAATGATATAAACACATGCACATACGTATTGTCTTGCATATGAATGTTCATATATGTTATATGTAGTATGTACATAGCTACGTATAAAACATAGATGGGGAAGTACATAAACACATGCGTATATTACTTGGCATACGAATATATTATTTTGCCTGGGGTTGAGGCCTGTCTGGTCCTGCAGAACTTGGAGCCTTTGGCAGCTCTGCCTATGAGAAAAACGGGCCCTTTGCTGTGATTGTTTATGTATTTCTTAACCATTTAACAGGCTTATATGTATGTGCATACATCTGCATAGATATGTATATGTGTTTGTATATATGGATGTAAATGTATACATGCATGAGTGTGAGTCTGTGTGTATTGTATACCTGTATATGTATGAGTATGCAATTATGTAATATGATACATACAGTGCCTGGCACATAGTTATGCTTAATAAATATTGATTGAAGTAGATTTATATGTACGTATATGTATATATATATATGGTGTGTGTATATGTATGTATATACATGCATATAAGTTGGGTGCGAGCATGTCTGTACATGTATACATGCATGTATCTGTAAACATATATAACATTAATATAACATGTCTTCCCATCTCTAGGCTTTAGTTCGCTCATTTAGATGACATGACCTCCAAACTTACTCT
>CM053775.1:9421746-9444608 GCA_028658325.1 Potorous gilbertii
ATCTGATTTGTATTATATACTGATTTTCAATTTTACTTTCCTCTTTCAAGAGACCCAGATATGAACCAGAGGCTAAGCTATAAGTAAATCATTTCTAGAGTGCTGGAATGGTCAGTTAATGAGCTAAAGAAAGAGAAAGAGAAAAGGGAACCTAGCTTTTCTCTGTGTATTTCGAGTGCAGGCTCCCACATATCTGGCTCCAGAGCAAAGGGGCTCCTCAGGGAGAGGGAGTGAGGGCCCTCCCCTTTGGGGCCATAAGCATTTTTTCTTATGTTCAAGTTTGGTAGCGTCATAGTTCTCTTTCTGTAGCATCTGCTATGGGCCCCATTTTCTGAGTGGATTCTCATTGAATTTTTAATTGAGATAAACTTGTGTTAATGTTCATCTGCAGCTCCACATTACAAAATGAGTGGTGATGAAGGGGAGGGGCAGGTCCATGTTTCAAAAATGGTCTACTACTGAAATGCAAATATTTCCAAACCACAGTTCTGACTTTGTTAGGTAGTAATCTTTAGTAGTCTAAATCCCTTCCTCCAAAGCCCAGTTCAGGTGCCACCTCCTACAAAGGACTGTTCTGTTATCAATAGGTGTGAATATCCCTTTGCTCCTTTCAGATGACTGTGTATTAATATGGATCTTCCCTATTACCAGCCTCATCTGCTCATAAGAATATAAGAATGTAAGCTTCTTGATTGGAGGGATTGTTCACTTGTATCCTCAGAATGTAGTGTGGTGCCTTTAATGTAGATAGTAAGGACTTAAATATTTGTTGAATTGAATTGAATAGGAAAAATCAATTTATACACTATTTGTATTTTCCACGGACAAGCTAAGGGTTTATGATTCTTGTAAATCCTTAAATGATCTTTGAACCTGCAGCTGTATCCTGAATTATTAGAATAATGATGAGTCTATGGAATTTACCTCCTGAGACTCCTTGTTTAAAGGAAACTAGGCTACATGCATGGGTGTTACATGGTGCTAACTGGAAACTTACGTGCCTAGCTCCCAAGGTAGCATAACAGCATGACTTTTACATTTACGTTATGTTGCATGTTATATGATATACAATGCTATATGACATGACACCTACGTGATATTACATGATATAATATAATAGGATGATCAGGTAGTTTGTGAAGAATGAGTATGATGATTGTTTAGGATAAGTTGATTGATGATAGTTGAGTTATTGTCCAACTCTTCATATTCACACATTGACCTCCTGGTCACTCTTGTTGGTGTTACCTGTCCTCCAGTGGCCATCTAGTTTAGCCCCATCTTCTGTCCACCATTTAGACATAGGAATCAAACCCTACCCTTGCATGGCAGTGACAGATGGTGAGGGAGATAAGCTTTTTACACATAAGGATTGATTTGGAAAGTAGTTGATAACAATGGCATTATAGTTAAGTAGTTGTTAGCAATGGCATTATAAATGGCCAAAATTGATTGAGCGATCAGTAAAGTGATTTATTGTTAGGTTAAAAATAAACAGATATACTTGTTAACATTGAAAACCCTTAATGAATTGTGGACTTTTGCTCTTAATTTCCCCTACTGTAGAAAACCCAACAAAAAGAAACAAGATTTTTAGAAACAGTTCTAAGACACCTAGATATTTGATAAGTATATGAAAAGAATTCATATCTGATTGACTTGTAATCTTTGAAAATAGAGCATGAATTGGAGAAAAATTCAAAATCTCTACTCAGTGTTCAGTACAAAGGATATTGGAATAACCAATTTCTTCTTGAAGCTTGTCTGTTCATATGAAGTTTTATCAAAATGAGAACAGCTGATTTAGCAAGTCACAAACTTCAGGTATGTATATTTCAAAGAATCTGTGATCTCTCCAACTTGGGCACATTCTCTCCATTGATAGAGATTGTCCATGTTATCCCATAGGTCCTCCATAAAAGGTCTATCCATTGTTCCGAGACTCTTCTTCTATATCTTATTACACTGAGTGGGCATCTGTGCCACACTGGGTCAGTCCGTCTATTATTCCTTACCCTCAGCCTTTTCTGATTTTATGCTAACCCAATGAGATCTATTATATCTCTTCCTAATCATAGGCCGTAATTGAAAACATTCTGCACCTATTTCCACCCATCTTACATCTCTCCATTGCCCTTTGTGCCACTTACAGCTTTGATTTTCAGAGGGGTATGATGTTCTGAGACTTACAATCATACTGCATCCTGATCAGATATCCATGTTAAAAAAAATTTGGATGCTGGAGAACACTTTGAGATCCCCGAAAGCACTGAGTAAATTTTCTAAGTGAAATCCAGCCCACGTTCCTCCTACAAGTCACTTTTGGACCCAGTGCATTGCTCATGTGCAGTACTAGTGCTGATATATCCTTTTCGTCCAGTGGAGCAACTATCCAAATGACATACAGACCTCCCATAATCTATAAAATTAACATTTTTCATCTTTTTCGTTTTTCTTGTTTTACTTGTTAGGCTGGTCTTTTAAATCATTAGAGGTTTCACTGAGAAGGCCCTGTAAAATTTTAGGCTTATGCAAGGAAAACACTGGGAGGAACTTGCTGTAAGTATAGAGGGTCTCTCTTTCTTTTGGTCTTTATGCTGTAATATCCTCCATGATAGCAGAAGGCATCTTTGGTGAATATTCTCTTTTTGCCTTATTTGGTGTTAATAGAGAGACATGGAAAAGGATTGTCTTTGTGGTTGCATTTACCAAGAAATCTTGTATCATCTCAACATATGCATGGAATGCTCCTGGTTGGAAGGGAAACGTTGAGGTTCTGTTTTATAACTAAGTTACACGCTTTATTTTTGTGATCACCAAAGAACAAGCAGAGTGGGTTCATAATTATTCATGTCTCCTCAGTTGCCTTTCTTGAGTTATAATATCATCTGTGATTTTTTTTCCCATTCTTTTGATATCTTCCCTTTTCTGAAATATTTCATAGAATGATCTGTCAATGCTTTCAAGATGATGTCGCCTCCAGTGATTATAAAAAGGCCTCCTTGTATTTTATGTAAATCAGGACAGTGACTGGTTCTGCTTGTTTATGCTTCATAATGCAGTATCTGAGATCCTTCCATGAAATACTTATTCAGTTCTTTTTGTCCATTCCCTAGTTCAGTGGATTTAGAAATTGAATTTTACTTTGTAAAATACTCCTGGAAAATTTTCATTAAGATAACACATTGGAATGTGTAGGTAGCAAGAGAATATAGAACATCATAAAATAAAAATGTTATTTAACCATATCTGATGTCACATCAGAGCAAGCATCATTTTAAAATAATTTCATTGATATCTTTCATTTTTATATTACTTACCTTTCCCTATCTGTCCTTCCACATTTCCTCTTCCTGAAAGCCATCCTTTATAAGAAAGGATATAAAAGAGAAAAAAGGTTCAGTACAATTAAATAGCACATCAAAAAAGTATGACATTTAGCCAAGATGGGAAAGTGAAGTGGGCACTTTTGCCAAGCTGTTTAAAAGCTCGTCAAGCAGAATTCTGAAGAGGAAAACCAAGAAAAAAAATCATAGTGTTATTTTTTCAAACCAGGATGGTTTAGGAAGGCAGAAAGAGAAATCTACAGACGTTGTTTGCTAATATTCTTATAGAAATCTGCCTTGGTAGAGGACATTCCCATACAGGGAGTTAGCTAACAGGCGAGATCACAGGTCCTCGAATCAGTGAACCCACATTTCCTTATAGAATGAGAAACAGTAGTTTCTTGCCCAACTTTGTAAGCCTTGTAGGTGTCTTAGAAAATTTCCCAACTTTTATATTTCAGTCTACATGAGGGGTGGGAGGGGTGAGGAAGGTCTTGCTGGGGCAGCTAGATGGCACAGTTGATAGAGCACTGGCCTTGCAGTTAGGAAGGCTCATCTTTCTGGGGTTCAAATTTAGCCTCAGACACTAACTAGCAGGCCTGGGCAAATCACTTAACCTTGTTTGCTTCAGTTTTCTCTTCTATAAAATGAGCTGAAGAAAGAAAGGGCAAATTATTCCAGTATCTTTGCTAAGACAACCCCAAATGGGGTCACAAAGAGTCGTATATGACTGAAAAATGATGGAAAACCGAAACAACTACATGAGGTCTTGCCAGCCAGATAATAAAGGTGTCTTGAAATCAGAAAACTTAAACTCAGCCTTGTCCATTTTGGGGTCAGCCCATTCTTTTATGGTATGATTCATGACTTTCTTAAAATAGTTTTCATTTGATTTTAATCAATTAGTCAATGCCTCTGGACTTTGCCATTTTGGCTCAGATGTTTTGTAGACCTTTTGCACACCCTATTTTTCCCCTGTATTTCTCATTTTATATAATGGTGGTATCCGAAAACTATATGAGTGGTAGGATTTCTTCACGGTAGTGCTTAATATTTAAGAACACTAATCTATGTCTTTATATGGACAATTAAAAAAGACACTTCAGTCATGATAGCATTTTCCCCCTGTTTAAATATTAATGGACCTACTTTTTCCTTTGAATTTTTGATGTATTTATAAAAATCCTATTTTAATTCCCTTAAGTGAACTCATTCCCTTCTTTTCAGTCCTTCTTTTCTTTACATCAACCCTTCACTAAAAGCATATTTGTATTTTAGGTTTATCCCACACCTTCATTTAAAAAAAAATCCCTTCAGCCTGGTGAAGTTCATGTTCCTTTTTGATCTGTGCTGTTGACATGACTCTGGATGATTCGTGCCTTATGCAGCCACGGTGAATTTTCAAAGTATTTTTTCTTAATTCTTCATCTATCTTGGAAAATACTTCGGGATGCTTGTGAACTTGATATTAGTAGGTGGTTTATTTATTTTATTTTGATTATTTTTGCCTCAGTCTTTAGATCTCTTGATTTCTCTAGATGCTTCTAACATTCCTTTCCTATGTCTTCTTTTGTTTTATAAACTTACCTCTAAGTTGTAATTATAATAGCCGATATTTGTATAGGGTTTTAAAGTTTGTAAAATACTTGGCACATATGATCTAGGTTAAACCTTTATAACAACCTTGTGAGGTAAGCCTTGTTAAGATTTCCATTTAAGGGATGGGGTACTAAGTACATGGAAATGAAGTGAAGCTGTTAGAATTGCCCAGCTTACAGGTGTCTGAGGTAGAATTCAGTCAGATCTTCTGACTTTAAATCCAAGACTCTATCCACTATAGAACACTGCCTCAAAGGATCACTGACTTTCAGTTTCCTTTGCCACACATTTTCCATTACCTCTTTCTTACTGTTAAGAAATAAATACCAATTTTACCTTCCCTGTTTCTTTTGTGTCTGTAATTACTAATCTAACATTTCCTTGTAAATTCTGCATCAATTTAATCTTTTCAAAGTCCTTAATACATTATCCAGATGGGTTTTTTCTTCCTCTCTCATCAATGGCATAGATAATTTTCAAACCCTATTTTACTCACAAGTAGGCTATTGCAAGTAATTCTTGACATGAAAAAAATATTTCAGGAGAAAAATGTTATCTAGTGCCAGCCAGCTCATTTTGTGCTCTGATTCACACATGTATAACTGCGCTTGAACTGTGTCAATATCTACGTCAGGTCATTATCTCAATCATGATTCTCTTTATCACAGCTTGGGAAAAGGAAATTGTAATTTACCTGAGGCCAAATTGAAATTCAATGCAAGGTGGGGGAGACAGTACAAGACTCCTGCCTTTTCATCCATTTGGTGACTTTATCACGTCAGCCTCTGTAGTTGCCAGAAACATAATTAGCACAGAGTGACTAAGATTTTGTCCTGCAGTGCTGACATCAGGAGAGGTCTGCTTCCTCCCAATGGTGTGTGTGCTTCCTTCCCAAGTAGTGAGGGGCTGGAAGGGAACAATGAGTTATGAAAGACTGCCACAGGGGAGAAATTAAATACTTTGGGAACAGGCTTCCCAGTACAGTGGTTGGAAAAAATATCTTTGACCCTATCTCACTTCGCCTCTTGCTGTCCTCTCTCTCTCTCTCTCTCTCTCTCTCTCTCTCTCCCTCCCTCTCTCCCTCTCTTTCCCTCTCTCCCTCTCTCTCAGGGCTTCCTTCCCTAAATCAAAGGCCAGTGTGACTATACCTAACTAGGACTCACTCCCTATGCTGTATCTGCTATCAGTTGTGCTTTAGGTGTTCCACAGGAGCTATTTCTCCTCCCTTTCTCCCATCTGAATTTCTACACCCATCCCTCAGATAAATTCATCCTAGGAACAAAAAACCCCATTATATATCTTATGATAGCAATAAAATATAATGGAAAGATCGCTGATGTCAGAGTAGAATGGTGCTTCAGACATAGCTACTGACAGTATGACTTCAGCAAAACTAGTTCCATCGACTTTAAGAGTATTCAGTTTATACCCTTAGTCTACATGATGAGAAAAATCCCATTTCAAAAGATGTTCAAGGATTCATTGGGAGAAAACCTAAATCTTTGATGAGTGTTCTTGTGGGCAAGAGAGTAGACTTAATTTGTGCCACTCCAGAGGCAGAACTAAGACCGATGAGTGGGAAATATAGGGAGGCAGGTTTAAACTCACTCTGTAGGGCAACTTTCTGACAATTATACCTGTCAATCCATCCAGCAGTCAATATTTATTAAGTGCTTACTGTGTGACAGGCATTGCCTCAAAATGGAATGAACTATCTCTCAAAGTACTGAGAGTGCCTACATAAAGAACAGAAAGCCTTTATAAATTGCAGTAGTTATCACATCCCATAGTGGATGCCTTTTCCAGTTTAGTAGGGCCTGCCATAGCTTGTGCTTCACTGGCAGAGCTTTTGAGAACCCTTTGAGCCATGGCAGTCATAAGCAAAGTTGATTTTCAGTACAAGCTCATGTGTAAAACACTGCAGAGGAGGGAGGAGGTGAAATGCCAAAGCCAACATCATCTCCCGAAACAATGAAATCTGGAGAAGGGAGCATTAGCCTGAAGGAAGCTTGATGTGAGATGTAGCAAGAACATTCAAATATAAAACTCAAAGGACCATAAATAGTCCACAAGTACCTATATTTTGGACATACTTTGCATATGGACAGTGAGTTAGGGCCAGAACTGAATAGGAGAATGGAAATTTTAGAAATTGTATAGCACTTTCAATGATAGCAATCTCATTCCTGCTGCAAAATCTCATCTTTTTATGACCAGTTTTTTCCCCACTAATGCTTCAAGTCTATAAATTATGGAACACTATGATTCCCAAGGAATCAAAATGGTAGGTCACTTACAGGGCAATGAAAAGACACATGGTAGACTGCAGCACAACTTCAAAGATGACTTGCTTGTTAGAAATGGTTGAAGTCATCATTAAGTACTGCACTGGACTGGACAGGACTGAACTGGAAAAGGAGGTGACAGGGTAATGCACTTTTCATGAAAGAGATCAGATATGCAGCCCAGGTTGTAGCAGAATCCACAGAACATTAAAATAACTAGAAGAATGTCTCTAAAACATTTGAGTTGATCCTTTATACAGGACACATGGACAGGCATGGATAAGAATCAAGCAAGATAAGAAAACATGTATTTTCAAACTAGTGGAAGGGAGTACCTACCTTCATAAGTTCAGAGATCCATCATAACATTAAAGTAAATTACAGAGGGTATATTGTAGTGGGTTGCAGATTAGAGTATGTCATTTTTAGGGTACCATTCCTAGGCAAAGATATTACAGTATTATGACCTGGTATAACCCAGTTCTAAGGTGATCCAGGAGAACTAAAGTATTCTTTGACTGTTAAGTGGTCACTCTAAGGTAAATGATCCCTTTCATTGAACTATTCACGGTTACTTAAGTGTATATCAACATGTTTAAAAAGAATTATCTTAGTTTATTGCCCTGAAACTAGTAGCTGTCATTAGTTCTCCCTAAGATCAGACCTAACAGTCATAATTCTTTCCAATGTTTCAGTTAGATTCTCATAACTTCATAATGCTAGAGGGTGGTGCTTAGCAGATGTTGTCATTCTGCATGGGGACAGATATATGTTACTGCTAAATGATGGGATCACTACAAAATGATGAACTTGGGGGAATTTTTAAGCCTATTGGATCTATTCTGTGATTGTGATTGATTAACCTGAATTTTTTTCTGTTCCTCTTTGGTATGGGACATACCAGAGCAAAAATAACTAACAAGTGTTCATATTTATTTTTCTTTTGCTCCATTTGCTTGGAAATTGGGGAGAAGTCCAAGGGCAAAAGTGTTAGAAATCAATCTACAAGCATTTATTAAGTACCTACTATGTGCCAAGCACTGAGCCTTGGGAACACAAGACAAACATGAAATTGTCCCTGCTGTCAGGGAACTTATAGTCCAATGGTAGAGAAAACATGTGCATAAATAAGTATGCAAAGTGTAGGCAAAATTAATATGGCAGATGGAGGGGGAGAAGATGAGCATCTGGGGAATCAGGAAAGGCTTTCTATAGAAGATGGCTCTTGAACTGAATCTTGAAAGAAACTCGGGATTCCAAGGGACAGAACTGAGGAAGTAATACCTTCCAGACATGGAGAGAGGGCCAGTGTGAAGACACAGAGGCACAATGTTGAGTGTCTGATGCGCAGGATTGTAGGTAGACCAGTATTGCTGGAACACAGAGTGCATGGAGGGAGGCAACAGGTAAGAAGATTGGAAATCCAGGGAGTGGCCAAACTGTAAAAAAGTTTTAAAAGCAAATTGAGGAATTTGACATTAAATGTCATACAGAAGAATTTGGATTTGCTCTTAGAGGCAATAGGGAGCCATTGTAGTTTATTAAGTAGAGGAATAACATAGTCAGCCCTGTGATTCAGGAAAATAATTTTGTCAGCTATGTGGAGAAGGGATCAGAGTAGAATAATGATGTGTTTGTTGATCCTTTAAAAAAAAGTGCATTTATCTTGCAGTGTACCAAAAAATCTGTCTATTAAAAAAAGTCAACTTTCCTGGCAATCTAGCATGCATCAAGAAAGATCATGAAATTCCTTGAGAACCATTCCAAGGATCTTGGTAGTTTTTGACAGAATTATTGATGCAAATTGCTAAATTGGCAAATTGATCTATTATAATGTGATGTCACCCAATAGGTCACTGGCATATTGAATGGCTTTAGCAGGACTTTCAACAGCATATTATGGTTCTTACTAATAAGTGCCAACAAACTTGACCTTCCACAGCAGAGCTTTGCTTAGAAAAAACATACTTCTTATAAAAATGGAATTGGTTCTATTGTGCTTAACATATCCCAAATTGATGATCTGTTTGTCAGTGTCTTGAGAAATTAGAGTGTGGTTGACTATGATAAATGTGTGACTTCCCTTGAAAGGCTTCAGAGAACCAGACAGGTTCTCTGTGAGTTGTTATCACAAATAGAATTATGACAGAAATCTATAATGCAAAGTTAAAGGGAGTCACTAGAGAAGTTGAGAAGAAAGTCTCATTATCCACCCAAGGCAAGGAGGAAACTTGAAATCACATCCTAGCATTTGGTAATTGTAGTGTCATGCAGATTTGCATGGGGCAGGGGAGAAAAAATTTCCTGGGGGAAAGAAATGTTAAGATGAATCAATAATTTAATAGAAATTGACATTTGTTGAATGGATGACAGGTCATTATACCAGCCCTTCAAATGATTGCCAAGAAATAAATTAATGTTCACTGCTTTCATGGAGGTCAAATCAAACCTTTATGATGAAAACATAAAAAACACTTATTTGAGAATTATAGGTTTTCATGATTACATTTGAGTTAATCTTATTTGATAATTTTGAAACACCAAGTAATTGGCAATTTAAATTCAAAATCCTAGAAATTTTATGGTAAAAAGTTTGCTTTTGCTGGTATTTTACTGGCCTTGCCTACCCAGAGAAGTATAATAGCCAGGGGTGTATGGGGGGACCTATAGCCTGAGACCATATGTGGCCCTCTAGATTCTCAAGTGTGGCCCTTTGACTGAATCCAATTGGATTCAGTCCAAACAGCTGTAGTTGATAAGGCTTGAGGCTACTATTGATAAGATTTATAGATTTATGATGTTTTCCTGAGTAATGGATGATATTTGGAACCAATAGGCAATGGAATAGAGCTCTGGACATGAAGTCAGAAAGATTTTAGTTCCAATCAAAACCTCTGATAACTGCTAGCTGGGCAACTCTGGACAAGTCATTTAAATTCTCTCTGCTTCAGTTTTCTCATCTGTAAAATGAGGATATTAATAGTACTTAGCTCATAGGATTATTATGAGGATCAAATGAGAAAACATTTAAAGTACTTCGCAGATTATTTTTCTTATTTTTGGTGTATATCTGAATTGTCCTTTAAGCTAATTACCTTGAAATATGTTCATTCCAAAAATCACAAGGTAATAAGTTAACCAAATAGTTTATAGTCTTTGTGTATTAATCATGTGCCATCTTTGACTCTTGATTCAGTGTTATTTTGTGGAAATGAGAGCTTCTTTGGAATGTTGACATGATAAGACAGTGACTGGCACATAAGAGTGGAAATAGGTTTCCTATAATTCACAAAGAATCTGTGTGTAATTTTGCATCCTCCAAGTGGATTTCTAGTGGTAATACTGACAGTAGGTCAGATTTTTAGTTCAAACTCAAGTAAGAAAATTCAGCTCTGAGGGGAATGGAATAGTTTACTTGATATTTTGGTGTCACTTAGTGGTAGCACATTTCCAAAGAAGTTTTTTGTTTTATTTTCTCTGAATGGATGCAGACCCCTTCAAATTGTTGGAAAATGACAATTTTCCTGTGGGACTGCCTTTCTAATTTGCCAAATTTTCAGAAGCTTGTAGAGAATTGAGAGAACGAATCTGCCTCACAATGTACTGCTTCACAGAAGTCCCATAATTTCAGTACCCATGGGAAAATTCAGGTGCCTAAACATAATATAAAATGGTGATTTAAGGGGAAATACTGAAGAGAAATTCTGATCAGAAGCAATTGAAAAACACTAATGTTAATCCACAGGGTTCTTTTATTTGGCTTCTCTATTTGAAACAAGAAGAATTGTTGTTTATTTACTTTGGTGACATTGTCAGCAGCATCCCCACCTTTTGTGCTTCCTCCCACCTCCACCCATACCAGTAGCCTATAATAATGAGAAACTGTGCTTACAGTCCTTGGCTTCCATGACTTTAACTGTCCCATGCTATCATCTGGGACAGAAGCTCCTGAACCTTTAGAGGTACATATCATGTCATACTGTGAGTATTCTCCTTTATATACCAATTTAGCTTTAAGCTACTTGAAGGTAGGGTCTGTAATCTTTAGTCTTCAAGTCCTCCCTAGATTTGGCATGATATTCTACCTGAATTTGACAGTGAAAAAATATTTGTTGAATGATTGAAAGACTAAATTTATCTTTCCACTCTCATGTGAAATTAGAGTTCATGGGCACTTTGAGAGAACCCTTGTGTGATCTTCTTACATGAAGAAGGAAAGGTAGCTCTGATAATTCCTACCACTTTCCTGTGAGTCTACAGCATAGTTGAATTCTCTATCATTTTTTTCCTAAGGGAACTCATGTATGGCTTATTCATTTTTTTCTAATATAGTATTATTTAAATATTCTATTTTCCCACCTGTGTATCTGGGAAATTTATATTTTTATAAATATTCGTCCTTTTCATTTAGATTACCAGTTTTATTGGCATATAATTAGGCAAAATATCTCTTAATAATTGTTTTTATTGGGGTGGAGTCAAGATGGCAGAGTAGAAGGACAGACCTATAAAAGTTCTCCCCTGTATCCCATAAAATACTTGTAAAAAATGACTCTAAACAAATTCTAGAACAACAGAAGTCACAAAATGACAGAGTGAAAGAGATTTCCAGCCCAAGACAACCTGGAAGACTGACAGGAAAGGTCTATTGTACCAGGCCCAGAGTGGATCACAGCCTAGCCTTAGCCCTGAGACCTGGCAAGGTCAGGACTGGAGCAGGCCTCAGGGGATGGAATCACCAGCTGCAGCTGTAGCTCTCAGATTACTCAACCCACAAATGCTAAAGACAACTTCAAAGGTCATTGAGAAAACTCTTTCACTTGGGTGAGAAAGGAATGCAGTCTGGCCTAGGCATCAGAAACCACTGCAGCAGCAGCATCCATTTTTGGAGCCCTCTCCCTAAAGACATTGGGGGAATTGAGCTGCTGCCCTGGATCTCAGCACTGAGTAGAGTTCCTGGGGTGAAGAAGAGTGCTGATGGGGTGGAGCTGGTGGAGGTTCTAAACAGGAAATTCTACTCGCAGATCCTGAGTAGAAAAGCTTGCAGTAGCTCCCAGATCAGAGCGCAGGCCAGGAGAAGAGTAAACTCTTCTCCCTTGATTGTGCCACTTTGGAAGAACTGAGAACTTACAGGTCCCTAGAGTATACCCTCCTTTTGACAAAGGACTCAAAACTCAAGTAACTGAGAAAATGCCTAAAAAAGGGAAAAATAAGACAATAGAAGGTTGCTTTCTTGGTGAACAGGTATTTTCTTCCATGTGTTCATATGAAGAAGAACAATTCATACCATTAGAGGAAGACATCAAAGTCAAGGCTCCTGCATTCAAAACTTCCAAAATAAATATGCAATGGTCTCAGGCCATAGAAGAGCTCAAAAAGAATTTTGAAAATCAAGTAAGAGAGGTGGAGGAAAAACTTGGAAGAGAAATGAGAGAGATGCAAGAAAATCATGAAAAATGAGTCAATAGCTTGCTAGAGGAGATCCAAAAAATGCTGAAGAAAATAACACTCTTAAAAATAGACTAACTTAAATGGCAAAAGAGGTCCAAAAAGCCAATGAGGAGAAGAATGCTTTAAAAGGAAGATTTAGCCAAATGGAAAAGGAAGTTTAAAAGCTCACTGAAGAAAATAGTTATTTAAAAATTAGAATGGAGCAGATGGAAGTTAATGACTTCAAGAGAAATGAAGAAATTGCAAAACAAAAAAAAGATGAATAAATGGAATACAATGTGAAATATCTCATTGGAAAAACAACTGACTTGGAAAATAGACCCAGGGGAGACAATTTAAAACTGATGGAACTACCTGAAAGCCATGATCAAAAAAAAAAAAGAACCTTGATGTCATCTTTCATGAAATTATCAAGGAAAACTGCCCTGATATTCTAGAACAGGAGGGCACAATATATATTGAAAGAATCCACCTAACACCTCCAGAAAGAGATTCAAAAAGAGGAACTACTAGAAATATTGTAGCCAAGTTCCAGAGTTCCCAGGTCAAGGGGAAATTATTGCAAGCAGCTGGAAGAAAACAATTCGAGTATTGTGGAAATACAATCAGGATAACACAAGATCTATCAGCTTCTACATTAAGGAATCAGAGGCCTTGGAACATATTATTCCAGAAGTCAAAGCAACTAAGATTAAAACCAAGAATTACCTATACAGCAAAAACAAGTGTAATACTTCAGCGCAAAAAAAAATGGTCATTTAATGAAATAGATGACTTTCAAATATTCTTGATGAAAAGACCAGAGTTGAATAGAAAATCTGACTTTTAAGCATAAGAGTCAAGAGAAGCATGAAAAGGTAAACAAGAAACAGAAATCCTAAGGGACTTACTTAAATTACTTAAATTGAACTGTTTGCATTCCTACATAGAAAGATAATGTTTTTAACTCTTGAAACTTTTCTCAGTATTTGGATAGTTTGTGGGATTACACAGACACAGACACATACACACACACACACACACAGAGCACAGGGTGAGTTGAATAGGAAGGGATGATATTTTTAAAAATGAAATTAAGGGATGAGAGAGGAATATATTGGAAGGAGAAGGGGAGAAATGGAATGGAACAAATTATCTCTCATAAAAAAGGCAAGAAAAAGCTTTTTCAGTGGAGGGGAAAAGAGGAGAGGTGAGAGGGAAAAAGTGAAACTTACTCTCATCACATTTGATTTAAGGAGGGAATAACATGCACACTCAATTTGGTATGAAAATCTATCTTACACTACAGGAAAATAGAGAAAGAGGTATAAGTGGGGTAAGTGGGATGATAGAAGGGAGGGAAAACGGGAAAAGGGAGTAATTAGAAGTAAACCATTTTCAGGAGGGCCAAGGTCAAAAGAGAGAAAAGAATAAATGGGGGGCAGGATAGGATGGAGGGAAATATAGTTAGTCTTTTACAACATGACTATAATGGAAGTCTTTTGAATAACTACATATGTATAGCTTATATTGAATCCTCTGCCTTCTCAGTGGGGATGGGTGGGGAGGGAGGAAAGGAGAGAAGTTGGAACTCAAAATTTTAGGAACAAATGTTGAGAAATGATTTTGCATGCAGCTGGAAAATTAGTAATACAGGTAATTGGTTATAGAATTCTATCTTGCCCTACAAGAAAAGAGAAGATGGAGATTTGGGAAGGGAGAGGTGTGATAGAAGGGAGGGCAGATTGGGGGAAGAGGTAATCAGAATGCATGGTGTTTTGGGGAAGGGGAGGAGAGAGATGGGAAGAAAATTTGGAAGCCAAAATTTTGTGGAAATGAATGTTGAAAACTAAAATAAACATTAAAAAAAATAAAGAAAAAATACTTGCTTTTATTTCATTTGCATTGGTTTTTAACCCTAGTAGCTATGAATTTTGGTTATAATATTCCTAGGAGTTTTCATTTTGGGCTCTCTTTGAGAAGGTGACTGGTAGGTCATTTCAATTTCTACCTTGCTCTCTGGTTCTAAGATATTTAGGCAGTTTTCCTTTATGATTTCTTGAAATATGATATGTAAACTTTTTTTTCATGGCTTTCAGATAGTTCAGAGATTCTTCAGTCATCCTTGATCTATTTTCTAGGTCAGTTTTTTCTTAAGAAATATTTCAAATTTTCTTCTATTCTAGTCATTTAACTTTGTTTTATTGTTTCTTAATGTGTCATGAAATCATTTGCTTCTTCTTGGCAAGTTTGATTTTTAAAGAGTTATTTTCTTCAATGTTTTTGTACCTTTACCATTTGGCCAATTCTGATTTTTAAGGAGTTATTTTCTTGAGTATTTTTTTGTGCCTCTTTTACCAAGCTTTTAATTCTCTTTTCATAATTTTCTTGCATAGCTCTCACTTCTTTTCCTATTTGTTGTCTACCCTTATTATTAATTTAAATTTTTTTATCTTAGGCCTTCTAAGAATTCTTGTTGGGCTTATGTCCAATCTGCATAATTTTTCCTGTGAATCTTTGCTTGCTGATGTTTTCAAGTCATTGTCTTCTTCCGAATTTGCGTCTTGAACTTCCCTGTCATCATTGTAGTTTTTTATGGTTAGGATCTTTGCTCATTTTTTTCAGTCTACTTCCTTGTGCTTTGTGTTAGAATTGGACTCTACTTGCCTCTGGAGAGGATGACTCTCATGATCTTTTATCTTTCATGTCCATCTGCTGATTTCTCCAGATTTTGTTTTTGATGCTTTCAGTGTGGTGTGATATGAAGGGAGTTCTCTTTGTTGACTTTCTGGCCTATGCTCTGGTCCATAGGTAGGTGGGGCCCCTCCTTTCCTATGACTTTGACCAACTGCTCCTCTCTTCTCTGGAACTGTGAGCCCAAACTGGGTAATGGGTGACCAAGCTGCTACATAGCACCAATTCCTGCTCCCAGTGTTAGTACTCCTGGGAGCTCTTTCTGTCTAAGTATTCAGTCCTTTTCTTATGCCTGGGTGCTGGGCTGCTCCTGCCTCCGTAACATGGTACTCTTTTTGCAACTGTGTTGTGCTCCTAACCAGCCCCTACTTCAATGTCTGTAGACCTCTCTGTCTTCTAAAGCTTTCCCCAAGTTGGAAATATGACTCACTGTCACTTTTTCTTAACAGTTAAAATTCAGTTTTATATGTTTATTAGGTCATTGTAGAAGAGATTTTGGGGGAGATGTGGCAAAGTTGCTAAGCTCTCAGTCTGCCATCTTAACTCTACTCCTCTTACTTTTCAAATGATTTTCTTTTGTCTTATGACCACAACACACATAAAAATTTCAATATGCAAAGAACATAAGAGGATTGCATATGAAACTTGAAAATTAGACTGTGTAGTTTTTTTAAATAAATATTTTATTCCACATAATAGTAACAAATTTTTCCTACTTTTCTATGGCTCTCTCCACACACTTTTCCATGCTTTCTTCTATGTATTTTAAAAAGATTTTGATGCTCCTTTCTTACCTTCTATATTTATTTTTTAATGTGTATTTATTTATTTTTAGTTTTCAACATTCATTTCCACAAAATTTGAGTTCCAAATTTTCTACTCAACTCTCCCCTCCCCCACACCAAAGACCATGCATTCTGACTACCCCTTCCCCCAATCTGCCCTCCCTTCTATCACACCCCTCCCTTCTCTTATCCCCGTCTTCTCTCTTGTCTTGTAGGGCGAGATAAATTTCCTGTATTTCTTATTACTCAGTTGTATGCAAAAACAATTCTGAAGATTTGTTCCTAAAATTTTGAGTTCCAACTTCTCTCCCTTTCTCCCTCTCCACCCACCCCAACTGAGAAGGCAGGCAATGCAATATAGGCTATCTATACATGTGTAGTTGTGCAAAAGACTCCCATGATAGTCATGTTGTGTAAGACTAACAATATTTCCCTCCATCCTATCCTGCCCCACTATTTATTCTATTACTCTTTTTTGACCTTGTCCCTCTCCAAAAAAGTTTACTTCTAATTACTCCCTCTTCCCATTTTCCCTCCCTCCTATCATCCCCCCACCTCACTTATTCTCTTCTCCCCTACTTTCCTGTAGTGTAAAATAGATTTTCATATCAAATTAACTGTGCATATTATTCTTTCCTTAAGCCAAATGTGATGAGAATAAGCTTCCCCTTTTCTCTCTTGCCTCCCTCCTTTCCCCCTCCATTGAAAAAGCTTTTTGTTGCCTCTTTTATGAGAGATAATTTGCTCCATTCCATTTCTCCCCTTCTCCCAATATATTTCTCATGCCTTAATTTCGTATTTTTAGATATCATCCCTTCCTATTCAACTCACCCTGTGTTCTCTGTCTGTATGTGTGTGTGTGTGTTTGTATAATCCCTCCAACTACTTAAATATTGAGAAAACTTTCAAGAGTTACAAATATGATCTTTCCATATAGGAATATAAACAGTTCAACTTTAGTAAGTGCCTTATGAATTCTCTTTCCTGTTTACCTTTTCATGTCTCTCTTGATTCTTGTGTTTGAAAATCAAAAATTTTCTATTCAACTCTGGTCTTTTCATGAAGAATACTTGAAAGTCCTCTATTTCACTGAATGATCATTTTTCCCCCTGAAGTATTATACTCAGTTTTACTGGGTAGGTCATTCTTGGTTTTAATCTTAGTTCCTTTGACTTCTGGAATATCATGTTAGAGGGAAGAGAACAAGCAGAGAAAAAAGCATTTTAAAGTATTTTTTAAAGTACTAGGCACATTTAAGTCATTTTCAAATATAATCTCATTTGATACAGGTACAAAGTATTCATATTTCTTCAAAATATACAAAGACCAGGGTCTAGGACCTCCTAGACCAGTGGTGTTAAACTTTAAAACAGGGGCCACTAATATGTACATAAGGATCCTTACAGTCTGCTTATTGACTTTTAAAATGTAATATTATCTATAATGTATTATATTTTTATGTTTTGTTAAATATTTCCCAATTACATTTTAATCTGATTCAGGCTATACTCAAAAGAGTGTTATGGCACATGGACCACATGCTTGACAATGACACTTGTACTCTAGACAGGGACCCCATATGGGGTCATGACTCGCAGTTTGAGAAGTGCTACAGGGGTTATGGATGGGAAAAGTTTAAGAAGCCCCACCTAGAGCATCTCTTCCATCACTGCAAGTATATTCGGAAATGTATGGATACAGTGACAACATCTTTTTGGCCCCAACTCTCAATGGCAGCTTAAAATTATCACTCTGTTCACATTCTGTTCCAGCCAAACTGGGTTTTTTTTGCTATATTTATTATGTGATATTTCACCTCCCCCCTCTCTGCCTTTTTAGCAAGCTATCCTCTGTGCCTGGAATGCTCTGGCTTTCCACCTATCTTCTGGAATCCCTAATTCCCCTCAAAGCTTAGCTTAAGTGCTTTCAGAAAGGCTACAAGAGGCCTTTCCTGATTCCTCCATTTGTCAGTGTGTCTTCTAAAATCACTTTTCATTTGCTTATGCATTTTGTATTTACTGATTTATGCACACATTATATAAAATGTAAGCTCCTTGAGAGAGAGCTTGTTTCATTTTATTTTCTTTATATCCCCTCTGCCTAGCACAATGCATGACATGTACTAAGCAGTTAAATGGGTTTTGGATGAAATTGAGTTGAAGATGAAGGAGACTCATAAGAAGAAGAATGCCAATGGCTTTGAAATCTTCTGCATAACTATGTTAAACATAAAGTACTTTGATTCCAGTTCCAACAGAAGAATGCTTGAGTTCAGAGATTCCCCTAGCTCAGGCCCTTGTCTCTCTGTACTGTACTGTATTTTTATTTTTTGTTAAATATTTTCCAATTACATTTTAATCTGGTTCAGGCTGTACTCAAGAGTGTTGTGGCACATGAACTACACGCTTGACACTTGCACTCTAGGGCATCTCTTTCAACACTATGAGTGTATGCAGAAACATGTGGATATAATGACAGCATCCTTTAGGAATTTCTTTAGAATGCGTGATGGAATTCCCTCTTCCCCCAACTTCGTGGTAGGCACAGATACATTTGGACTACTTTCCATTGACCATAGCTGCTTTTAATTAGCTGCTGAGATGGAACTTTATGAATATTCTACTACTATTAGCCAGCTATAAAGCTTGCAAAGCACTTTACAAATTTCTCATTTGATCTTCAGAATAACTCTGGGAAGTAGGTGCTATTATCCTCATTTTATAGGAAACTGAGGTGGACAGAGGTGAAGTGCCTTACTCAGGATCACACAGCTAGTAAATTTTTGACCCTAGATTTGAACTCAGATTTGTTTTCCTGACTCCAAGTTCAGCACCCTATTCATTGTGCCACTTTGTGTCGATCCTCACTCTTCATACATCTTTTCTACCAGTGGGCTTTGAGGTAAAAGAATCACTCTCTGGCCTTTGGGTGGTCAGTGAAGGGAGGTGTCCTCCATGGATGCATGGCCTCCTGGGCCCAGAACCTTATAGGAGCTTGCTGAGCAACCATTCTATTTCCCTCCTTCCTGGGCATCCAAGGATCAGGATATCCACTAGTGAAGCAGCTGCAACAGTGACACTCGCAAGAATGCAGTCAGTATAATACTAGATAAGAGGGAAAGAGATTCCCACAGAGAGGAAGCATGGAAAAGGAAAGAGCCCACTTAGCATCGATTAGGTGCTGAGCCTTATGTCTGGCACATAATAGAAACTTAATAAATCCTTGTATACCAACTGACTCAGGAGCGGTGAAATGTAAATAGGTAACGCGTAACCCAAATGAGTATAATAATTTATAATTCTTTATTGCGTAACATTACTATTTTTCTTTATGGGAATAAAATGGTCTATTCCATACATGGTAAATAATTGTACTCTGAGTCCTTTTTTTGCTCCCTTGTTTTACCTCCTTGCTGGATAGCACTTCTTAAACTAGAGCCCCAACTGGAGTTATTCCTCAAGAATCTAAGGCGTGGGTAGAACTGAAGCACTGGTGACTTAATTTCCCTACTGGGAAGACAGACAACCCCAGAGCAATGACCCCAAGGCACACTACAAGGGAAAGTCTTGGATTGATGAAGGTCATCAGCTCCTGTGGTCTCAGCATCTCAGTGCCTTGTTAGAACACCCTATGCTATACTCAGCAAAACAAAGGGCAAGAACTCAGACTGAAGCTGTACTTTCTATTTTCTTCCCCTTTTTGGCCTCCCTAAACTGTTTATTAACCTTCAGTAATGAAGCTTTGCCTAGTGGTTGCCAGCTGTTCCCCAACCAAGCAGCTTTTTCTAAAGTCTCCCCTCTTGGAAGGAACAGTCATTCCCCTCTCCTACAATGCTATTAACTCTATAGGAGTTATCAAAAAAAAGAGAAGAAACAAAATCCTAAGTGGATAATAGGAGGCATATTACATAGAATAAATAGAGGTGTGAGGTAAATGGTAATCCTTGGATATTTAAGTGAACCTGACTAAAGATAAAAGCTCAGTACAGCAATAATAAAGGGGATTTAAGTAAACTACAAATGGAAATTTTGTGAGTATTCATGTAGAATTGATCTCAGTCTTTATCTGAAAGCTTTGACTACAATGAAGTTCATTGACACTGAATGGAGTCTTCTAATACCACATCTTGGAGAGGCAGTCATAATCCAGGAAAGAATTGTGTTTTTCTCCTGATTTACTGCTTTTGGGGTTCCTCAAAAGGCACCTCCCTACATCTTCTTCCAAGTACCATTAGAAATTTCACTCTGTTTAAGTTTTACATTCAGTTCCAATTTTCCTTATTATTAAAACGTTGTGAGAAGCTTTGGCTGCCTTTTATCTGCTCAGTACACTGATTACTCCCCTTCCTAGAAATGTTGACCCTTTCTGGACATACTTTTATCATTTTGTTCTCACAAAATCCCCAAATGGACAACTCAGCTTTTATTCAATGACGCTGATAAACTTGAAATAGAGGTTGCTTATAAAATACAGCGCAGCATCCCCTAATTTTAGGGGATAATGTCACTCAACCTATTCATTTTATCATTGGGGTAACTGCAGTCAGGGAAGGTTAAGTGACCTTTGTGAGGACACATAGGTAGCATGTAGCAGAACTGGGATTTGACAGCTATTTTCTTAATGAAAAGAAAAGATTGTAGATATTTATTTGGAGATAGTCCCAATGAAAGATGTTCTAGAAATCAATACTTTTTTAAAGAAAAAAAGCAGCAATAATAATTCAGGCAGAGAGAGTTATTAACAGCAAGGTTGTATGACAGGCTGTGTAAGCCCAAGTTCCTTCAACATTTTGGAACATCTAGAAATATTTCAGAAATACTAAAAATGACCATGTCTGAGAGAAATCCTCAGAAGAATTTCTTCTTCCAGAAGAAGCCCTGGAAGCCAAAATGGCAGAGAGTCTGAGTAAGTAAAGAAAGACTCCTTCTGCAGTGAAGAAAAACTAGGAGGTAAGAGTATCAGGATAAAACTCCAACATAAGAAGGTAATTAATGGAAAAACTACCAATAGAACTCTAGAAAAGAGAGTGGGATGGCCACATGAATTCCAACTGTGAATGAAGACCTAATAAAAGCATTGAAGAAAGAGCTGAGAATTGTCATTAGAGCTCTTAATAAAAATCTTTTGAGAGTATAGAGGAGTATAACAAGCTAGAAAGTCTTGGTAAAGAGGTGAACGATCAATGATACAAGAAGAAATATAATGAAGTTAAAATAAATACATGAATAGAATTAAATTCAATTAAATCACAACGCGGCAAAATTGGAAAACTTGAAATATCTATTTTTAAAAAACTGACCTGAAAAACAGTGCTTGGAGAGATAATCTAAAACTTCTTTCCAGAAGAAAAATGATGAAACAACAACAGCAATTGTGTGAATATTATATTTCAAGAAATCAAAGAAGAAAGTTTCCTGGATTGGTTGGAACTAGAGGGCAAATATAGGCACTCTCAGAAAAGAATCCTATGTTAAACTATTCTGGAATTTGTCCGTAAAGCTTCAGATATCTCAGCTCAAAGGGAAAATATTGTAAATAGACAGGAAGAGACAGATCATATATCCAAGTTACCTGGCATGGCTCTGGTATACCGTCCAGGTTTCATAAGCATACAACAATGATGTTAGCACAACAGCTTTGTACACTTTCAGTTTGGTGGGCAGCCTAATGCCTCTTCTCTGCCACACTTTTTTTCAGAGCCTCTCAAATACTGAGATGGCTCAGACAATGCCTGCATCAACCTCATCATCTATGTGTACATCCCTGGAAAGCATACCATCAAGCTAAGAGAACTTATCCACAGCATTCAAAATTTCTTCATTTGCTGTAACTGACAGTTCCACATGCTGGCTAGTGTAGAACCTTTTTTTCTTGGTGTTGTTAGGTCAAAATTAGCACAAGTGGCAGAGAATCAATCCATACTTTGTTGCATCTCAGCTTCAGTTCAGATTGTGTGACTGCAGAATCATATGAGAACAAAAAGTCATGTAGCAGTTCTCCCTTCACTTTAGTCTTGGCTTTATAGCCTTTTCAAGGTAAATAGTTTACCATCAGATTGGTAGCTGACCTTGATGCCATTTTTGTGCTTTCTGAAGGTGTCCCACAATATCACTGAAAACGTCATGCTAAAAAGCACATAGCACCGCTTCACTCTATTGGTGACTAGGTAAGCATAAAAGCATTATCTGTGATTCAGAACCCATGCAAGCATGCCATCACAGAACTGGAGTACAATACTGATGAACTTTTTCATGTAGTCAGATTTTGACATGATCTTCCACAAGCTATCCTGACAGATAATATCAAAGGCCTTGATCAGATCTATGAATATTATGTATAGACCTTTGTTCTGCTCCTTGCATTTCTCTATTTCACGGAGTTGTCAGGTAGTAAATAATATATTGACTGTTCCTCAGGCCTTTTTTGAAACCACACTGGCTCTTGGGTAGATGACCATCTTCCTGGTGAAGGATCATCCTATTAAGGTGGACTCTGGCAAGAATCTTGTCAACAATGAGTAAGAGAGAGAGGGCCATGATCCTCTCCCTGCCACCTTTGGACTGTCACATATTTCCTTTTCCTTTATAGAGATGCACAATGGAGGCATCCTTGAACTCCTGGGGAATAACCTTCTCTTGCCATCTAATGACATAGTACCTAAATAACTAATGGGAAGATAATTTGAATTTCAAGACAACACAAGCAATAAGACAAAAATTATAGGTTTTTTTGCCTTGCCATTT
>CM053775.1:9445108-9461256 GCA_028658325.1 Potorous gilbertii
GATCTATTTTTCAGGCCAATTATTTTTCCAATGAGATATTTTACATTCTCTTCCATTTTTTCATTCTTTTGGTTTTGTTGTGTGATTTTTTTGGTTTCTCAGAAAGTCATTAGCCTCCATCTGTTCCATTCTCATTTTGAGAGAACTATTTTCTTCAGTGAGCTTTTGCACCTCTTTTTCCACTTGACTAATTCTGCTTTTTGAAAGCATTCTTCTCCTCATTGGCTTTTTGAACCTCCTTTGCCAATTGAGTTAGCCTATTTTTCAAGGTGTTATTTTCTTCAGCATTTTTTTGGGTCTCCTTTATCAAGGTATTGACCTGTTTTTCATGCTTTTCTTGCATCTCTCTCATTTCTCTTCCCAGTTTTTCCTCCACCTGTCTAACTTGGTTTTCAAAATTCTTTTTGAGCTCTTCCATGGCCTGATCCCATTAGGTATTCATTTCAGATGTTTGGGATACAGATGCCTTGACTCCTACGTCTTTACCTGATGGTAAACATTGTTCTTCCTTGTCAGAAAGGAAGGGCGGAATCATCTGTTCACCAAGAGAGTAACCTTCTATGGTCTTATTTTCTTTCCCTTTTCTGGGCATTTTCCCAGCCAGTTACTTGACTTCTGAGATTCCTGTCCACCCCCACCTAGATCCACCCAGCTAGTGCTTGGAGTCTGAGATTCAAATGCTGCTCCCCAGCCTCAGGGCTTTCAGCGGCAGGCCTGGCTGCTATTCAATGGGAGCTTAAGTTCTGGTGCTCAGGTGTAGGCAGGGCCGCCTCCCAGGCTTAGTTCCCTCAGGGGGTTTATGCAGAGACCTTCCATAATGGAGCTGCTCTGGGAGCCTCTGGTCACCTGCTGCCTCTGCTGCTGCCTCCTGAGGGGGCCTGAATCATGGAGACACCCCGCTCCCCTCTCAGCCTGTCCAGACGTCTTTCTCATTGACCTGTACATCTGTGGGTGGAGGGACCTTCGTGGCCTCTGGAGATTCTGTCCCTGAAGCCTCCTCAGATCTATTCCTCTCAGTGCTGTGCGGCCAGGGCAGGGTTGGCCTCCACTCTCGTCCGGTGCACGATGGACCTTTGGGATCAGTTTTTCAGTGCTCTCTGGAACGGAAATCTCCTTCACCCTGTTGCTGCATGGCTCCTACTGTTCCAGAATTTGTTGGGAATTCTTTTTATAAATAATTATGGGCTGTAGGTTGGGAGCTAGCATATGTGAGTCTTTCTACTCCGCCATCTTGGCTCCGCCCCCTGTTTGTGGAAAATTGACAGAAATCTTTATGATTAGTAACCAATTGTCAGTTGATAACTGTTTAAGAGACACAAAGAAGAAAAACTGTTAGTACTTGAAAATATTCTGTATTACTAAAAATCAGAAAAGCAAATGAAAACAATCTCAAGTTATCACCTTACATTCATTAAGCTAGCAAAGCTGATAAAATATTGAAACTTCATTGTTAGAGGGAAGATGGGCAGACAAACATCCTAATTTCCTGCTAATACAGCTGTGAATTGGGTTTGGAAAAATATTTGAAATTCTCTATGGAAAATTATCCTCCTTTCTGTTAAGAAACAACAATTTTTTAGGAAATATACCTCAGTATTTGTTGGAAAGTATCTAGTATATTAAAAACAAATATCAATTTTTTGAAAGAAAAAGTAATTTAGGATGACTCCATAGTAAAATGAAAATATAATAAAACATTTTTCTGCTCAATCTTAATCAGAAATCACTAGCAAAATTGACCTCATTGAAAGCAGTGGCAATACTTCCTTTGTATAATGCTTTAAGGCTTGCAAAGTAGTTTCCTCACAACAACCCTATCATTGGAGGTTTCTCCATTATACTTCTCATACCTAGCCAATGATAGCCCAGTCCCTTAGAGCATGCATGATATGTCTTGCTTGGTGCCAATCATATGGAAGCTTAATGAACCTGCCCTTCCCCTCACTTCAGATCATCTTTTGACTATTTCCATACATCTTTCTGAATGAAACCAAAAGGTTTTTAACTATCTGCTGAGACAGAACTGAGCATGAAGGCTTTTGAAAAAAGAGAACTGTGCTGTGGGTAGGGGGTAAGGCAGTGTGTTTGCCCCACACCTGCCAAGTGTTGCCTTTCTCATTCCCTCATCTTAAGTGAATGAGATTGAGGTACTCAAGCAACTAGAGAGAAACAAAGGTCCACCAAAGGTATTAGAGGTCCTAGTAACACCCAGCATTTCAGAGTGGATATCTGTAGCATCCAGGTCTGATGAGAAGACAGCATAGCAGCTGTGCAAAAGAATGTCTCATCTATCATTTACCTGTGCTTCTTAAACTTTGCATTGTGACCCCATGGAGTTGTGAAAAATGTAGCTACAGTAGCCCAACCACTAAAAATTAATTAAAAGCAAACACATAATGAATTTGAGGGTTTCTGGCCGGTGTTTGTCTATGTTGCATCTGGCGACTTCACTGCAGCCTTGCTTCTGAACACACAGCATGTCCACTTTGCACTGTGTATGTCCTTAGTCTGCACAATGGTGCTGCCAAAATGTGAAAAGGGGCCTTGAGTGGATAAAGTTTAAGAAGCCCTGAAATACCCAGAAATGAACTTGGTGGGACTTCTTGAAGGACAAAAACAGGACTCAGAGGGGTGAGAAGTGCCACACTGTGAAGGAAGAAGGAAATGGAATGTTTTGTTGAAACCACTTTAAATTTGAATTTATTCTCTCCAGGACCCAACTGCATGTGTAGAGGGGAGAATATGTCTCTCATTTTGTTTTTTTTGGGAGGGGGATGAGTTTGTCCTTTAGTCCTGGCTATACTTTCTCATTAAATATTCTTTTGTAAAAGCCAATTAATATTAATTGCTTGATAGTTACTGGAAAGTATTAACTAGTTAAATGGTATTGAGAAGAACATTGATAGAAGTTCATTAATAATAGTTTTAAAACCACAAACTTTCAGAATTACCTCTAGAACCATAAGAGGAAATGTTATTACCCATTAGGAACCCCAACCTGGTAGTCTTGGTATATTCGATTTTCTAACTCCTAGTATAAGTTAGGAGAGTGAGCTCTGATCCTGTACTATTCAAATATTAATGCCCCAATGTGGTAGGTTTTGGCACTGTGCCAACTAACTGCCCATGTTTCTAGTAAGGAATCTTAAAATTATATTTTGTTTTTGACTGCCATATCACATTGTTGACTCATGTTGAAGTTAGAATTAATTCAAGCCCAAGATCATTTTCACAGGGACTACTATTTAGCCAGTCATGGTTTTACCATTATGTACAACTGATTTTTTAAGTGTGGGACTTTGCATTTATCCCCATTAAATTTTATATCATTAGATTATATTTAAACCCTATAAGCTTCAGTTTTCAACACCTACCACTAGGCACTAGCACTAAGGAAGTTTGAGAAAGACTTCTGTAAAAGGTAAGATTTAGTTGGAACTTAAAGAAATATTTAGGTACACCAGGGGCATGAGACCCCTGAAGTCCCTTCCTACTTTGAGATTCTGTAGTCCTGAGATTAAAATTCTATAATAAAACTCTGAAAATGACCCAGATTGTCTAAGTTTCCAAATAGTGACTTAAAATGTTGTAGTTGCTCCAAGGAGCCATAGAAAATGACACTATCTAAATTTCAGGAAATTAAGCAGTGGCTTCCAGGAAGAGGCAGCATTATTATAGAACCAGATATTCCATAACATAGCTAATAATTTTTCTGAAAAGTGGATATATTGAGGAAGTCATTAAATCTTTCATAAGTGATATCTTTGTGTGTATGTATATATACACATATATAAAGGTATTTTTCTTCTTTATGATCAGAGTCAACCCCTGGAAAGTGACAAACTATTTAAGTGTGAGTGAGTGACAGCTCTCTCCTCATTCCAGCTAATTTTTTTTCCCATTAAAATATTTAGAAGTAGAAACTGGACATTTTGAGTTTCCTTTGAGATGGAAAAAAATTGACATAAATGCAAAATATTGGTGTTACTTAGAAACAGTCTTTTAAAAAACTCTCAAAGAACAATGTTGTATAGATTCAGATGTTCCTATCCTCAATTTTTAAGGAAGGCTTCTCTGCCTAGCAGTTGGCAAATAGCTGAATGGCAAATATACTGATGTCAGGGAATAGTATTATACTTTAAGAAATAACAAAGATGAGGAATTCAGAGAAACCTGGGAAGACTTGTATGAACAGATGCAGAGTAAAGTAAGTAGATCTATAAAAACCACACATATCAAAGAAAATGATATAAGTGGAAAGAGCACTCAAATTAAACTGAATGCTATATTATCACAGTGACCAAGCTTGGTCTTGGAAAAGGAAAGTAGGCGAACTTTCTTTCTCTAGAGAAATGAGAGAATATAGGTGCAGAATGTTGCATATATCATTAGATAGGGTCCCTATGTTGGCTGTTTTTGCTTAACTTTGTTTTTAATTTCAAATTAAGGTTTACTGATGATATTGGTCTCACACACACACACACACACACACACACACATATATATATATATATATATATAGCAAGAAGTTTAAATAAAATGAAAAGTGTCAATAAAATGCTTTGACTTAAATAAAGAGGGCCTCTCTTTGATATCTAAATTTTATTTGAAATTATACCATCATTCAATGGACAAAATGACCCTTTTTATCCATTGTTAGATCTTTAAAAGTGATATTAGCAAGATGACCATTCACACCAGATGGAATACCTGTATATGTCACTGAAGTAGGGGATTAAAAAGATTACATTGCGGAGTTCTTAAAAAGATAGATTAATCTTGCCTTCACAAGTAAATGTTCCTACTGTAGGGCATTTGTTTAGTCAAATGAAGCAGGAAAGAAATGAGATAAAGAATAATTTGTCACTCATAGCTTAACCAGAGAATTGAAATTGTGAATTTTATGTTCCTGCAGATGAATTTTATTAATAAAACTTAGTAAGCTTGCCTGAGAATTTCCAAGAAGAGAGAGAACTCTGACTTTAGCAAATGCCAAGTGTATTTGACTTTTAAATGAATCTCCAAGGGAGAAAAAATAGCCAATTGCCAGAATTTAAATGACTGGGGGATGTTGCCCAAGAGCAAAGGAAGGGGACTCTAACTGCTTCTCTGTGGCATCCAAATAAAAATTGTTTAACAAGAAAATATTCAGTTATCAATAGCATAGGCTTTCCCATGAAAATAAATACTACAGGGGTAAAATCTACATTTTCCTCCTCATTTCTGTATTCATATGATCAGATTCCCAAGCCCTAGAAGCCTCTGACTTAACAAGATTGTTCTCTTCCCAAGATTCCTGATTGAGTGTATGTATTCAATAATAGAAGGCAGACTCTAGGAGGCATCCAAATTAGGGTTTAAAGCTCTTCAAGTCTATTGGAGGAGGAGATCTGTTGCATAATTTGCACACCATTATGGTGATCAACTAAGGTGTGTTTCTGTCAAAAATTAAAATGAATGGTTTTGTTGCTATGTGAAAGAGGCTTCCCTTTAATATAACTCAACAAGCATTTATTAAGCACTTACTACATGCCAAGCACTCACTGTGCTGATAGCTGTAGATACAAAGAAGAAAATTAAACATACCCTGCCCTCAAGGAGATTACATTCTCCTGGGGAGATAACAACCAGAACACTAACGAAGGAGGAGGAACATTGCAGAAGGAGGGAGCACCTTAGTGATATCAGGATTGGACAGAGAGTCTTTGTGCATCTGAACCTTCCAGGTTCTACAGTGAAGGACTTGACCTTATGGGGCCTTGGTTTGCTCCTTTGTAAATAAAGTAATAAACCTCTTGCCTTTCACTGAAGAAGTGAGGGAGTATGGTGTCAGAATGTTGGATACACTGAAGTCCCTGTCTCAGTTGATATTTCTTGACTTTTCTTTTGGTTACAAATGAAGGTTTAATGGATGGTGGTGGGGATGAGTGTCTCAGGTGTAACTCAAATCCCACTTCCTTATCAGAGTCCTGGAGTTCAGATTGCTCTGAAGGCTTCAAACTTTTAGTGTGTTGATAAATATTTAACAACAGACACTAAAAAAAATGTACCTGATGAAACTCACTTCTAAGTTTACTCTATATAGCTTTCTTAAGTCTAAACAGACAACACAGCAATAATTCAAGGCCTTTGCTGATTTCCTAAGTGTAAATGATCACACTGAAAATTTTAACATTCACTCTCTGGAAAAGTTTGAACTGGCCCCAGCTCACCCCTGGCTGCATGTACATGTTTGTCTCTCTCTCTAAAGTTCCTTCCGGCTTTGAATCCTACGATCCTTTAATCACTATTAAGTGGCAGTGGGGAAACTACCTGAGGGACAGCATAAGCATACAAATGAGCAGGGTACATACCAGAACAGTAACAAGACTGATGAAAAGAGGGCACATATTGAGACTCAGTGGGAAATTAAGTTGAATATGTAGTATGGCATCTTCTGGGTACTGTCAGCCCCTGGCACTAATTAGGCACTCACAAGTTCTACTGCAACACATAGAATAGAAAATAGAAAAGGTCAAGGGCAAATAGTTTCTGTTTTAGGATCTCAGTTGACCTCAGTGTTTTTTGTGTACTGGGGCCATTGCCTCAAACTTACTCACCCAGTGGGCCCAACCTCTGGTTACCATGAGCCCAGAGCCGCACAACTCCTCAAACCATGTGGACTTGGCTTGTTCTTGCCCTGCTCTTTTTTCTGCCTCTGGTCTGATATTTTAGTTCTCTAGATTTCGAATCTGTCACCACTTCTGCATTTGGCTAGTGGCCTAACTTTTCTAGCGTAGCTGATTGTTCTGGATTCTGCCGCTGGTCCTGCCTTGACAAACCTTTACCTGATACTAGTCGTCACCTAGCGTAACAGGTAGAGCAAAGTCACATAACGAAGGGCTTAGAAATCCAAACTGAGAGGTTTGGTTCTGATGCAGTAGACAATGGGGAGCCATTGCAGGTTCCCGAACCAGGAAAGTGACATTATCAGAGTTATATTTTCATAAGCTTAGTCTTACAGGAGCAAACAAAATACGTAATAAAGCTGCAAATCTAGAATTGGAAGGAACCTGAGAAGCTATGTCTTCTAACCCTTTCATTTTACAGTTGATGAAACTGAGGCCAGGGGGATTTAGTGACTTGCCAAACATTGTCCCACAGTTAGTTAAAATCAATGGTAGCCTTTGATTTCGGATCCCCTGCTCTCTCTTCCATGCCATGTAGTCTGCTAATACAGCCTAGTTTGAGGGAGAAGTGGCCAGAGACCTACATGGACCCTAAAAGCAGCTTAAAGACCTGAAAGATATGCTATGTGTAGCTTAAAGGGCTGAATGAATGCTGGGCATTTGTGCATTGGAGATGAGCTTTTGAAAGTCAGACTGAATGCCCTGCAGGTCCTTGCTAGGCCAAGGATAGATAAGTACATGCTATTGTTCCTAATCTAAACTGAAGATTTGTTTAGGAATGGTTCCTGCATTTTCCCCTGAGCTGTTCAGTGCAAAGACTGTTGTTAATAGTTTTCTAAGTATCCCCTAGCCCTGGGGTTCTCATTAAAAACTTTTAAATAGACTAGAATAAAATCACACAAAGGTTAAAACAGCCACAGCCCCACAAGTGGTTGCATGCCAAGCAAGAGCCTTGAAACTAGGGACTTGGTGATGATTTGCAGCCAACCTGCCCTCTGAGCTATGGAGTTGATTTGTGCTAGGTCTAATTCTAATGGAAATGGGTCTTTCCTGTTGGTCTAAACAACCCTCAGGATTAATAAAGTCCACTTGTTCTCAATCAGAAAGTCTTAACATTTAGACAATGCAAGATTTTTAAATTAGCTAAATGATGGTGATGATGACAACCTCTAAACTTCATCTCTTGCAACTAGCTGACTCACTCAGGCATAACCAGATGTAATAGGGGCTTGAGAACTGACTGGTATTCTAGGATTTCTAAGTTTACAGGGATAATCATTTCCTGCCAGCCTTGAAAGCAATTTAAACCTTTGATGTCTTTGAGCTGAAATGGTCTGTTGTTGCTGGTGAAACAGTTCAGTCCTGTCCAACTCTGTTACCCCATTTGGTGTTTTCTTAGCAAAAATTCATTTGCCATTTCTTTCTCCAGTTCATTTTGTAGATGAGGAACGAGACAAACAGGGTTCAGTGATTTGCCCAGAGTCACATAGCTAGTAAGTGTCTGAAGCTGGATTTGAATTCAGGTCTTCCTGACTCCAGGGCTGGTGATCTATTCCTAAAATGGTCTACTGTCTCCCAAATGTCTCCTCCCCAGGCCTGTCCAGTAACAGAAACTGCAGTGTGGTGTGCATGCTTCTTTTATTTTTTTCTCAATTACATGTAAAAAAAATTAGCATTCTTTTTTAAAAAAGTATTTTGAGTTCCAAGTTCTCTCCTTCCCTCCTTGAGAAGATAAGCAATTTGATATTGAGTATACATATGCAGTCATGGAAACCATTTTTCCTCATTAGCCATGTTGCAAAAGAAAATAAAGAGATCCAAGAAAAGTAAACTAAAAAAAAAAAAGGATGCTTTGTCTGCATTCAGACTCCATCAGGTTTTGTCTGGAGATGGATAGCATCTTTGATCCTAGGTCCTTCAGAATTGTCTTGCTTGAACCCCGCCCCCCCCTGCCCCGCCACTTATCATTCCTTATAGCACAGTAGTATTCTGTCACAATCATATACCACAACTTGTTCAGCTCTTCCCCAGTTGATGTGCATCTCCTCAATTTCCAATTCTTTACTACCACAAAAAGAGCCTCTAAATATATTTGTGCCTATAGGCCCATTTCCTTTTTGTTTGATCTCTTTGGGATATAGTAGCAGTACTGCTGGGTCCAAAGGTATGCACAGTTTTATAGCCCTTTGAGCATAGCTCCAAATTGTCTCCAGAATGGTTGAATCAGTTCACAACTCCATCAACAATGTATTACTATCCAAATTTTTTCATATTCGTTCCAACTGTTGCCATTTTCCTTTTCTGTCATGGTAGCCAGTCTGGAAGGTATGAGGTTGTGTGCTTTAATTTGCATTTCTGTAATCAATAATGACTTAGAGCATTTTTATATGACGACAGATAGGTTTGATTTGCGACATAGTAGCTGCTTAAAAAATGCAAGTTGACTGATTGAATCTCTAGAGAGAATCTCTAGAGAGAATCTCTAGAGAGAGGGTAGGAAAGGATAGGGTTGTGGCTTAAGAAAAGATCAGACCTAAGCCTCTTCTTAGGAAGGATATAGGTAAGTTTAGGGAAAAGTTTAACTTCCTTCCCTTAACCAGCAGGGAAAAAAAAAGCAGAGAAAATGGAGTATTGCTGGCCAATTCCACTGTGACATCAAATAGCATTACACGTATTGGCCCAGTATTTGTCATAGGAGTACAGATTTAGTATTTGATGACCTGGAAGATCATCTAGTCCTCTTTCCTCATTTTAAAGAAGAGGAGACTGAAGGTCAGAGAGGGGAAGTGATTTGTAGAAGGTCAGCCAGATATTAAGTGGTAAGGATGGCATTTGAACTCCAGTCTTTTGATCCTAAATGGTACCCTTTCCACTCTACCATACTTTGTGATTATATCTTGCATCTGAGATTTTCTAAGCAGTCCATCCCGGTTTGTGTATATCTGTGAAGGGAGAGGCAAGGCAAGAGGAGGGTGATACAGACTGCAAGGAAGGGAGTGGTAGCTCAGTATCACACACTGAGGGAAGTTGGCAATATAGGAATAAGATTCAGGAGTTGATGACTTACAAGTAGGTACTTTCTATCACAAATATATCCATTGGATAAGACTTATTGCATTTTCTAGTGTCCCTTGAAATGACCCTGCTCCATTTAATAGTCAGTGAAAGCAATGTTAAAGATTAGATATGTCCTTTTCCAGGCCAATATACTGGAATTGGGTGTCTAATATTTTATTCAGGAGACACTGAATAATATTTTATCTATAAAATTTTTCTTCAGTTTCCAGACTGATGGAAATGGAAGTGCTCCCATCAGAGGAGTTTTCTTTGGAGGGGACAAGGAAAATGATTTTGCCATGAACGTGCAAGTATTGATGGGAGAAGTGAAATTTTGGTTAGTTTGTCTGAATCTTGCCATTCTTTTGAGGGATTACTTAAGAACTGAGCGAGCATTTTCCTATTGTTTGGGCCTCAGAGAAAGAAAGAAGACAGCAAGTGGAAAGACATTTGAATGTCATTCTATTGATCAAGTCGCATTATTTTTATTTTTGGATATTGAGTCATCCTTAATCTAATTCTTGGCTTGCATGCCAGGGATTCAATGTTGTGAAAATTTACTGTTCAGGGTAAGACCCCCAAATACAACATGGCACTTATTCAGCAAGGGGTGGTGTGTGTGTGTGTGTGTGATACTGAAAAGCATTATATTTTCTGGAAATGCTTGTGAGATTAAATTTCTTATTGCCTTGAATGAAAAATACATGGTCAATATAGTCCAAAAAATACTTTACAAATGAAAACATAGATGAATCCTTACCCAAAGTAACTCACACATAGTGAGAATGGAAATTAATATACGTGCAGCCTTTGCTGATAGTGGACCCGATATTACCTAGTGAACTGAATTGCATTTTGGGGGAAATGAACTTGGATCTATGAAAGGAATGAATGAATGAATGAACGAAATCTCTTTCTTGTCCAAGGTTGCCTTGTATCTACTTTGTATATGTCTTGAATATAGTTACAGTAAATAGCAAGAAAATATTTTCTCCCTGGTAGAGTGTGAGCTACTTGAGGGAAGGGCCTTTCTTTCACTTTTTTCTTTGTCTTCCTAGTCCTTAGCCCAGTGCAGACATATAGTAGGAGTTTATAAATGCTTGTTGATGGATCATATACAGATTTCATTTATTGCTTTTATCAATTTCATTTTCTATAAACACAATAGAAAAGTCAGTTAAATGACTGACTAAATGGAGCCTAGTGACCTCAATGAGTTGAGTCAATGGATTTACTTCTTTCTCATTTCTAGAATCATATCAACCTTCAAGATTGAATTCCATTTGCTTCAATAGCATTTAGGAAGGATTTCTATTAAGGACTCTATTAAAGGCACTGTCCTAGGTGCTGGGAAGACAAAGGCAAAAGGAAAATCAATATCTGTCCTCATAAAGGTTATGTTCCACCAGAAGCCTGGACCTTATAGGCAAAGTTATTTACACAATAACATGGGGAGTAGATCCCCGCCATCTTCAGGATCAGGAACCACTTCAGGTTGCAGATGCCATCTGAACTGAGCTTTGATGGATATTAGGGATTCTAATGAGCAGAAATGAGAAAGGAGTGCATTGTAGACATAGAAGACAATCAATATGAAGGCAAAGGGATAGGAGACAGAACATTGAGTTTTGGGAACAGCTAATAGGCCCGATTGATTGGAATGTAGACTAGATCAATGGAGAATAAGTCTAAGTCTAGAAAGGTAGGCTGGAATCAAATTATTGTGATGGACTTTAAATCCTAAGCTGTGAAGCTTGTTTTTTAACCTAGACACAATAGGGAAGCCAATGGAAATTCTTAAACAAAGTGGAGTAACATGCCTAGACTTTTGCTTTAGTAATACTTTTTGGAGGTTAGGTGAAGAGTGAGAGGGAAGAGACTGGAAGCTATGACATTTGTTTAAGATCTCAAGGAATTTCTATACTTGATTGGCATTCTTAGACAAAGAATTCCAGACTATTCTGAGGTCTTTCCCCAGCAATTTCTTCTGGCATAGGTCATCTCCCAAGCCCATTATTGACTGGGGTTTTGATATTCTTGGGGAAAAAATGTCTGTATCTGTTTGGGGGCCAACTTATTTGACAAGTTACTGTTGTATAGTATATTAATGGCTATGATGTGGACACACCAATGCCATTAAAAAGCTCCGTGTTAGTCTGTTTCATGCACAACTGCTATCTTTGTGAGTCTCTGTAATGCTGGACATTCCATCAACTCATCTCAAATATAAATGTTTGTGTTGGGAAGAAGGGATGATTGGGGCAGAAAATGCCACCTGGTGAACCTGTTGTGGCTGCTTGGGTAAAATTAGAATGAAAGTCGCAAGTAGCAGCTATATTTCATGGTTGAACGGAAGAGTCAGCATGCCAAGAGTCATCAATCAGCAGGATTGGAAAATCTATAGAGCCAGCACTTCAAAAATGCTTTGATATCTGGATTCTCCTTAATCCTTCTCTAGTCACTTAATACTCCAAAACAAAAGACCGTTTAACCAGCTTTGCATTGGACTGGACTGAGATTGAATAGTCTGTATGTAATTTTCAGTTTGGCTGAACACTGATTGAGATTCATTCATTCCAGCCCATATAGTGCCCTGCACGTCTGACTTGTTTACCAATGGGTAAAAGAAAGGAAAAGGGGTGAGCCAGCATTCAGCATTTTTTCCCAGCCTTAAACAGTTGGTGCCACAATTAATGGGTCCACTGGTAAGGTTCCTTTGTGGGCCATAGGAATCCTTTGTGAGCTATAATGTAAAGTTCCTTGAACAAAGTAATTAAGATGTTGTTTCTTTAAGAAGATACACAATTCAGCTATTTGTGAAAATCCATTGAGCCTGGGACACTTGCTTTCCATAGGTGTGCTAGAAAGCTGAACCTAAATTCCCTGATGCACCTCGATAAAAAGTCATCAAAATGTTTTGTTTTTAATTTGAATTGAAGATTTGTTTAGGAATCATTGCTATTGTCCCCACTACCCCCAGGCTATTAGGCACAAAGTCTCTAAATGTTGAGGCTATCCTACTCCAAAACTAAGGTAGTCCATGCAGTTCAAGTCACACCACCCTCAGCACCACATGTCAGCTTCAACATTCTTGCACACACATGTATATAGACATATACAAGTGTGTATATATTATACTCACCCATAAATACATTATGCCACATAAGTAATACATATTATTAGTACTTTTAGCCCCTGTTTCCTTCTTGTACCTGAAAAGGAATCCCCTTGATATCAGATCTGGCAAAAGGTCATATAGCTTCTTCCTGAATACCACCATTGAGAGGGAGTCCACTACCTCCTAAAGCAGTCCATTCCACTTTTGAAGATCTCTAGTTGTTAAGGAGTTTTTCCCCAACATTGAGTTGAAGCTTCTTCCCTTTGCAATAGTTTGGCTTTCTAATGCTATCAAGTTAGAAAAGTCAAGTCTATCCCTCTTCCCCATGATAGCTCATCAGATACTCAAGGACAGCCAACATGCTTTCCCTAATCCTATTCTCCAGGTCAAAGTTTTAGAAAATAGTGCAAGAACACAAACAATCCAGTTCTGGATTGTGATTTTGATGAGAAGTGTTCTAAGAGTGTAGAGAAGGGCTATATCATTGGGCTACAGTGGTTGGGAAGGTCTTTGTGACTGAGAGAGTTCTTGAATGAAAGATGAAGACTGTAGTTAGGTTCAGATATAAAAGAAAGGCATTATTTTATTCAAACAAAACTGCTGATTAGTTATAAATAAGTCTACCTCAAGGAATAAGCATTGATATTAAACTAAATAGTTTGGAATTGAGTTCATCCATGTCCAAGACAACAAAGATTTAGCAGCCTTTAAGGTTTCATGGGCCGTTTTTTTTGGTATCAACTTCATTTATGGACAAATCCCTCCCCCCTCACTTACCCAATGATTCATCCCTTGTACTAAAGAATGAAAAAAAGATAAAGGAAAAAAGTTCAGCAAACTAAGGCAACAAATCACATGTGTCTGATGATATATTCAGTATTCCATGCCAATAGCTCTATACCTCTGCAAAGATGAAAGGGGAATAATATTTTCTCAACCCTTATTCAGGGCCAAACTTATTCATTTCAATTACAGAATGTTTGGTTTCAGTTTTTCCATTCTTTTCTTTCACATTGTGATCAATGTGGCTATTATATCTTGGTTCTGCTGATTTTACTCTGCCTCAGTTCACAAAAGTCTTCCCATGCTTCTCTGAATTCTTCATATTTCTTTTGGTTCTTACAGCACAGTTATATTCTGTTATATTCATGTACTACAATTTGCTAAGCCATTTTCTAATTAATGGACATCTATTTTTTTTCTAATTCATTGTTTTCAGAGGTGTCAAACATATAGCCCCTGGAGTGCCTACAGCCTACAACACTCTGAATGTTGTCTGAACCAGATTAAAATATAATTGGAAAATATTTGACAGAATAATTAAAAACATAATAAAACATAGATAATATCATATTTTAAAACTAAGTCAATATGTGGCCCACAGGGATCTTTATATATGGTTTCATGTCCCCCATTTCCATTTGAGTTTAATTCCACTGCTACATTACCACAAAAAAGTGCTTTGAATATTTGGGTGTATATGAGACTGTTTTTTTCTTTCTTCGGCCATTTTGGGGTATATGCCTAGTAGTGGTATATTTCGTAAACGCAGAGAATAATTCCTTTTTACCACCCAGGAACATAATCCTTTGATATTTCTGAAAGTTGCCAAGGGTTTTTGTTTTTTTGAAGAAATTAATTGAATGAAATAATATTTATGAAGCATCTATTATGTGTGAGCAGGAAATGGTAGAGAAACAAAAATAAAGTGCTCTCTTCACTCAAGGATCAGATGCACCTGTATATAGCAAATTAAATACATGGTATGAGGAGGGAAAGAGTGCTGATAATTGAAGATATCTGAGAAGGCTTCACAGAGAAGGTGGTAGCTAAGTCATAAGGCGAGCTAAAGATGCTGTGATGGGGAGATGATAGAGGAGACCTTGCCAATATATTGGTGGAAAATGAAGTTAAGGGACAGGGTATTATCAGTGAGCCAAACTTCTGGAGGAGAGGAAAGGGAAGAAGATATAGGGAACAAATGTAGGTATTAACTTTGGCAAAACTTCACAGAGAATGAAGTAAGGAGCAGATGCTTAGGGAAGATGTAGAAGGGTTTGGGGTCCTTGATGTGTGAAGTCAGGGAGGTGAAAGTGATGGCCTCAATTTTTTCAGCAGTGTAAGAGGTTAGATTGTCTGTCTGCTCTGAAAGGCAGATGGGGGTAGTATCGAGAGCTTGGGAGAAGTAAGGCTTAGCCTAGCCCTCAGTTTGGGAGGAGCATGATAGAGTCAATTAAGACAGAATAACCGCATTGCTGTGCAGCAGTGAGGGCCTAATTAATGTTGGATAGTATAAATATATTGTGGACCCAGTAAGGATAATGGTGTGACTACTTCCAGCAGTGTTTTTTCACTCAGGACCAGGACTGAAGATAGTAGGAGTGACCCAGCATTGACAATTAGGTATGATATAAATGTTAGGACAGGGCAAGGAGAATCAAAGGTAGAGAAAATTTTTTATAATTATATTGGTTTACTAAAGACTCAAGACTGTGAAGAGAGGAGAGGCCAAAGCAGGGCATAGAAAAACGGAAGGACTGGATGTTATGATGTTCAGGAAGAACAAATTTAGAATGAATGAGGCACAGGGAGACTTACCAGGATAGAAAATTATGGTCAGAGAGGGGAATTTAAGCGTTATAGATGGTAGTGGTTATCCAGTTTAGAATGACCAATATTGGTACCACCTTGTAAATGAAGGAATAATTTTTTACCTATGCAAATTATATAAAAAGGAAATTAGTTCCCTTGAAGAAATCATGGGGAGTGGGAGATAACAAACAATATATAGTACATATTTCTTTTCTTCTTTTTGAAGAGAAAGTGGTGCCTTGCTTTATTTTAATTTTTTTAATATTTTTATTATTTTGTTTTCAGTGTTCTACAATCACTTCCATATATCTTAGATTTATATAATACCTGTTTCAACATATTAGATATATAGTAGGCAGTCAATGAATAATGATATTTTTATGAATTTATTTGTTTTCAGTTTTCTATAATCTCTCCCATATATCTTAGATATTCCCCCCTCCCTCCCCTTTCTTGCCCTTTCCTTGCCCCTTCCCTCCCCCATCCCTCCCTGAGACAGCATGCAATCTTATATATGTTCTACACATGCATTCTTATTAAATACATTTTCACCTTGGTCATGTTGCATAGAAGAATTAAAATGAATGGGAGAAACCATGAAAACAAACCAAAGCAGAACATAACACAAGAGAAAATGGTCTACTTCATTCTGTGATCCAATTCCATTGTTCTTTCTCTGGATGTGGAAGGCATTTTGCCTCAAGAGTCCATTG
>CM053775.1:9461756-9473266 GCA_028658325.1 Potorous gilbertii
GAAGCAAACAGAAGAGTTGGTAGATTTGATTTCATGCTACATCCTCAGGCAACAAGGATAGTGCTCCTTATAGCACAGGCGAAAGACCACTGTGCAGATAATCGCAAATTGCACACCATAATTTGCCATCGAGGAAGAAGTCTAAAGAAATTTTATGAAGAATTTGGCAAGCCCTTTCAAACCAAATCAATTTATCAATACTTCGTAATGCCTGTGAAGTGAGATAACCCTAACTCTCATTCTTAAAAATATTTAAAATGAAAGAAATTAAAAACTTGTAGATTATTCAAAAGTCTCATGCCTATATATCATAACTACTTCCTTTAAGAAGAGAGTTGAAAGGCGTTGGAAAAGGTGAAGACCAAGCCACATCACAAAGAATAGAATTGATTAAATCTGAACAGATAGGAAATGATTGGTTACTGATACACGTCATTTTCAAATTAGGAGGAAATGTTCACTCAGACCACCGACTCATTAGAACAGAGGTAAAAATCAACACCAAGTTAGAGTGCTGTACTGGGAGGAGGGAGACCTGGAATTGATTCCCACCTTAAACAACAGAGAAAATGTATGACTGTTGCCAAATCAGGTCACTTTTCAGACCCTTAGTTTCCTTATCTGTAAGGTGGAGATAATTGTACCCACTATCTCATGGGGTAAATTGTAATGGAAAGGTAGCTCTTCAAATAAGCTAATGGTACCAATGAATGGGAGATGGGGAAAGAAAAGACAAGAGTACACACTATCATTGCCTCATGCAGAAATTTACCTGTTATAAAGCAATTGCTACAATGAGGAAGTTGAAAAAGAGCATCTCATCCAGCAAGCACTTGATCTCCTTGCCAAGCAGGAAGACATGGCAGCCAAGGACAACAGCAGCCTGGAGTGTAAATGTATTTGCCAAACATTATGAACGAGGATGGTGAGAGATTGCAAGTAGCATTCGTTACCTCATCATACAGTGCAAAACAGCAGAGGGGAAAATAAGCCTGCAGAAGGCTTGGCATGAGTCCCAACTAAACCACATCATCCCAAGAGCATTGACAGATGAAATGAGAAGAACAATAAACAGATAAAAAATAGAATGGATACATCAGCATTTCTGTAACAAACTATTTTCATTATCGATGACAGTGGAACCACCACATTTGGACTTGAATATCTCAGTCTCAGATGTACTATATGAGGAAGTAGGAAAAACACTAAAGAAGTCAAAGACAGGAGAAGCAGCTGCACCAGAAAATTACACACAAAGGAGATTTATGCTGGGGGTTATACAGTGAAATCTTGGAGGGAGAAATTTTAAAGATATCTGAAAGAGGGGAAGATAGTGAATGATTAAAAAAAATCAGGGATGGTATTATTCCCCCCCCCTCAAATAAGTAAAATATCAATAAATGCCAGCTCAACTTTTTTTCTATAAAATTTTTCTGAGAACATTCTACATGTGTATTATGGGTATCCTTGATGAAAACAGCTTAAAATTAAGCTCTTTGAGGGTAGAGACTGGTTTATTTAATTCTTTTTATCCTTAACACTGGCACTTAATAAGTGCTTGTCAAAAGAATGGATGAAAACATGAAAAGGCACTAGGCAGAATTTCATAAATGATTTTCTCCAGAAAATCACAGTTTCACAGCTACATGATTAACTGAAAGGTAAAAAATGTGAAATCACATTTTGTGGTTTTTTTTTAATACACTGCAATGGTGGTACAGCTGATACTGATGCTCTTGCAGAAGCAAAAACCTGCCCTCCCAGGTTTGTGATCAGCTTCCTATAAGCTTGTGTAATGAAGTAGAGGAGAGCACTGGTTCTCGAGGAAGAGGACGTGGGGCCACATCCTACCTTTGAAGGCTAATGGTAAGGTAGGTAAGGTATCAAATACTCAAGTCCTCTATCCACTTTATGGCATAAGATGGTGTTCTTAGCTGAATTTTTTTTCCAGACTGCTTTCCAGGTTTCCTGAAATTTCTAACAAATCAAAGTTCTTTCTAGGTAATTCACCTTTTGGGGTTTCTGAAACATTGAATTACTGCCTCTATTTTTTCTCATCTAGTTTAATCTAGTGATCTACTTTTAACTAGTATCAAATTGTTTTGAAGATTACTCTTTTATAATATAGATTGATGTCTGCAATGTTACCAGCCCTTCATCTTTAGAGTTTCATTATTTTCCTTTAATAAAGATAATAAGTGCTATCGCTAAGTGCTAGGTGTTTTAAAAATATCATCTCATTTGGTCCTCACAATTGTGCTATTATGCAAGTACTATTAACTAGGTACTGTTATGATTTCCATTTTACTGATGAAGAAACTGATTCAAATAGAAATCAAGTGACTCATCTAGGGTCACACAGCTAGTAAGTGTCTGAAGCTGGATTTGAACTCAGGTTTCTAGACTCCAGGCGGAGGACCCTGTCTGCTGTACCACTTATTTTGTTCCTCCAAACCAAGTTTCTTATCATTTTATCTAGTGCTATATCCCCTTGAGAATGTGATCAGAATTGAAATATTCTTTAATAATTTCATCGTTGTTGTGATTTGTATTGTATTGACATGGCTTAGCCATGAGCACTGGGCATCTCTCCAGTAATATAAATTTGACTTTATTTATCTGACAAACATTATATAATTATGCCTAGGCAAGTACTGAGTGTGTTTTGGTAGACTGAGTCCTAGACATTCTATGCATTTTGGCAGTTGCTTTGATCATGACTTCCACTTCTATCTATTATTCTCTGAGGATTTTGTAATTGCTAATACAGAAAGGCTCTTCTTTTGTATCCAAATAACTTTACTGAAGCAATTGATTTTCTCAATAAATTTATTTTCTTTGTTTACTGGGATTTGCTAAGTAACCATCTTATGATGGTTTTAGCAGTAAATAAAGATAATTTTCTTTTCTCTTTGACTATCTTTATGCCTTTTATTTATATTTTTTTGTTTTATGTTATGGCTGATGTTGGTAAAACTATGTCAAATAACAGCAGGGAAAGGGACAATCTTCTTTCCCTCCTGTAATTATTGAGAAAGCTTCTAGCATGTTCCAACTGTAGACAATTCAAGCTTTTGGTTTTTTTAGATAAATCAATACATTCTCTTTCACATGCTTTTAAGAACATCCTTTTATGTCAACACTTTGCTGTGTTTCTAAATTAAGTAGGCATCTTTGTTAAAGATCTTTCCTATGTCTGCTGATATAATGTGGTTTTAGACGTTTTTATTTTTAATATGATCAGTTATATTAAATGTTTTCCTAATGTTGAACCATCATTACATCCCTGGCAGAAATCAAACCTGATTATAGTGAATAATTTTTTTGATAGGATTAGGGAGAAGAGAATAAAATGCCTTAATATTTGTGCCTGGATTTTATCTAAAAATTTTGAATTTTTCTTCATCAGTGACATTGGTCTATAGTTCTCCTTCTTTGCTTTGCCTTTCACTGGTTTAGGCATGAGGCCTAGATTTGTCCTGTAAAAGAATTTGGCCGAGGTTTTTCTCAGTTTTTGAGACTAATTTGTTTAGTTAAGTATCAGTTCTTTAGAATTTGGTAGAAATCTCCTGTAATACATCTGAATCAATTTCCCGCCCCCCCCCTTTGGTTTATTTCTCTATTTGGTGTTTTGTAAATCTGTGAATTTTGCATTTTTTGGAGATAATCATCTTCTGAATTTTCAATTTTGATAGCATACTCTATCAATTATGAAAGTTCTTTGTATTTCTTCTCCTTTATTATTCCACCATGTTCAGTTTTCATCCTGTTCATTTGATTTTGCTTCATCTTTTTAATCAGGTTGGCTAAAATTTTTATCAATTTTTTGGTGCTTTAAAAGAGCCAGGTTTCAATTTTGTTTATCAGTGCTGCAGTCTTCTTGTTTTCCAATTTATCTATTTCTACTTTAATTCAAACAAACTTTTTGGGATATACTTGGGCATAGCAGTTTTAAGTCGTTTTTTAAATTTACCTTTTCTTCATTGCGAGTTAATCCTCATTTTTTCTTCTTGGGACTTTTCCTCCTTTTTAAAAGATCAAGTCCATTTAGCATTTTTATTGTTCTTTAAGCAAATTATTTTATCAGCTCAATAATTTTTACTTTTAGTTTTATCTCATTTGATTTTTGAAATTTTTACTTTTGCATTGATTTGCTTTTTTAAAATTTATACTTAATTTATTCATCTCTTTTTAATATGTGTTCACAGACAGATACATTTTAATCAAAGAATTGCTTTAGGTTTGCCTCATAAATTTTTATATATTATCTCATTGATACCATTGCCTTTAATATAGTAACTTATTGTTTCTATGATTTGCTCACTCAATATTTTGGATGATTTTTTTAATCTTTGTTTAAGCTTTCTCCTGTCCACATTTCCTTTACTGATGACTTGGTCTGTAAAGTATGTGTTGAGTATTTCTGCATTCATCTATGAGTTGTTCATTCCTCAGCAAATTGTCAGTATTTCTTTTTTTGAATTTACAGATTTAATGTTATACCAGTCTTCCAAAGAAATACTTTATAAGGTTGGGTAAAATAACAACATTTATTGAAGAAACAAAAGATGAGCAAATAAACATGTAGCAATGAAAGAGGAATAACATTTTCAGTCTTCAAAATATTATAATACTGCAGTCCTAAAAATCACTGGAGATTAGTTTAAAAAAGAAAGTTAGATCAATGTATCAGGCAAGAAAAAGAAAAATCAGCTATGATTGAACTCAATAAACTATGGTTAAGAGTGTTAGAAGACTAGGTGAAGTATTCATTTTAAACTTAAAAGTTTGAATAGGCTCATTGAGGTGTTCCTACTTGGTAAGGATATGCCATTACTAAATTAAATTTAGTATAAGCTTTAAAAAAATCAAGCCAAATTGTTTGTCACGGTGAGTCATGGTATCACATGTAATCCTTTATATCTGGGCCCAGAGTCAGAAAGACCTGAATTCAAATAGAACCTCAGACATTAATACCTGCGCTAGCTGTGTGACCTTGGACAAGTCACTTACTCTGTTTGCTTTTGTTTCCTCATCTATAAAGTGGAGATAGTAACAGCACATCCTTGGCAGAGTTGTTGATAATTACCAAGTGCCTGGCATGTGGGAAGCATGATATAAATGTTAGCTATCAGTATTTGCTATTAGCTAGATTTTGGGGGGGAGGAGTTTTTTGCCAAAGGAAATGTTTATGTTGATGGTGTCTTTCAAGCTGATTGTAAATAGAAACAAAACAAAACACTCGTTACTTTGTCTTCAGAGTAAGAAATACAAACATTGTATGAGGAAATAAAATGAAGATTTGTTTTCTTTCTGGATTCCCTAATTCTCTGAATGTTGAAATCAGCAATTTGTGAGACTCTCAGGAGCAACATCCCTTTCATTGGTTTGTATTGACTTTGGGGAGATTTTGCAGGTACTTCTTTCTCTTTGTGCATATGGGTAGATTTCTCCAAGATAATGTATGTTCCTTGAGATTAGGGACTAGTTCCTTTTATTTTTGTATCCTCATGGTCTATTACACTGATTAATAAATACTTGTTGAATTGAACTTTTGAATAATTATGTCTGATCTTCAAGAATGTCTTATTAAAATGAAAATTCCCCTGGAAGAAGTCATTTTTTTTTTTATCAGATAACACCAGAGTTTTCTGCTGATAATTTATCCAGGAATAGTAGGAATGAGACACTGGAGAGGGAGGAATTACACGGACAGAGTTAGGAAGGAAGAAAGGATGAAAACAGAGAAGGGGAGAGGGAATCATCTCCCAAATAAGCTTTCCCTACTTCTCAATTTTTCTTAAATATGCCTCTGCATGCTGGTTGCCAACACTTAGGAATAAGATTTCTTTTGACTCTCTAGTTCTAGAAATGGGACCATTGGATCTAATGAATTCTTGAGTCATCCCAAAGGGCAGCATTACAAGTGATTCCAGAAGTCTGATCTCTCCCTGCCCAAATTTTTAGCAGGCTGGTATCAATTCTCAGAAATGTTTTTGGGGAACAGTTTCACAACACCTGCTCTGTCTTAGCCAAATTTTAATTACATGCCACTCTGCTCAGAAAAAGAAGAGTGTTTTTCTGCATTTGGCGGTGGGAGAACTGCTGATTGCCTGGGGACCCATGTAAGCTCAGTAAGCATATAAATCTTGGCTTAAAAAAAGCAGTATCCAATAAAATCAGCCAGTAAAAATAAACAAAGAAAACCATCCTTCGACATTCCTCCCCAAAGTAAGTGTAGTAGGAACATTTCTTACTGAATTCAAAGTTCTTTTCTCATATTTATTAGATTAGAGTCTTTTGCACAGAAGCAGATGCTCCTGTTCAGTTGGTAGTGGTAGTGGGGAGATAAGACTTCTATTCATTGAAGTAAAATTTAGTGGATAAGATGGCAGAGAAAAGCCAGGAAGTTGCCTGAGTTCTCTATAACTTTCCTCAGAAACAATGTTAAATTGCCTCTAAATGGATTGTGAAGCAATGGAACCCACAAGAAGATGGAGTGAAGCAATTTTCCAGCTTAAGACAATATAGAAAGCCTTCAGGAAAGGCCTGTCTCACTTGGGGAAAAGGGGAGCATAGGCCAGCACATGCAGTGTCCAAACAAGCCTGCAGGAGGTTCTTAGTCACAACACAGATCAGCAACCAAGGCCCCATGGGCTTGGTTCAGCAGGCTCCAGCCCCAGCACAGAAGGCAAACTGTTAGTCTCAGAACCTAGGGCATAACAAGTGGAACTAGGCTGGGCAACCCTAGTGCGGTGGGCAAGCTGCCAGCATCTGAAACTCAGTTGCAGAAAGCCCCAGCCTCCAGCAGAAAAAGCTTGGGATTGTGCCCCAAGTATCCCAGGAGCTGAGGTCATCTTTAAAAGTCATGAAATAGCCTAGAAAATGAGAAAAAAACCCAGAAAACTATTATGGTGACAGGCAAGATCAAAACCCAAACTCAGAAGAGAACAACAATGTCAAAATGTCTACATGCAAAGCCTCAAAGGGGAATATAAATTGATATCAAGCCCTAAAAATCCTCTTAGAAGAGCACAGAAAGGATTTTAAAAATCAAATAAGAGAGGTAGCAGAAAAATTGGGAAGAGAAATGAGAGTTATGCAAGAGAGTCAACATTGTGGAAAAGGATAAACAAAAATTGGCTGGAAAAAATACCTTAAAAATAGAATTGCCCAAATGGGGGAAAACATCCACTGAAGAAAACAACTCCTTACAGAGTAGACTTGGCCAAATGGAAAAGGAGGTACAAAAGAAAAAAATGCCTTAAAAGTTAGAATTGGGCAAGTAGAAGTTAATGACTCTATAAGATATCAATAAACAATCAAGCAAAATGAAAAGAATAGAAGAAAACATGAAATATCTCATTAGAAACACAACTGCCCTGGAAATAGATCCAGGGGAGATGATTTAAAAATTATTGGACTACCTAAAAGTTATGATTGAAAAAAGAGCTTAGACATCATCTTTCAAAAGTTTATCAAAGAAAACTGCCCTGATGTTATAGAACCAGAGGGTAAATAGAAATTGAAAGCATCCATCAATCACCTCTTGAAAGAGATCCTGAAATGAAAACTCTGAGGAATATTATAGCTAAATCCCAAACCTCCTAGATCTAGGAGAAAATATTGCAAGCACCCAGAAAGAAACAATTCAAGTATCATGGAGCCAACACAAGATTTAGCAACTTCCGCATTAAAGGATCTGAGGGTTTGGTATGATATTGTGGAAGGCAAAAGAGCAAGGATTATAATAAAGAATCATCTACCCAGGAAAACTTAGCATAACCTTTTAGGGGAAAGATGGATATTTACTTGAATAGAGTATTCCTGATGAAAATTCCAGAGCTGAATAGAAAACTTTTCTTTCCTATATAGTATGCAAAATATGCTTAAAAGGTAAATAGGAAAGAGCAGTCATAAGGGATCCAATAAGGAGAAACTGTATATATTCCTATATGGGAAAATGGTATTTATAATTCCTAAAATCTTTGTCATTACTAGGGCATTTAGAAGGAGTATACTTAAAGCAGAGGTTTGAATTGAATGTGTTGGTATGATTATCTAAAAAAATGAAATTAAGGGATGAGAAAGAAGAATTGTTTTAGAGAAATGGGAAAGGGAGATGTAGACTGGGATACATTATCTGACATGAAAAGAGATTTTACAGTGGAAGAGGAATTGGAGGAAGCAGGGAAGGGAACACATGAACCTTACTGTCATTGGAATTGACTCAAAGAGGGTGTGGAAATCTGCCTTACCATGCAAGAATTTATAAGAGAAGTAGGGTCAGGGGGAGCTGATAGAAGGGATGGGAGAAGTAAAAGTCAAAAGCGAAACATTTTTAAGAATGGACAGGGTCAAAGAAGAGAGAGATTAGGATAAACATGGGGAAATAGGATGGAGATAAATGTGTAATTGGTAATCATCATTGGGAAAAAATACTTTACAGTGAGTTTCTCAGATAGACTTCATTTCTCAAAAAAAGGATATATTTGTACATCCTTTCAAAAATGATTAGCAGGCAGATTTCAGAAAAACCCGGAAAGACTTAGATGAACTGAGGCTGAATGAAGTGAGAAGAAAGAAGAGAACATTGTACACAGTAACAGCAACATTGTGTGATCAACTATGGTAGACTTAGCTCTTCTTAACAATATAATCATCCAAGACAGTTCCAAAAGACTCATGATGAAAAAGTTATCCACATCCAGAGAAAGCATTATGGAGTCTGAATACAGATCAGAGTATCCTATTTTCACTTTTGTTTCTTTTTCATGGTTTTCCCCTTTTTCTCATTCTTCCTTCACAATATGACTAATCTAGAAATGTGTTTAACATGATTGCATGTGTATAAACTATATCACAAGGGAGAGGAGGAAGGGAGGGAGAAAGATTTGGATCTCAAAATCTTATAAAAATGAATGTTAATAACTATCTTTAGATGTAATTGTGAAAAATAAAATAATATTTACAAAAGAAAAAAAGAAATAGAATTTAACCTACTCTGCCTACCTACTCACATTCACTGGAGAAAGGAGCTGGACCTAACAGAGGTCACTCACACCGACTATGGGAAGCCTTATTTAAGAATTCAGAACAAAACAGAAATTCGGGTTTTGGGGATCAAGATTAGAAAAAACAGCAATGTAAACTTCATTGGAGTATATAAAGGATGAGGAGCAACAGTTTCACTTAGGGAGATTCAGAAAATAAAGTTCCACAGCCCTTTAGGGGAGAAAACTTTGTCACATCTCCCAGTCTACTGGATTTGATAAGATTCAGGTCTTCGGATGCCAAATCCAAATCCTCTATCCACTATTCCATGCTGTCTCCCTACATGTACTCCACCCCCTTCTCTCTCTCTCTCTCTCTCTCTCTCTCTCTCTCTCTCTCTCTCTCTCTCTCTCTTCTTTCTCCCTCTATCCCCAGTTTATCTGTAAGCTCATTAATGTGGGTATTCTCTATGACAGAGCTAATCACAATCTATCCTTGCCTGCCCAACCTGTAGCATTCCTTTTCATGTCTTCTCATGAGACTTTCAAAAGTCATCCTTATCATGGATGTTCCTTATGAATGTGTAGCTTATTCTCAAAGTTTATATAGATGGGAAAATGGGTATGTGTGCTGATAGTTGTAGAAGTTCACAAGGTTAACCTTTGGGGTAGTAATAAGTCATTGATTTTTCTGAGGCCTTTCATGCCTTTCCCTTCTTCAGATACCTTGAACATTGTTTCTCAGTGTCCCCCAAATTGTGTTGCCTCCAGCACGAATTTCCTCTGAGTGCATTTGCTCTAATCTTATTGCTTCAATCTTTGTTTCTTCTGTGTCTAATTCCTCATACAGTACCTCATTTGAAATCAGGGACGATTTTGTTGCCTTTCTTCGTATCCCCAGCACCTAACACAGTACTTGGCACTTGGTAGGTACTTACTAAATGCTGGTTGACTTGACATCTACATGTATTATATTGAGTCCAAACATGGTGACTCCATTGTCATTGATAATAAAAAGTATCTATTAAAATCTTTGCAGATTTTGTCATCTTTCCTTTATTTTTTGTCCTACTTTCATCCTTAAGTACTTTCTTATATTCTTAAATGTATCATTAAAAGCTTAAGTGACTTTGCTTTTTTGAGATCTTTCATTAAGCCTTCCTAAACAAGTTTGATAAAGCCATACTGTTCTAAATTGACTGACTCTTGATAAGGTATTTAAACTTTCAGTCACCAAGACAACTCCCTGTGGCTGTGGGCTAGTGCTAATATTTGTTGAAAAGAAGAGTTTCCTCAATAAACATTTATAATTTCCTGTTATTTACCTGGCACTCTGCTAAATGATAAGGATGTGAATACCGGTCAAAGATAGTCCCTGCACTCCAGGAGCTCACAACCTAATGGATCTAAAAGAGCTTTTCACTGGGAGTTCCTTATAACAATGAAGTCATAGATGAGAGGAGACAGACACACACACACACAGACAGAGAAATATTAATTTTGATGAGTATATGAGAGACATATAGACCCTGTACCTTCATTAGTGAAGTGAACTTCTCATGAAGAACTTCCTTTACCAGTTCAAGTCAGCATTTTCTCTGCATCTTATAGACTTAGAGAATTAATTCAACTCCCAAAGAGAGGCCAAGTGATTTGCCCAGGTCACCTAGTAAGAGTATCAAAGATGAGGCTTGAACTCAGGTCTTCTTGATTCCAAGACTAGTTCTCCATTCATTATGCTATACTGCTTCTCAGTCATTCTCTAAGGCTATAAAGTGCTATAGACAAACATATAATATAATGTCTGGCAACCAAATTGGTCTGTGTCATCCATCTAGAGCAGGGATTCTTAAATATTTTGTGTCATGGATACTTTTGGCAGTCTGGGGAAATTTGTGGAGCTCCTTTTGAAATAATGTTTTTAACAACATAAAACAAAATATATAACATTGTAAAGAACTCAACTATACTGCATTACAGTTATCACAATATTAGAAAAAAGAAACCATGTTCACATATATGAGTTAACAGGAACCCTTGATGCAGATTGCTTGTGAAATCACATAAAACATTTCTATATTAGCCATATTGCAAAAAATGAAAGAAAACAAGAAAATTAAACCAATTTGTGCTGAAAATTCATCAGTTCTCTCTCTGGAGGTAGATAGCAATTTTTCATCATGAATCTTTTAAAATTTTTTTGGAGAACTATATTGATCAGAGTAACCAAGTCTTTTAGTTGATTGTTTACAACATTGTTGTTACTGTGCACAATAATCTCTCAGTTCTCACTTCATTTTGCATCAGTTTATACAGGTCTTATTTTTTTTTTCTTCTGAAACTATCCCCCACTCATTTCTTTTTTTTTTTTTGGTAAATTAGAGGAATATTTTAAAATGTATTAACAAAGCATTAGCAAAGCATTGACCAGTGTCTCTTGTACTATCCTTACAGACAAAATGGGGAGATCATGAGCCAGATAATCATACAGTTAGATGTGTTCATACCTGATTAAAT
>CM053775.1:9482398-9502422 GCA_028658325.1 Potorous gilbertii
AAAAAAAAAAAAAAAAAAAAAAAAAAAAAAAGAAAGCTAAGCCAACAACATTGACTGGGTTAGCATCCTCACCATTAGTTGGTCCTAAGAGTCAAAGAAAAAGATGGGGAGACATGGGGTTGCAGAATGTTGTTGTTTAGTTGTGTTCAATTCTACCAGAATAGTTTGTGATTTCCTTCTCCAGCTCATTGTACAGATCAGGAAACAGAGGCAAACAGAGTGAAGTGACTTATCCAGGGTCACACAGCTAGTAAGTGCCTGAGGCCAGATTTGAATCCAGGAAGATGAGTCTTTTCGACTCCAGGCCCAGGACTCTATCACTGGGCTGCATGGCCCTAGTCAATATTGTGTGATAATCAACTTGATATAGACAGAGGAGTGAGTGGGGCTCCTTTGTGTTCTGTTATCACAAGAGTACAAGAAGCATCTGAACAATCAGTAATACTGCTATTCTACTGACTGGAAATACTTCAGTGCAACTTGCCTTACGTTTACATGAAATAGACTGAAAGCACCAATGCTATCTCATAACAAGTTTGAAAACTGTGAGAGGGAGACTGAGGCAACCTCACTCGGAATGAGGGAGACAGTCACTGCTTATGGCAAAGTTATGGAAAGAGCTTCCTACAGCTAATTTTTGTCAATCTGACCCTCAGAACCAAGTCACACAATAATGGATTTCAGATCAGTAAAGAGCAATTAGTATAGTAAAAAAAAAGAAGAAATCCTGTTCTTAAACCTAGATTAAACCCAATAAAATATGAAATCAAGGAAATACTCAAATTAAAAAGTTCAAGGACTGAAGGATGCAGAAACTTTTCACTTATCTAAACTCCCTAAAGTATGCCCAATAGCAAGACAAATTACTTGGAAAAGGAGCTGGGCATACTTTGACTGGAATTCTGAAAAACTGGTTTTTCGAGATGGAGCTTATGAATTCAGTTAGCAGGCCAATAATGTGAATAGGTTTTTTGTTGTTATTTTTGGTCTAGACTTAGGATGTGATTGGTGTGGGGAGCTTTCTTTCCCAATAAAGATCAGTACCTATCACCTTGGAGAGTTCCCTGGGGGCATTGTGAAGTGAAAGGGTCAGCATGTGTTAGAAGCCGGGCTTAACTCATTTCTTCCTGGCCCTAAATCTGGCTTTCTATCTACTGTCATAATACTTTCAGAGTAATTAAAAACAGAACCTTCAAAAATGAAAAAAAAATGTAGCATTTCTTGCAAATAATGCTAAATAATTCCAGGATTTGCAAACAATAGTGTAAATGGCAGCTGTTGCCACAATTAGGAACATTAGGAGAAAAAATGAGAACTATAAAGAAGTACTCCCCTACCTCCTATGGTCAGACATTGGAAATTATATCAATACCTATCTGGTACATTATAGCAGAAAACTTGAGTGCCATATTGGCTAATTAAATACAACAAAAAAGAAATCGAGCCTCTCAAAACAGATCTCAAAATATTCTGGAGATGTCAACCAATAAGTTGGACTAGAATTGATCCACTATGAAAGATCACTTCATTACTCACAATATCTCAGACTTAATATTGATTCATGAAATCACAACATTGGTTCTTCCCAATCATATATAATCTCCAAGATGTTAGAACAAAAAGCATCCAAAATATAGAAATCTGGCCAAGGAGATCCAAAACCCATAGGAACAGTGTGAAGCATAGCTCGTTCCTACTGTCCTTTTAGCTATTGGCCTTTTCTTTTAATTTAAAATTTTATTTTTCAACTAATGAGCATTTATTTTTTCTCTCTCATCCGTCTCTACTCCACTTTTTGGTAGAAGAAAAAAGCAAACTGAAACCCCTGTAACAAGCATGCATACTTGAGAAAAATTAATTTCCACATTGAAATGACTCTCTTGTCTACATTTTGCATCCATCACTCTGTTGGAGACAGGTAAGCTGCTTGGGCCAAGGATGTTCTCCATGAGATTATGGCAGAAGGACTGACATCTTAATATTTTATTTGGTTACAAGCAGCAGTTATCTTATCTGCCTGTACAGTAGTCAGTATAGCTATTAATACAAAGGAGTAATAGCCGGAGATCAACTTGTCCCAAGATCAGTTTGGTGCATAACTCATAGAAAAGGTAATTATGTTGATAATAATAGAAGTGATAACGAGCTCTCATTTCTGTGTATGGGTTTTTTCATTTTCATTAATTCATTAATTAATTTTTAATTTTCACCATTCACTTTTATAAGATTTTGAGTACTAAATTTCCCTCCTCACTCCCATCTCCCTCCCCAAGATGGCATGCAATTTGATATAGGCTATACATGTACAATCACATTAAACACTTTTCCACCTTAGTAATATTATGAAGGAAGAATCAGAACAAAAGGAAACAACCACAAAAAAAGCAAGAAAAAGAGAAAATGCATGCTTTGACCTGCATTCAGATGCCATCGTTGTTTCTCTGGATGTGGCTAGCATTTTCCATCATGAGTCTTTTGGAATTGTCTTACATCATTGTATTGCTGAGAAAAGCTAAGTCTATCATGGTTAATCATTGAACAGTGTTGCTTTCACAGTGTACAATGTTCTCCTGGTTCTGTTCACTTCGCTCAGCATCAGTTCATGCAAGTCTTTCAGGTTTTTCTGAAATATGCCTGCTTATCATTTCTTATGGTACAATAGTATTCCATCACATTCATATACCAAAACCTCAATTTCCAATTCTTTACCACCACAAAAAGAGCTGCTATAAATATTTTTGTACATGTGGGTCCTTTTCCCTTCTTTATGATCTCTTTGGGATACAGACCTCATAGTGGTATTGTTGGATCAAAGGGTATGCACAATTTTATACCTTTTTGGGCATTGTTTGAAATTGCTCTCGTTGGATCAATATACAACTTCACCAACAATGTATGTGTTCCAATTTTCCACATCTTCTCCAACAGATATCATTTTCCTTTTCTGTCATATTAACTGATCTGATAAGTATGAGGTGGTACCTCAGGGTTGTTTTAATTTGCATTTCTCTAATCAATTGGGTGTTGTTTTAAAAGTTGCAACTTACTTTATAAAATTAAGATAATAATCACTACCTTCCAAGCTTGTTGTCAGAATTAAACAAGATAAAATATTGATACAAAGCACTTAGCTCAGTTCCTGGCACATTGCAGGTGCTTAATAAAAGTTTATTGATTGATTGCCTGATTATTCCCTTCCCTTTCCCCTATTTTCTCTCATTAAAGCTCTGTATCTTAAGCTGGCAGTGAATATGAGGTCACTTCTGATTCCTAAGAGCCTATCCCTTCTTGATTGTTACAAGCCAGGCTGGCCTGCTCCTGATGTCCCCCATTGTCCATTACTGTGGCCCAACAGGTCTATTCTCAAATTGTAGATCAGGTCCTAGTTCCTCCCTTCCTCTCTTTCTGCTTTTCTTTGCCTTGTGTCCTCTTTTTGTAGCCTTGTGATTTCAGTTTAGTGAGTTTTCTGTTCTAGAAAAGTTTCATCAGCAGTGGATAGGTGAAAGTCATGGGCAATGACTATGGATGCAAATAAAATGTTGAACCCTGACCTTCAGCCCCTGTTACAGCCATTCTTGCTTGCTTGTTAAATATTCTCTGGCTTGAAATGAGACCAAAAAAGGTTTGCGGTTATTATAAACCATTATAATATTAGAACATATTAAAGTTGCATTTTTATGCTTCCATGAGTATCAGGAAACCACATTTCACTGATTTTTTTTTTGGTTTGTTTCAAATCAAGTTGATTCAATAGATGACAAATTTCACACCAGAAAGTATAGTTTCTCTAACTGCAAAGCGGGCCTTACCTTGTTCTAGGAGACTTTAAGAATAAATAGCTCAGGGAAAATTCAAACCAGGAATGCCTATGTTTGCCTTTGGGGTAGAATTTTTCTTGATTTGAGTCTTTAAAGAAAATATTCCTTCTTTTGGCTCTATCCCCATCCCTTCCCCAATGTAAGCTTCTTGAGGGCAGGGCTTATTTTTATTCTCTCTTCTTATCCCTTCATTCCCTCCCTTCCCCAAAGAAAGGTAACATAGAATTATAGTCAGATAACAGAAAGATAGCCTGGGTTCAAGTCCTCCTCTAGTACAGAATCTAGTTGTCAGTCATTTAATCTCTAAGACAGATTCTCTAACTTTGATGAGGTCTATGGAACACTTCTCAGAATAATGTTTTTAAATGAATAAAATAAAATACATAGGATTACAAAGGAAATCAATAGTTAATGAAAACAAAAATGTAAGTTCCAAGTTCATGGACACCCGTCCTGCTTCCCCAAATCTATTCATGGAACCCAGGTCTGACACTATAAGTTGCACAGAAGGTGCTGCCCTGAACTGGGAGGAGTATTCTTCAAAGGGAGTTGCTTATACCAATGAACTCACAAGTCCAAGCCCTATTCCCTTTCCTATCCCTAGTACCTAGAATAGTACTTTGCATATAGCTGGTGCTTAACAAGGGTTTTTTTAATTGAATTGGCATTATGGTGCTTTTAAAGACCTCCAAATATCACCTATGGTACCTCTTTGTTGCCTTGTCATTAGATGCTGATATTCTCTTTTTTTGCCCTTTTTTTTAAAAACGTATTTATTTTTAGTTTTCAACATTCACTTCCATAAGATTTTGAGTTTTAAATTTTCTTCTCCTCCCCTCCCTTCCCCTCCCTAAGATAACATGCAATCTGATATAGACTTTACATTTGCATTTATAGTAAACATATTTTCACATTAGTCATGCTGTAAAATAGTATTAGAACCAATGGGAAGAACCACAAGAAATAAGAAATAGAGAGAGACAGAGAGAGAGAGAGAGAGAGAGAGAGAGAGAGAGAGAGAGAGAGAGAGAGAATGAGAGCAAGAGAGCAAATAGTCTACTTTGATCTGCATTCAGACCTCATCATTCTTTCTCTAGATGCGGTTTGTATTTTCCATCATGAGTCTTTTGGAGTTGTCTTAGATCCTTGCACTGCTAAGAAGAGTTGTCTATCAGTCAGTCATTGTACAATGTGGCTGTTACTGTGTACAATGTTTTCCTAGTTCTGCTCATTTCAATCAGCTTCAGTTCAAGTAAGTGTTTTCGGGGTTTCCTGAAATCCACCTGCTCATCATTTCTTATGGAACAATAGTCTTCCATTACATTCCTATACCACAACCTGTTCAGCCATTCCTCAATGGATAGACATCCTCTCTATTTCTAGTTCTTAGCCACCACACAAAGAGCTGCCAGAAATATTTTTGTACATGTGGGTCCTTTTCCAATTTTAATGATTGTGCTGATTTTCTCTTAAAAGTTAGGGTAGTTACCCAGGTTTAAAAAACTGTCTCCAAGAAAGCATGGTATTCAAAATCAAATGCTGTGTCTCATCAGTGACAAAGACACAGCATCCTCAGTTTACCTTGCCTCCACTGGGTTCATTTCTTCAATTGTCTGACTAAAGGGGAGGGTGAGTAGAAGGTTTCTAGGGCAGGCATGCCAAAATCTCTGAAAGGGGAGCTTTTCCCTTGCCACAGTCATTCCCTTTTTCGAAAAGACCAGGCAAAAGCTCCACTATTCCTGTGCTTGGTTCATTATCATGGCACCCCTTTGGTGCCTGAGAGGTGTCAGGCACTGGATGGCTGCATCCTGGACACATGCCTTGGGTATAGTGGGGCTTTATGTCCCTGTTGTTCTTCTCTCCTCCATGAGTCCCTCCAGGGCAATAATAACCTTGCTTTTTGTCATTGTGTCCTCAGCACCTGGCACAATGCCTGGCACATTTGGTTTAAGAAAAGTTTGTTGAATTGAATTCAGTCAAATCCTGTGAGGTCACCAAGGTCTCTGCATGAACTTATGTAAGGATTTGCTTCTCAATGATTGGAGAGGAGGGTTGAGAAAAAAAAATTGGTGTGAATTATTTCTGAAAAGAAATCCCCAAATTCCAGGTGTTTTAGGGGCCATTTCCATCACCTTGGTGACTGGTACTGAATTTAGATTTTCATGGCAAAAATCAATTCTGCTTCTGCTTTTCCAAGCAGACTGTGGAAAATCCCTGGGAGTCTTCCTATAGAGCCCAAAAGGGCAAATAACCAGTAATGTCAGGAGATCACTTCACTGTTAGTGCAAGAGTCAGAACCAAGGGCAAATAGCCTCAGAGTCTAGCTAAAGAAGATTTGAGAGTTTGTGTTTCCCTTCGCTGCCACATCAAGCTTTCTGAGAAGGTTTTTAGAATCACACGGTGAAAATGAAGCATGCACCTTCCAAGATTTGTACATAAAAGGCAGCAAAGCATGACATATAGACAAACCAGGATGGCAAATTAAGTTTGGGGCGGGGGGAGAAGCAGCAAAACTGTTCTGCATGAGGTCCGATTAATTTTCATCCAATATCCGCTGATAAGGGAGACAAGAAGCTGCAGTAATTGGTGGGGTGGCGAGTTTCCATTAAATGGCAGGAACATGGAAGCGTCTGTGTTGTTCATGGGCCATAATCACCATGAAGAATTTGTCTTACAGACAATCTCGCCTCACAAAATCCATCTGCAGGAGAAATTGGAGCAAACTCCCCACCCCCAATTGCAAATGATAATCGACAGTGATTCATTTCCAAGGGAATTCAAAGAATATTGGCTTCAGCCCAGGACTAGGATGGCGGCTGGCTTCTAGCAAGTCATCTTGTCAGTTGTTGAAAACGCCTATTGCTAAAAAGCAAACACAGTAGCCCTAATGCTGGAGACTGACCTGGAATAAGAAGCAAAGGCAATTCCCCCTATCTTCCCAAGCCATGTTTCCCTCTTTGGCAGGAGTTTGCTCAGGTGAATTGCTTTTCAGGGGATAGATTAAGATCAAATTATTAGGAATCAGAGGTAAGCATAGATGATTGAGAATTTAGTGACAGAAAAGATGTAATAAAATGATTGGGGAGTGGGGCAAAGGAGATGCAGATGGAAGAAGCCACTCTGCTGCATGCCAACAGGATGTCTCCTCGGACCAGAACAGCCCCTCGCCAGTTCTCATTGCAGACATGTCAGAAACAGATGACAACTAATTGTGACAGTAAACTAAAGTCTCTGAAGAAAAAGGAATTTAAACCCATCTTTTTTGGAGAGAAAGGAAAGAGCATCTCTGGATATACAGAATCATAGCTAGAGCAATAAGGAAATAGACAAAGAGGATTCCTATTTTTAGAGGATTTCAATTTAAAAAACATACATTAAAAGTATCTCTCTGAACTCTAATATGAAATCACCAACAGATGAACAGAAGTTGAACCCGTGGATGATGTTTTGATGTTTGGAATCTGAGTTGGAGGGTGGCAAGACCTGGTTTCCAGTTCTCTCTTTCACACTTGACTGTATGCCTCCGAGCTAGTCATTTAACCTCTCTAAGCCTTAGTTCTCTCATGTATAAAATGGGGATAATACTTACACCTCACATAGCTGTGGTACAAATCAGTTATAGTGCAATACATAGCATCCCCAAAGTCTTAGTGCAGTTTTAAACTATTAAAGCTCATGCAAGTATCTTAGCAGAACCCACGGACTTCGGTGAATGTTTGTTTTCTCCATTAGGATTTATTTCTGATTATGATAACTTGCCAATGAAACTCCTCAATAGAGAACTGGCTTTGTATCGAGACAGTGTAAATTTTTCTGTGTGGTCAGTCAGTATCCTCACCGTTAGCCTTACTCAGCATTTTATCTTTCCTCATTCTTCCATTGTTGCCTCACAAGTTGATACCACATTCTCAGGGTATGTGTTGTCCACTTCGGTATCAAGGTTTGAAATTCAGCTGAAGTCATTTCTCACAGCAAATAAAATCAGCATAACAACAAGAAACAAAGATGATCTATCTTGGAGGACCAGACAAAGACAGACATATGGATATGCTATTGGTGGAGTTCTAAAAAACAACTTGCAAATTGTGTGAGAAAAGTCATTAATCTGTCCATCCCCTTTGACTGTGAGATCCCACCACTGGATATATTCCCTAAAGTATTCCAAGCAGAAGGACTCCCATATAAGTCTACATCTTCATAGCAGTACTTTATTGTGGTACCAAAGGGTTGGGAAAAAGTGGGCTCCCTTTGGTTGTGGAATGAGAACAAATTTTGGTATAATGAATGTAATGAAATATTAAGAAATAACAAATGTTCAGAATATAGAGACATGAGAAAACTTGGATAAACGGATTCAGAGTGAAGTGATTAGAACTAGGAAAACAATATATATAATGACTTCAATAATGGAAATAAAACCAATAAAACCATAGCCAAAAGCCATGTATGGAATTGTAACAACTCATCTTGGCCCCAAGGAAGAGATAAGAAGATGCTCTTCCCTTCTGTCCTTGGAAGGTTGGAGGACTATGGATACAGAGTGTTGTATGTGTTGTCATGAACAATTCCTGTTTTGGATGGTTTTACTTAATTCCTTTTCTTAGTTATAAAGAAGGACTCACTTGGTATCGGGATGGGATAGGTAATAGAACAATTTTTCTGGAAATGCCTATGATGTGTAAACAGAAGCCATCAATAATAATTTAATTAAAATGAATATGCAGAACAGAATATACTGGAGCACAAATCCATGGAGCCATAGTGGTGGGATGAGAAACAACCTTCTTGTGGACTCTGACATCTACATTCCTAGGTAATCCTAAGTCCGATCATCTAATTAAAGTTTGTAATCGTTTCATCGTGATGAGGTTTGTCTCTTCTCTTACTTTGGAAGGTCTACCAAATAAAAATTCCAACCAGTGGCCCTCATTAACTTTTTTGGTATGCATCGAATGTGTGGTCTACATGATACTCCCCTTGAATGGGCATTCTGTTAGCTGCCAGGCCATTCTGCATTTCAAATGTCTCCTGGAGGTCTGAAAGGGCTCTGAACACCCCATGAGAGTCCCTCACTACTGCACTCCTGGTACTTTTAATGTGCTGCTGTTAGGGAATTTATATTCTATAAAACATGACTCAAAACCCCTCTGCCGTGTTGCGCCTGAGGGAAGGTAAAATCAAAGTTAGCTCCTTTTATACTGTTCTGTGTGTTGAATCTCTCCAAGTCAACTGACAGCTGATGCTGTCTGAAAGAGAAGTCTCAACGGAAAGCCCCCATCCTCACTTTCACGAAGGCTGCTTTGGGGTTGAGAAGCATCATGACAGCACCCGAGCAAGTAGAGGAAATGGCCATCTTCCCTCTCGCAGAAAGCCCCAGTTCTGGGGCTTCAGCAAAAAAAGGATGGTTTTAATGAAGTCTGGCTTGGCATCAGACCTGCAAGAGAGTCTCCTGGAGACAGATGTGCTGATAAAGCTAATGGGCCACAGAAGCAAAAGTTTGAAAACATGGATTGGTTTGGTTGTTTTTTTTTCTTGGCATCCAGAAGAACAAATGAAAGACAGTAATTCACTTGAAAAGGAAAAGAGAGTAAGGAGAGATGGAGAACTGCTCCACTGAAAACATCATCGAAGATAATATTTTTGCATGTAGTTCTTGTGTAAGATCTTACAGAAATTTCCAAGAGGAAGAAAGATAACATTCAGTCTACCTGTCTTTGAGTAGAGGAACTGCTTGGTGAGCTGCTTGGTCACATCTGGGGCCAGTTGTGCCCCCAGGCTGTGTCACTTCCCTGCTGGAAGTCCCTTGAAGAAGCTACATTAGTGTTTAGCCAGAAGATGATGAAAAGGAAGCATTCCCCAATGACCTCATCCTACTAGACTACCAAATTTACAAATTGGAGGTCATAGTCAACTCTCTCCTTCCATTACCCAGATATCTCATCTAAACCAGCAGCAACTAGTTATTGTATGTCTGCTGGGTGCCAAGTACTGTACTAATCATTTACCAACCAACCAACCAGCAGCTATTAAACATCTGCTATGTGTAGAACCAAGTTGGAAAATAGAGGGTTTAGATAAATCATAGTCACTTACCCCAGGGAACTTGTAGTATGCAGAGGATAAGGCACAAACACTGAGACCTACAATATATAATATTGCATAGTAGCATATTAGAGAGGTGCAAAGCAAAATCCAAGGCTAAAAGTTGTTTCTGACAAAAGGGGAATCAAGTAAGTCTTTCTGGAGGAGGCTGCATTTGCAATGATAAGCAGGAATTCAAGAGTGGGAGATAGTGAAGATCTAAGAGATAGGAAAGTACAGAGGAAGTTTGGTGGTAGGATTGGGAGAGGAGAGTCTCAAAAGTAATACTGCCCATCTAGAACATAGAATGCAAGAAGGGAAGTCATGATATGAGAGAAACTAGAAATATAGAGTAGAATGAGATCATGGAAGGTCTTAAAGTTCCAGTAAAGGAGTGGAAAATTTATTTAATAGGCCATAGGGAGCCACTGAACATTTTTGAGCTGAGAAGTGACCAGTTTTATGGTGATAACCAGGTGACCATGATGGTGACCCAAATGATGATCCTGGCAGAAGTATAATAATGAAAGCAGGATGGTGTGTTAGGCTGGTTGTAGTGGTCTAGGCAGGTAGAAATGCTAGTCTGCACAAGGGTGGTGAAAATAAGAATTGAGAACAGGGAGTGAATATAAAGATGTATAGATAAAATCAATCAGCCTTAGTCACCGACTGGTTATAAGAGGTCTAGTAGAGGAAAGTGTCAAAGATAATCCATGATTTTAAACATGGAAAGTGGTGGTGCCTATGGACATAAGTAGCAAGAGAAGTAGATTTAAGTGGACAAGTAGTTTAAGTAGACAACTCAGGTACATGTGCTAGATATGATGGAAAACAGGGATAGGGATAGGAACTAGGCCTGTGCTATATCCTTTGCTGTACCTAAGTTCCATGAGGGCAGGAATTCTATCACGTCTGGACCACTGATTTCCTTACTGTGCCTCTCACACAGTAAAGAGACCCTTCAGCCCATGCAGGTTGGTCCTATCATGGCAACTTACAGTCTTAGAGAACTGCCTAGAGCCTAGAGGTGAAGTCACATGATATGTGTGTGTGTGTGTGTGTGTGTGTGTGTGTATGTGTGTGTATGTGAGAACCAGAATATAACACACATTTATTTAGTATTTGCTGTTGGTTTAGATAAGACACTCCCTCCCTTCATAAAGCTTCTGACCTAGTAGGGGAATAAGACTCCAAAACAAGAGTTATACTTTACACTAATGTGTGATGAATCCATTTAAGAGTTACAAAACCAAGTGCAATGGCAAATCCCTTCTTGTAAACCTTGGGTAAATGGCCCATCACCAAGAGACCAACACTAAGATGCCATATAACCATTGCTATTTGATTGGAGATGCTCAATTTACTAACATACAAACTGTTCACTGTACTTGTTTTCAAGTGGAAGACTTATGGAATGGTCTGTGAAAATGATAATTGCATTACCTATGGCTGACTATAAGGAGTGAGTGCCCTCTGTAGACATGGCAACCATCCCTTGAATGAAAAATAGTAAGACCACTGTAGACCCCTATTATTGATGAATTCCTGTTTGGGGATTTTTTTTGCCAAGAATTCAAACTCCTATTTTTAGTCCAACTTAGAGGATGCATAAACAGCCCAAAGTGTTGCCAGTAATTAATGGTCCATGTTTGCTGCAAAGAGGAGGCATTAATCACTGCTGCCATTGTGTATGAAAAGCCATGTTACTAGAATTTTGGTCCCAACCTCTCCTTGTTCCTCTGCAGTGGCTAAGGCTCATTGTCCCAGAATAGATTTCTTAGTACAAAATTTCTACCTCTTATTGCCTGCTGACTTCTCTGATTTGTTTCTCTTCCTTCCCCATCCCACCTACCATAGCATTCAGAGACCCCAGGGACAAAAGATACCTTTTTTTGGTAATACTATTGTGTTGGCTGATGGATAACAAGTGTCTTCTTCTCAGTTAATTTTCAAAGGAGGATATGTGCTTTTTCGTTATGGGAGGAATCACTGTTTTAGGCTCTCAGTTGGGATTTGAAGCCCTTTAGGAAAACATGTAGACATATACATGCAAACATATACATCTCTCTACGAGTGCTGGCAAGAGACACTTCCACAGATACACCCTTTTTTGCTCCCTCTACTTTGTTCATTATCTCAATAGAGGCTTGGCAGCAGAGAATCTGTTCCAGCTTCAATAAATAACTTTCTTTTGTTAGTTTCTCCTCTTTTCTTTCCTGGAACAGTTTGTTAGGAGTGGGGGATACTCTGGAAAGACATTGACTGCTGGTGGTTGCTGTCTTGAGAGATGCTTTGGTCCCTGTACAGGGATTTTATTCCACTCTATCTTGAGTTTCTAAGGCTAGTTTCTCCTGAAATATCTGTGTGTGTTTGTGTGTGCATGTGTGTGCTATATTTCACTGCTGAAATTTCATCTTCCTCTGCTTCTGCCACAAGATTCAACTAGAGGGGAAAATATTTTCATACAAAAATGAAGACATCACTGAAAAGGAAATTATTTGTAAGGAAAAAAAGTTTTTAGTTGTGGGTCCACTGTAAGGAGAATTTGTATTAACCAGATGTTGCCACAGAGCTGGACTGTCTAATGAAGTCACCTTTACATATGAAGTTATCTCTATATAAATATTTATAAATCTGGAGTTGGAAGTTATCTCTGAGGCCAGGTAACACAGTCTGCTTATTTTATACATGAGAAAACTGAGGCCCAGTGAGGCAAAGTGACTTGTCACATGTCACACAGGTATTAGATGTCAGTGGTGAGATTTCAAACTGACCTGATCCTTTGACTCCAGAGTGAGTACTTTTTTTTTTTTGCCTGTGGCATAGAAGTCGGGAATAATATATAAATCAAAACAATTGTAATGTTTTTAGACAAATACAGGGATTTATAACAGACTTCTTTTAAAAGTGTTTGAACAGTAATGAAAGCAAAGGAAAAAAGATGGACCATAAAAACCCCTGGGAGGACATTTCAGCACGTTGGACAGATCTCTAGGATTTTTATGACAGAACTTGTACAAGGCGGGAATGGCAGGAAAGGACATTAAATGTATAAGATTAGCACCAATTCATCAAAAAGGATCATGGATTCTCTGACATACTATCACATATTTGAAAGGTAAAGTTCAGGAAGGAAGGAAAAGAGGTATAAGTAAATGAAATATCATAGAATTAAAGGTGTAACTAGTTATAATTTTATTTCTCCTGTACCTATAGAGCACACAGCTTCCCTTTTTTCTATTTCCATGCCTAGAAAACAGGTATGAAGGCACTTGGTAAAATTTTTAGATTGCTAGAGAATTATCAGAGGTGAAAGTGTTCTTGTAGCCTCTTTGGGTTTGGGATCAAGTTTGACTGCTAAAACTCTATTGAATAATGACTGAATTGGAAGTCAAAAGAACTGGATTGTGGTCTCACCTTTCAGAAAAAGTGTGATGAAATAGACAAAAATGATGTTTTTGGTGTCAGAAGGCCAGGGTTCAGATCTGTCACTTGTTATATGTCTTTTGTATTGTTTCTTTCACATAGGTCAACTTTGATAATATTCTGCTTACTGTTCTTTGTGTATCCTGGGGAAAGTATCTCCCCCTTTTTGGCTTCAGTATCTTGAATTGTAAAATGAGAGGATTGGATTTATCAGGGCTTCTTAATCAGGGATGCTTCAACTTGTTGTAAAAAGAGTATTTTGATAACATTTCAATACAAATGTTTCCTTTACAATCCTATGCATTCCATTTTATGCATTTAAAATTATTATTCTAAGACGGGGTTTATAGGATTCACCAGATTGCCCAAGGAGTTCTTGATAAAAAAAATAATTCTGATCTCCTGGACTCACTGATAACTAAAGTTCCTTCCAGTTATTAATTTGTGATCCAATGATCTATTTAACTAAGCAACACTTCCTAGTTAGTAAATCCCTTCCTGTTTTAATTCTGTAAATTGAGTAAAGGAAAGTAAATCCCTTTGGGAGGATTGAGTTAGATCACCTCCAGAGTCCTCTACAATGACATTCTATGCTTCCAACATCTTTCCTCTCTTCACTTAAATTCTACCCAGATTTGTTAAGTACTCTTATATGAAGGACTCTTTACTAGTTATTAGGGATACAAAGATAAAAACCAAATGGTCACCAGCCTTAGGAGCTTACATAATGAAGGAAAGGAGTGATTAAGTCAGAAGAAAGATCCAGTCGAAGAGCTCTAGTAATACAGGATGTCCCAAAAGTCTTAGGACAATTTTAAACTTTAATAGCCTTAATAGCTTAAAACCTCATAAAGACTTTTTTTGGTGACCTTGTGTCTGAGGAAGGAGAGAATGCCCTCATCTCAGGGATCAGGGAAGGCTACATAAAATAGGTGGTGCCAGAGCTGAACCTTGGAGGGAAAGGATTTTACAAGGTGGAGATGAGCATAGAATATGTTTCAGATATGGGAGATAGTGTAAGGTAGCATGGTCTACTGGAAAGAGAACCAGTGAAATCAGAAGACCTGGGTTTAAATTCTAACTGAAGTTTAGTGGTTCTGTGATATTGGGCAAGTGATCTTACCTCTCTGGATTTCAGATTCCTCATCCATAAATTGAAGGTGTTAGACCCAATGACGTTCTCAGTACTTCAGTAGATTTCATAGTCTCATAGATTCCAGCACTTCTTTTACCTGTTAGAGATGTCTTCTTACCCTTTGTGATACTTGCCCATGCATTTCCATAGATCCTCTCCATTCTCTGATGAATCTCCTTTGGTTATTCCTCTTTTTTATATTCATTTTAAAATTTTGAGTTCCAAATTTTCTCCCTCCCTCCAGCCTGTCCTCCTCCTACTGAGAAGGCAAGCAATGGGATGCCCATTATAAATAACATTATAAATATAAAGTCTTGCAAAATATATTTCCATATTAGCCATGTTGAAAAAAAAGATGATAAAGATAAAGTAGAAAAAAAACATGCTTTATCTACCTTGAGAGTTTATCAGTTCTCTCTTAGGAAGGGGATAACATTTTTCATCATTTTGTTGTTTTTTAGTCATTTTTCAGTGATATCTGACTCTTTGTGATCCCATTTGGGGTTTTCTTGCCGAAGGTATTGAAGTTGTTTGCCATTTCCTTCTTCAGTTCATTTTACAGATGAGGAAACTGAGGCAAACAGGGCAAAGTGACTTGCCCAGGGTCACACAGCTAATAAGTCTCTGAAACCAGATCTGAACTCAGGAAGGTGAATCTTCCTTATTGCCAGCCTGGCACTTTATCCACTTGCAATGGTAATTATGAGAGTTAAAGATCTTCCCCACCCATTAATGGATCTACCTATTAAGGGAAATTTGATTAGGAGAGATTTGTTTTGTAGGAAGAACCACACCTTTTGTTAATGAGGCACTAGTTCTCTTGAGTTGTGATGCCCTCTGGCTCTGAAAAGCATATAAATACTCTGAGGAGAGGTTTTTCTTTGGGGCTTATGCATTGCAAGAGTTTGTTTGGCCAGATGAGACTCTGGGCAGCTGCTAAGGAGCTCCATGGCTTTGAAAACTCAGATGTTGGTGCCTCTCTGGTAACTATGTATGTACGGTCAGACAGTTGGATCTGTCCATTGATCTGGGATGTATGTATTGCTTACAGCCAGACAGTTTGAAGTTCTGTCTGTTGATCTTTGTTTCTCTGTTTGTATTTTCTCTGAAGTTCAGTTTGCTGACTTTCCCCCTTGAACTAAGTGAATGATATCTGGGCTTGATGAAAGTGATTGTTGGACCCTCAAAAGTTGCTTTCCTTTTAGAAAAGCAGATCTAAGAACCTGTTCAGCAGGCCCTCCTGCGTATGTTGGGGTCCTTGCTGTTACACCTGTCCATTTTTTCATCATGAGTCCTTTGGAATTGTCCTGGGCCATTGTACTGATTGGAGTAAATCTTTCTAAGTTGACTATCATTACAATAGGGCTATTACCACATACAATGTTCTCCTGGCTATGCTGTCTTCACTTTGCCTCAGTTCATATAAGTCTCACCAGACTTTTCTGCAAAAATCCTGCTCTTTATTTCTTATAGCACAGTAATATTCCATCACAATCATGTATTACAGTTTTTTCAACCATTCCCCAAGTGATAGCTATCCCCTACATTTCAAATTTTTTGCCACAACAAAAAGTGCTACCATAAATATTTTTGTACACAAGTCATTTTCCTTTTTCTTTGATCTCTTTGGGATACAGACCTAGTAGCAGTATTTATCTGAATCAAAGTATATGCACAGTTTTATAATCCCTTGGACATAGTTACAAATACTCCAGAATGGTTGAACCCTCTAGTTATTTTTTATTATTTCATGGATACCAGGGTTCCAGAGTTGGTTTGGGCTCCCTATCTGTGATCCTTCATTCTTGACCATGCCTTTTTGGGGTAGGGGTGGGAATATATGTTTTTGATGAGAGATTTTACACGATTTCCCTATGCAAGTCATCTTTGCTAATATGTTACTTCCTGCTTGTACTCACCATCTGTCACTCCAGTTCACTATGTGCTATTTTGATTCTTTGGAGCTTATGGTTTTCCATCATTTGTAGTCATGAAGATTTCCTAGGAGAACATTGTTGTTAAAAATAAGGGTTCTTCCACTGACTTGTGAAGAGCTATCCGAATGGTGGTACACAAATATAAAGGCCTATTACCCTGCTGTAAGAGTCAATAAACTTGATGATACAGAGAAGCATGAAATGGCTTACATGAACTGATGAAAAGTGAAGTAAGCAGAGCCAGGAAAACATGATATACAATAACTATAACAATGAAAAATAAAAGGACAGCAACTATGAAATTATAAATGTTGGATGTTGAAAAATTATAAAGAACAAGTTTGTTCTCAAAGAAGTGTCATGACAAAACACATTTCCACTCCTCCTCCAACTCCTCTCCTTTGGAAAAGCAAAGAGTCCACAGATGTGGAATGTTGTATATAATATCAATTAATATTTACTTATTTTTTCTTTTCCCTTTTTTCTTTCTCTTTAAAGTCTATTATAAGAAATGGTTCTTTACAGGAGTAAATCTAGACAATGTAAAAACAAAAGATTTCCCTAAAAGTCTATTTATAAAAACAGACTTTTCAGTATGGTGAACAGCTTATATTTTAGTAAATCTAGTATTTTTGATCAAATACTAATGATTGTTTGATATCTTGGTGTTTATCCACACTTGAAGGTTTGAAAAGTATTTTTCATATCAATGAAAGTCATCTGGACCATGACCTTAAATATAGGGGAATCTCATAGAGTTGTGACTAGTGACTTCTTTTGATGGATCATAGAGTTAGAGCTGGATGGAACCTCCAAAAAACCTCTTTGCTTGGGAAACAAGAGAGGTTAAATAACTACCCCAAGGTCACACAGATAGTATATGCCTAGAGAATGTACTAGGACATGCTATGTTGGTCATTTAAGATTCTTCATATATATATATATATTTGTGTGTGTGTGTGTGTGTGTGCGTGTGTATGTATGTATACGCACACCCATATATCACTTTTAATTCTAATTTCTAAAAACAGGAATAGTCAATACAACCATAGTAAACTTTTGAAAGAATAATTGGGAAAGAATATGAAATAGTCCTTGCTGTCCTGACTTATGTTCTTGTAGGCAAAGTAGTACTTGTTCACAGACAACTGTGGTGCATAGTAAAAGAGCTCTGGATTTAGAACTAGGGAACTTAGCTTCAAATCCTTCTAGCCTTATTATATGCTGGCAAATTGAGTCTCAGAGATCAAAGGATCCAACTTGGAGCTGAAAGGGACCTTGGCAGATGATTTATCCTAAGCCATATTATCCAGACAATGATTCCATCATCTGACACAACATTCCCATTTAGAATCACAGTCCTTTATTTTCTCAAGTTCTTTTGGGGACCACTAGACTTGGCATCAGAACTCCTGGTTCTGCTGTTTTCTAACTGTGAAACTTTTTGGGTAAGATACTTCACTTATTTCTGCATCAGTTTCCTCATCTATAAAATGAGAGAGTTGGACTAGACCACCTTTGAGGTCCTTTGTCCCTTGAAATGCATAGTTCTGATGGGAAGATGTTGGGCCTTTGGTTATATAGTGAAAATTCTAGAGAGCAAATCTCTTTCTAAGAATGCTTGCTCTGTAGAGCATCCAGTAATGCTTCCTGTCAATGGAGATCCAGAGATGCTTTCTTTGATGTATGAAGCATTTCCCCACAGCTTTTTTGAAGAGGATTTCCATTATAGGTTTCTATAACACTAGAGATGACGTGCTACGAATGAATGTTAGTTCCTGGAAATAATAAAAATATCTTTAAGAACATAGCAAGTTTTTTTTTTAAAGTCGCATATTAGATAGGAAAAATAAGTTTATATTTAAACATGAGCAGCAGTACTTAAAATTTGAATACTAATACTTTGGTGGTATAGTCAGAATAAGCTACAGTTCCAAGTGTAGTACTCTAGGAATAAAAATTCAAATAGATGTTGCACTTTCCTCACAGCACACCACAGAGGAAAGATCACTTCTAATCTCATCATCAAGCAACTAATTCTGTCTTAGATACTTAACATCTTGCCAACTTCTTCAGCCTCCTCTCCCTGGTGACTGGAAAGTTGGAGGGTGGAGCACTTAAATCCTTCCTTATGGAGGGTGGGAATTGGACTTCCAGCTTACTCCACTTTCTGTCAGTCTTTTTGTTTTCAACTCCATGGAAAAAGAGGTCTTCCTGCTGGCCACACCTTGGTGGTTTTCCCTCTCCCTTCCCCTCCCTGCAATCCTCCCCTACTTTTTCAGCTTCCTTTTGTATGTTATCTTTCCCCTAGTTGGAAGTGTCAGGGATGGGATTTGAATACCAAATCTCTTTACTCTAGTTCCACCACTCTTGTAGGGCAGACATCTAGAGACAATCTAGTTTAACTTGATAGGTGAAGTGACTTGCCTAAGGTCACATATAGTGATCTTTAGAGGTAGGGTTCTAACCCATGTCCTTTGACTTGAAATCTTTCCATTGTACTAGTAACTGGTAGAATGATTGTTCTACCCCATGACCTCAGTCCCCTTACCAATTTTTCCTCCCCAAAAGATGCTAATCCTGAAACCTTAGACATTGTATATGTTTTTCACAAGCCTATATTAGATTGCATGGTCCATCTTTCATTTCAAATTAAGACCCTTTGGTCCTTTTCATCCTTAAATTTTGGAATTTACCATTCTCTTTCCAGGCTGTCTCCTGGTAATCCCTGTACCATTTCTTGAGGTGCCTTTGGATAAGAAGAGAAAACAGAGGGATGTGAAGAAATAAAATAGTCACTCCTCACCTAGGCCCAGAGATGCTCCTCAGTGATTGCTGAGCAAGGTAGCAGGCTGTATAACTGATGGAGGGCATCCTGTAGGTTAAGATAATTAGTTATTCAGAGTGAGAAACTTTCTGAATTGTATTGCCTCTAATTCATCAAATTTTGAAAATTAAAATTGGCATCTGTGGACTTTTGATTTTTAAAATTTTCAATATGAACATCGATTGGCTGTCCTGATTTTTCAGGACTGGTCTACAGCTCTATTTGCTTGATGCTTTTTGCTTATGAGGCTGTAACATTAGACTAAGGTCTAACCTGAGCATTGTTCCTCAAGTTAATGAAGTGTATCCATAAAGGAGGTCTGAAAGGCTACTTATGATTGAGAGGAAAGATGCTTTGGAGAGTGTTCCCTTTAGGCCAAGAATCTGGAGTTTTGCATGTGATATTGAATAAGAGCAGGGATCAGGCTTAGCCAGTATTTAGATAACCAAAAGTAGAACTTTTCTCCCCATTGCCGACCAGGGATGAATATATATATATATATATGTGTGTGTGTGTGTGTGTGTGTGTGTGTGTGTGTGTGCGCACATATATGACTTTAATAAGTATTATTATGGAAGGCAGTTTGACAGTACATAGAGGGTCATAGACATAGACATATATATTATATATGTATATATATGTATATATTATATATTCATATTATATATAATATATATAATATATGTACATATGCATATATAAAATGTATGTACAAATGAATGAAGATCTGGGCCCAGAATAAAGTAGGAGAGTAACAGAATGAATTGCTTTGGAGAAATTCCAGAGCTCTTTTAATGACC
>CM053775.1:9502922-9513244 GCA_028658325.1 Potorous gilbertii
GGAGTTCTTTTTACAGGAAATCTATGGGCTGTGGGTTCGGACCTAGCATAGGTGAGTCTTTCTACTCCGCCATCTTGGCTCCTGCCTAGAGATTTTCTTAATGATAAACCCTGAAGGAATTGTAAAGAAAAAAATGGATCAGTAGGAGCACGCAAGTTGTAAGATTCCAGATCCATGGGGCTGAGACTTTAAGTAAATTTTTTCTATATCTGAATCAGAGTTAGCTTGGGTTGTGATTGTTTAGAGGTAATAGGAGAAAAATGATGGGCAGAAGTCACTCTCTTACTCAAGAAACTTTGAAGTCTGCCTCTTTCCTTGTAGAGAAAAGTCAAGCATTTAAAGCCTTTTGTTGCCTGGCTCCAACTTGTTTCTATAAGCTGATTGTCCAAACAAATTCGTCTGTGTGCTAATCCCTATACATGACATTGCATCTCCCATTTCCTTGCCTTTGCTCAGGCTGTGCCCCATACCTAGAATGTTCTCCATCCTTACTTCTGTCTCTGGGAATAAAGGCTCTGCTCAAGTGTTACCTCCATTCAGAACTTCCCAGGGTACCCCAATTTTAGTGTCCCTCCCATTAATTTGTATTTAATATTTCTATATATGTATATAACACACATATGTGTATGTATTTACTAACTCAGAGTGAATGCAAATAGTAAATTTCTCTTTTGACCAGCAACTCTGAGGTTTTTCCCCTCCCAGTTTGATTTTTTTTTTAATTAAAAGGGCCATCCCTTGATTCACTTCTTAAGGAGGCCCATTCACTGAATGGGCTTTACCTCGCTCAAAGTCAGAACCTGATAAGTCCTTAGCCTAAAAGGTCAGAGTTTCCCAATGCATCCTGAACCATCTCCAGGCATCCTAATGAATATCTGGCCACTGGATCCAGATACCTCTGGAGGGGAAAGTGAGGTTGGTGACCTTGTACAGTCATCCCTCACTCATATCCAAGTCAATTGCAAATCAAGTCAATTATCTCTCTGATGTCATGGTCCTCTTTGAGAAGGAAGGACAAACCACACCACACCTTTGTTTCTATATTGTATGTGCTTATCTGTGCACATTTCTCTTCAGTAAAATGTAAGTTCTCAGAGGACATTGCTTTGTTTTGCCTTTATTTTCCCAGTGTCTGGCACAGGGCCTAATACAGAGTAGGTGCTCAACAAATCTATTAGAATATAAGCTCTTTTGAGGACAGGGGCTGTTTTTGCCTTGCATTCTCTCCTCTGCATGTAGCACAATACCTGGAACCAAATAAGTTCTTAATATATGCTTGTTGATAGACTAAATGCTTATGGTTTACAACTAGGTAACTCAAAGAGATCTAATTCATCCAATCCATTATTTGTTCAAAGCCAAAGTTGGGAGAAACCATCCACCTGCAGTATAGTGATTACTGTTTGCAAGTTTTCCCAAGGATATTAAATGTGGAATAATCTATATCTTCACCCATTAAAGTCTAGTTGGGTCAGTTAAGAGAGATCTTGATGATCTTATGCTAGCCTGTGTGTCTGGGTAAATGAAATCACCAAAGAGAATTTCAAACCAGAGAGTTGCAGAGACAGCTCCTGTGTACCTTTTCCCTGTAGCAGTATTTTCTTAGGTCTTGATTTCTTAGAAGCCTTTGGAGTACTGCTGTGACAGTCCCTTCCCCCAAGCAAATGAGGGAGTCTTACTGAACAGTAGGGGTTGTTTAAAAACAATGGCATTCAGGAACTGCCTTCTGTTTCCCCTTAGGGAGCCATTTTGACATTTGATCAGATGGAGTCTGTTGTTTTTGCTTATATTTAAGACTCAAAAATCCATAAAAATCAATTGTATTTTTTGTTATATTTGCATTTATATAGATCCTTTAATATACTTTGTGCTGTAGTGCTTTTTCAGACCAATGACTTATACAGGTTTTCTGCAAGGACCAGTGTTGGTGGATGTGGTAACTATTATTCAGGAAATCTCTTTTTGTGTAGGTTTCTGGGCACGAGGAGGGCATATTGCCAAGACTTATAAAGTGTCAGTGGGTAGCTATGGCTAGGAATAGGCACCAGATCTGTAATTTTATTCCATTGAGGAACTTCTAGGAAAGGAAGCTTCATCTATCAATACAGGCCAGTAACTCCTCTGCACTCCATGGCCTCGGAGAATTGCCAGGGATTGAGAGCAGCTGAATCACCTTTGTAGGACCACCTGAGTTTTGGTTTTTGGTTTCAAGGCCACCTTTCTAGCCATTCTGTAATTGTGCCTCTCCACCAATGGATAGAAACTGATGAGTTACTGCAGTGATTACTTATTGGTTTTGAATGCCAACTTTGATCAAAAAACGTACCAAAACAACTGAGTCAAGTGGTTATTGGGACCCTTTCTTAGCCTAGGAACACAACAGGTGAATCTTCTTCACCTGAGCTTGGACATGTCTTGGGAATTTCGGAAGCACATGCTAAGTATTTGCAAAGAACTTTTCAGAGTTAATTTCACAGGAAAGAAAAAGGAGCAGTTACCAAGCATTTCCTAGAAATGAGTGTAGATTGGGGTGTGAGCATATAGAAGGTAAGCCTTTGGAGAAACCAAAGGTAAGTGATGGAGAAATGCCCATTATAATCAGGTAAATAAGGGATTTCACTATACTCTGAATTTAATCCCAACTCAGATTCTGTTGATTTTGACATCAGTGTCTGTACTGCACTAATGCATCACAGTATGCTAACCTGAGGCAATCTTGCTGTTTTACACTGTGGGGTTTTCAGCTGCTTCTTTGACAAAGTGTGTTTATTCTCTTCTACATCTACAATTCAACAGAGATACACTTCAAGTCGAACACAGAAATGTGTGAGTGAGAGTTCTTTAGGGTCTCCGTTGATGGATCTGGAACCTCATTGAGGTGAGTTCTGCCATTGGTGCAGATTATACCTCCTCTTGCCCTACAAAGCACCTTTTGACATTCTACAGGAAATCTTCCATCAAGGAAAATGATGACTGACTTTTCTCTTGAGTTTGACATGCACTTTCTGTTTTGATTCTTACATTGTTGCTGTAGGGTGGATGTTCCAGATATTCATTATCCCCATTTTACAGATGGGGAAACTGACTCTGAGAGGTTGAGTCACACAGCTGCTATTGTAGGCCAGAATTGGGCTTGGGTAGCTTCATTATTTAGCTAATAGAGTGTTCAATTTGGTTAAGAAGATCTGGATTTAAAATTCCATCTCAGATACTTACTAGCTATATGACTCTAACAAGTCATTTCCCTGTCTTGGCCTCAGTATTGCTCAGTTCTCTTTCTGTTTTGTAGATGGTCATGGAGTACTCACAGTCTTCAGCTTTTGCTCCCAGCCTGAGCTACCAGAGATTGTTCCTCCTCCTTTTTCATTTATCTCTGCCCTTGATGATGCATCTTGTACAATGTCTTTTTTTTGAGTCAGTGCTGATTATAAGTTGCAGTCTGCTCATACCCACCAGACATCTTTCCCTTGCCCTTTGGGTCAAAAGCAATTTTGATTCTTTTGAGAATGTGATGTTCCATGATTCACAACCATCACTGAGAGAATAGTACTGTAAGAAAAGTGCGCTTTGTTGGCAAGGGGCACCCTAGGATCATTGAAAGTACTGTGTAATCTCCCTCACTCTTTTTCTCTTCCCCACCTCTGGGTATATCTAAGCCATGTGCCTAAGGCCTAATTCTCCAGTTGTGTGTCATAATCTGTCCAACACATACTCTTCATCTGCTAGTTATTTTCCCCCTTGTGTAGATTGTTTGGCAAATAATTTTTCAGTGCCTGTGAATTATGTTATTACTGAGAGACACTGCAGTGTGGCTAGAGTGCTCAGCTTGGAGTGAAGCAGACTTGAGTTTGAATCCTGCCCTTAAGACATACTAGCTATGTGAACCTCAGGAAGTATGTTAACCTTTCAGGACTCCAGGCAGCTCTAAGACTATAAATTACAGCTGATTTGTTGGTAAAGAGTTTCCACACTGGACATTCTATAAACCAATGAAATCATAGTTCTATCTCTACATTCCTCTCAGAAAAAAAGGATGTCTTATTGAGAAGGGCAGTCCATTTGGCACATAGTTATTCCCAAACAGATGTATCTGAAGGACCTCCATGTTCATAAGAAATCTCTCTTCCATTTGGATTTTGTCTAGGATATCCTTCATGACACTGTCAAATACCTTTGGCAAATACCCATCTTCTCATTTTATTCCTTTGGAAAATACCCATCTGCTCATTCTATTCCTTGGTTAATACTGATAATCAGAGCATTTTTGAACAAAGTTAGTTCTGAAGTCACCTCTGTCAAAGAATGCTGTATCATTTTAAAGCCTTGTTGGAGGATACTTGTTAAGGTTGTATTTTGTTCTGCCAAGTCAAATGTGTGTATTGTATTTTGTAATCAGTGAACACAGTGGGATCATGAATCCTATATACTTCTCAGTCGATTGTGTGACTGTGAAGATGTTGTCTCCTGTAGAAAGTCATCAACAAAAGCCTGCCTATTTCCTTCTCATATTTACACCACGGATAACCTCAATGCATTTGTAGACTATTCTCATAAAGATTTTATAGAGTTAAGAAAGTAGACATATGGTCTGGTAATTATGGTGGCCAAATGTAGTGTTTCCTTTGATTATGAAGGAAAAGGGAAGAATCTACAAAACAGTAAGTCTGGCTCAGATTCTGGTAAACATTCTAGACTTCCTCATCAAAAAAATGGTTAGTGGACATCTAGAAAATGAAGCAGTGCTAACAAAGAGCCAGCACAGCTTCATAAAGAACATATCATAGCTCATTAATCTCATTTCCATTTTTTCACAAGCCTGGTAGGCTGATAGATAAAGCTTATCTAGATTTTTCCAAAGTATTTCACAATGTCTTTCATGGTAGAGTTCTGAACAGGGTACGTGACTGGAGCCTATTAAAACCCCCAGTTTGGCAGATTTGGAAAGGACGGCATAACCAGGCCATTCATTAATGGATCCATGTCAAGTGGCAAGAAGGCCTCTACTGACCTTCCCCAGGGTTCTGTCTTGGGTCCTCGGCTTTCTAGTATTTTTATCAATGACTTGTATGAAGATGTAAAAGATGTACTTATCAAATGTACAGATGAAAGAAGAAAAGAGAGAATGAATACAAGAAAATTACCAAATACTTCCACTGTGCAAAACACACAAGCTGGAACAGATAGCTAACATATGTCAGTAGGCTAGAACACTGGACTGAATGGAAGAATAAGATTTTTTTAAAGGGTTGAAAGTAAAATCTTGCACATGGGGTTTAAAAATTAAGCTAGCAAGCATAAGATAGGGGACACATGGCCAAAGGTTTAACTGACAATGAGATGTGAGATTTAATGGATTATAAGCTCACTGAGTCATAGAACTTCAGAGTTGGGGGGTTTAAGGGTCCTATATGAAAAATAAATCTTTCTACAACATGCCCAAGTGATGATCTACTTTTGGCTTTTAATGAATGAGAATACACGGCCACCCAAAGCAACTCATTCCACTTTTTGATAGCTCAAATTTTTTAGGAAGTTGTTCCTTACATTAAACCTAAATTTGTCTTTTCTGCAACTTTTGTCTGTTACTCATAGTTCTTCCTCATGGGTTAAGGTGATGCAGAGGATAGAGTGTCGAACCTGCAGGCAGAAAGACTTGCCTTTTTGAGTTTAAATCTGCCTCCAGACACTGATTAGCTGTGTTACCCTGGGCAAGTCATTTCAACCCAGCTGGAGAATAACATGGCAAACCACTTTAGTATCTTTGCCAAGAAAGCCCCAAATGGGCCAAGGACTTTAGTGACAAGAGCTTTCTTTTGTCATTCTTCATGAACTGTGGCCGTAGTCCCTGTAGGAGCAATGGCCAGGCTGCCATCTTCCCAAGATGATGGCCGAAGGCAGTGGAATCATGGGTATTCCCAATCTCCTTCCTAAATGGGACTCCCAGACTTAAAGACATTATTCACAATGAGGTCTGACCTGGGCAGAGTGTAGCAGTATGGTCACCTTCCTATTGCCAGTTGTCACCCATTTCTTGTTGAAACTTCAACGTACCATTAGCTTTCTTGTGTCCCATATTCCGTTGCTGAGGCGTGGTAAACTGGCAGTCAGGCCTCCAAAAGCCCTGGTGATTTTTCAGGCAAACTCCCTCCACTTTGTACTTGTAGCATTTAATTTTTGAACCCAAGAGCAGATCTTTACATTCCTATAAAATCTTACTATACTTGATTTGGCTTAATGTTTGAACCTGTCCAGAGCCTCTCATATCCTCACTCTTGTGTTCTTTTATTAGATAGCACTCCCAACTTTCTGTCATCCGCAGATTTGCTAAGTGAGTCATCTCTGGCTTGAAGTCAGCCATAAAAATGTCAAAAATATTCCATAGCCCAGGGCCTAGCACACATCCCTGGAATACTCCAGCAGAGACTTTCAGAGAGGGAACGATGAATGACTTCTCTGAATCTGGTCATTCAACCGACTCTGATTCCATGTAATTGTGTGACCACCTGTTCTTCTGCATACTTCAAATTTTCCATCTCCCATTTTCTCTTCCAGTAAAACATATACCCCTCTTGCTTGTTAAAACAAATTATTTTTTTCTGTTCTCTTAATCCCATACCTTCCTGCCTCTATGTATCTTGTCCCCCTCATTCCAATGGCTTCTTCCCATCTGCTTACAGACAAGCTCAGGTCTCCTCCAACCCAAATCCTAACTATAGTGTTCTATGCACTCTCCTTTCCCTTCTAGTTACCATCTTCTTCCTCCCTTTCAATGTCAAACTTCTTAGAAAATTAACTCATAAAATGAATACAATGGAATGTTACTACGCTGGGAGAAATTGCAAAATGGACAAGTTCCAAGGAAATTGTGGTTATCACTGTACTGATACAGAGCAAAATAAGCAGAATTAAAACAACTTATACAATGATAACATAAAAAGAAACAATTTTGAAAGGACCCATTCATCCCAATTGAACCTATCATGTTGTATCTTTCCAATGGAATATATGCTCTTTAAGGCTAGAATTCTTTTCTCTTCCTTTTTTCTTGCATCCTCAGTGCCTTGAATAGTGCTCTGCACATAGGAGGCATTTATTAAATGTTGATTGAATTAGATTTCTGGCCTGTGATTGGGCACTTAAATGGAGTCATGAAGGAAATGCAAATCTTTCCCAACTCCAGGAGTGCAGACAGCAAGCTCCTACCCTCACCAGGATGAGAGTCTTTAGAGAATAGTACCCCACTGCTAAAGTCACAATCTGCATTAAAGGCTAGTTGACTCAGTTACTGAATTTATTGGCTAGCCATTGCAGAGTCCTGGGCTGAGCCAGGTAATTTTGCTTTTTTCCATGACTACAGTTTCTACTCAGAATCCCAAGTAGTTGCTTTGCAAATATGTGCCCTTGATGGAAAAGGGCAACTGATAATCAGAAGTAAGCCAGCTTTAATGCTGGGCATACAATTACAAGTACATGGCCTCCTAATGATGGGTTAATTGTGTCGTCTTAGTATATGAAAAACAGGATACTATTACTATAATTACTTTGGGGGACAATGAAAAGAAGGTACATTTAAAAAATGATCATGTCTAATCTCCATCCCCTAATGAAAATAATTAGGCCCACTGAGGTTCTTTCTTCCCACTCACATGGTCCTTGATTGTTAGCTGTCGAAATTTGCAATTATTTCTTTTGAAATAATTTCTTTTCACTCTAATGACAGAAAAAACATGAGTCTGCCATTTTCCTTTGAGTTGCTCTTAGAATCTTTGCTATCCACCTCAGCTTACTGGACTATTGGACCACTGATCTTAATTATCTGTTTCTTTGTGGTAATCTTAGTAAGGAAAATAACATTGGTAATTGCAACTGGAGACTTGTTCCTGGCATACATTGCCAACAAATTATACACAAGATCAGATGCCAGAGGCTGTGGAGTGTGCTCCAAATCTCATTCTGCCTCTTCCTAGCTCTGTGACTATGAGAAAGTTACTTCTTGGGGCCCTAGTTCCCTCCTTGAGAAAAGGAGGGGCTTGGGCTATATGATCTCTAAAGTTCTTTCCAGCTCTAAATAACAGCATCCTATGATCATATAATTATTGAAATTTTTATTCTGAAGGCCCATTGGAAGTTGGATTGCAGAAAGAGTTGGTAATATGGCAGACCAATGAGAAGGCTGTTAGAATAGTCCAGGTGAGTCATGTTAAGGTCATGTGATTTAAAAGAAGAGGACAGATGCAGGATATGATGTGGAGATAGAATTGATGAGTGATATTTGGCAATAATTGATGTGATTTAATTTGATGTGGAGGATGAGGGAGAGGAAAGAAATTAAGGCTGGCGGTAAGATGGAGAACCCCAGTGCTTAGAAGGCAGGTGGTTCCCTCAAGAGAAATAAGAAATTTTGGAAGAGGAGGAGAATTCGAAAAATAAATGGTACACATGCTATTGTTGTACAATATAGACCTCCTGCCATTAGGTATGAACAGTGATGGGTCTGCTTACATATGGAGTGACATGTTGGGGGCCATTATTTATATATGCCTTATTTTGGTTAGGTTCAGGTCATCTTAGCTCAATAGGCAATATCTATTCTTAATTAATTTCACTATGCCTTGGTCACTGGTACCTCATTCCCAATTGTTGGCAATTGGAAGATACAATGAAGGATGACATATGTCTTTAGAATGAATCTGCTGCTGTCATCATGGGACTCAACCTTGGCAGAAGGATGCTGTGGGACCCATAAATCAGAAATGTAACCTGGATGGTTCCTGATTGGGTATGCTAGCAGAGTGCTGTCTCTCTGGTAATGTGTTCTTTAATGCTCTGTTGAACCTGTTCTTTTTAGTGAAATGAAAATGCATGTGTTTGACATACTTGGGCTAGTTGGCTGTTTGATAAAATGAGATTTTTCCTTACTCTTTCTTCCTCTTCATTTTCCACCGAAAGTGCCAGTGCCCATTACTTAAATTAAGTGGAGAGCACCAGCAGATTGTTTGAAAAATGACCATTTTGGAAATCCCATTCTCTAGTAACTTTAAGGGTAGCTAAATAGAGATCCAGGCCAACTGTGGCCCCCTTGGACATATACTTAAAATTCATTTGACTTCGAAAGTTTTAAACAACCAACTCCAGGCTGCTGGACTTCTACCTAAATTAGAGTCATTTCAAATCCTCTCTCTTTGCCTTTCTCTTTGTAAGAAGGCAAATGTGCCTGCATGTGGGAAGACAAAATAAAACCGGCAGTTGTAAGAACTACTCAAAAAAACTTGTATAGGAATTAAAATATGCATTTCTCTTAGGAATCCTGCTTAACATGTGCTCTGTGCTGATGGCAGTCTGGAAGTCTGGTGTTAAGGTATGTCCGTAAAGAATACAGAATCCCTTCTTGCATTAGGAGATGTGTATTCCTTCTGTAACCCATGGTTTTGGTTCATTAAACAACTGTCCCATCATTTATTCTGATGAAATCCTGAAGGTCTGTTTCTAGGTTTTCCCAAACATTCCCAACAGGACCTCCAGTTCCCATACAAGAGTCCAGGTACTAAATGCATATTAAATAGAAGAACCTCTATCCTCCCCGAAAATACAAGAGATACAAAAGGTTCAGGTGGGTTGTTCCTCTTGGAGATCTTTAAGCAATGGTGGAATGACCACTTTTTAAGTATGTTACAGTGAGAATTCCTTAGCCACTGAGGTCCCTTGTGACTTAAAATCTGTGATTGTGTGACTCACAGGAGTGTGTAAATAGATACTGAACATACACAGAAAAAGCACCCAAAAGACTCACAGGAGCTCACTACATGAGCGTAAAGCACTCAAAATAGCCTGTAAGCTCCCTTCAGAAGGGACTTGAACTTAAGTTTACTGTCAGGGTGACACTTTGATATACTGGTCAGTTTTTTTTCATAAGGTCCTACAGAGACTGCTTCCCGCTCCCATGATGCTTAGTACTACTTGTTGCTTTACATTCATTCTAAAAGACAAATAAACTTGGGGGCTGCTGATTATGCAATCTTTGCAACAGCGGAGAGTGACAAGGTCCCGATCACTTCTCTCCTTGTATTGTGATTTTATCTCCAAAAAAGATGTGGTCACTAGAACCATGTGGAAAATCTTCCTTCTCCAGAGGTAATGCTACTCAGGAAACCTCCTTTTCTCTGGCAGGCCAGGTGCCCAGATCCTCAAACTTGAAATTCCTCAAAAGGCCAGTGTTATCCAAGAACTCTATCTAATCTGAAGATTTCCCTGTCAATGTTGGCATCCTGGGACACATTCATAGCTGCCCTGCCTTAGTTACACCTCTGAAATCATACATACCC
>CM053775.1:9513344-9559777 GCA_028658325.1 Potorous gilbertii
GGGGTGGTGGGGGCGGGTAGGGGGATGGGGGGGAGTGGGACTGAATCTACCTTGCAGCTACCACCTCATTTCTTTCTTTTGAATGGTCATTTGGGGGGATTGCTCTTTATTAATGAAATCTATCTTGCTTCTGCATGACCTTGCCTCCTAATCATGCAAATGCAATATTTAGGTATTATTGCTGCGTAAACACAGATACCAATAAATATATGAAATCAACTTACACTACAGAGAAGCCCGTGACTCTTCCATTCACTGAACACTTCTAAGGATATCGGATTATTTTATTCATATGCAAGTTAATGTGAGTTCCTTTCCGGTTATTTTTACAGGGTCAAAGTAACATCTATATATGCAAATATTCATAGACATTGCACTGCAAACCAAGAGAGAGAGAGAATACTGAGTGCAAATTATATTCATATCATGGCAGGGGGTTGGGCAGAGCAGAGAACTGCTAAAATTGATGGGATTTTTGAAGTCTCCTTTGGAAAAAAATGTTTTGATGAAGTATTTAATGATTTCCACTGGTAGGTAAGCATGTGAGGTTTTTCTTTTTTTATTGTTTTTGATAAATGTGGAGTTGGTGATTTAAAAGGCCAAGGCTTCCTTAAAAATCAAAATATCCAATTCCTGGTTGCCATCCCCTTCCATACCCAAAACACACACCAGTTCTCAGAAAGAAACAAAAAAAAAACCAAAACCCTGCAGAGGCAGAGAGCTGCAGAGGTTTACGGAAACGGTGGAGGGCACGCAGAAAGGGTTGGCGAATGAGAATCAATACCAGCTGAGGCAATACAGAGAACAGCCTGGCAGAGACGGACAGCTGAAGGTTAGAGCTGCCTGGGGGAAACAGCCGGGCCAGGCCTTGTGACGAGCCAGGGCCTGAGCAGACTGGAGAGTTGGACAAATGGGAGAGAAGAAAGAGTATGGATGATTAAATGGCTTCCCTTTGTCAGTGCGGAGAGCTGGAGATGAATATTGCCTATTAGCACTAATGAAGAAAATCAAACCTGCTTAACTGGCTGTATTTTACATTTTACATTATAGGTCTTTGGTAATCACTTGGTTCCGGCTAAAAGTGTCTTTAAAATGTCGTTAACTAACTCGAGGCAGCATGATATAGTGGAGAGAAGGCTAGCCTTGACATCAAAGTCTGGCTTCAAGTCTTTCCTCTGAGGCCACTCTCAGAGATAAGTCAATGACAGGTGAGCTGCTGATCTGCATCCATGGAGGGAATTTCCACACCTGGAGTTCCTGACTACTGAATTCACAGGTCCAAACTACCTTCCCCAAGGAGTAGTGGATAGAGTGTGGTTTTTGGAGTCAGGAAGCCCTGAGTTCAAATTTGGCCTCAGAAAATTCCTAGCTGTGTGACTGGAGCAGGTCACTTAGCCTTTGCTTGCCTCAGTTTCCTCATCTGTAAAGTGGAAATAATAATAGAACCTACCCTCTGGGATTGTTGTGAAGGTAAAATGAGATAATATATAAAATACTTTCTAAACCTTAAAGGGCTATATAAATTCTAAATCTTACATATGTACATGAATGTATATATAAAACACTATAATGTATATATGTGTGTATATCTATGTTTAACATGACAATATAATTCATATGTATGATACTTTGAATTTTATAGAACTCAGATCAAAGAGCATGCCCTGGAGGCTTGAATCCTTTCATCTTTGTTTGGTGACTGCCTCACCTGGCAGACATCAGCCGTTTTGCCCTGTACTCCCTTCTCCCCGGCTGTATTCTTGACAGTCCAGCCAGCAGCCTTGATACCAGGTACCCAGGTGGGAATCATGATCAAATCAACTCTACTTTTGTTCTTGCAAGGCATATGTCATTCTTTTCCCTTGTGGCCCCACTCACCATCCCAATAATCACAGTGTCCCCCTCCCTGCATGGTAGGGGTGCGTTATTGTCTTTCTCTTTCAGAATGTTATCTCCTTCAGGGTAGAATTTTGTCTTTGAATACCTCACTTTTAACACCATACTTGTTAATACATGAATTTTCCTTTCCTTTCCTCACAACAACCCTACAGGATAGGTAAGTGCAAGCATCATTATCCCTATTTCCCAAAGGAGGAAACCAGGTCTCCAAGTGGTGGAGTGATTTGCCCAGTAACCTATCTATTACACGAGAAAGCTAGGAATTGAACCAAGTATTTTTTTTTCTGTTAAATCACACTGCTTTCAAACATGGCATTCCTCTGGTGTTTCTCCCAAACATGTATGGAGCTCCGAGTCTATCCACGATTGCCCATCCTGGCTAACTCTTGTCCATATTCTCCCATAAGTTCACTACAGGGTATTCAACCAATGTAATGAGGGCTTTCCTTATGTTCTCCTGATATTATTTGGCCACTAGTGGGTCATATGAGCTTTCTGTTGGTCATAACTCATGCTTGCCATGTCACCAGCCAATGACCTTTTTCACTCATTCATTTCCTTGGTAGCATCCTCCCCTTCTTCAAAATTCCTTGTTTGCACCACTTCATCACCCTCTGGACTGTACTGATTTTCAATTATTTGTGTCTGGTAGTACCTCGTGACTTGCATTGATAACCACACGACTAACCCTAGATAAAGTGGCATGTGCTTTATTTGACAGAATATTGATCTATGAAGGCCTTCTATCCAACATGCTATCTTCTACCCAATAGACTGGGTGTGTTCCAACAAAGTTAGTAAAAAAGTGATTTTCTATAAAACAAATTATGTTTTTTGCCACTGATCTCTAGTATAAAATCAGAGCTATAGACATTTCCATAGAAAACATTCCTTCAAAAAACTACATAGACACTTTTTGGTGAGGAGTTGAGCCTTTTTGGTGATGGTGTAGTTTACTAAGAGTGCTATGAATCCTTGAGATTATAATCATTTATAATCATAGTCCCAGAATTTTAGAGCTAGAAGAAACCTTTGAGATCACCTGTTCGTCCCCCTCATTTTACAGATGAAACATATTGAATTGTTAGAGAAATTAGGTTCTCATTGAGTACTTCAACTCTCCTTTATAACAGTCTGAAACAACTTCCCATCTCCAGGTTATTCCTGCTACCGAACAACCTGGTTCATGTAAACCTAAAGCCTTGACTCTGGATCAGAGCTTCCACTGGGGGTAAGGCAAATTCTTTGGGGCAGGCAGTGGAGTAACCTATGGCTCCCATCCAGTGTTGCCCGGCAACATCAACAATTGACTCATTGCCACAGCTTGGGTCTTTTGAGGTCTATCTGAATATCATGTCTATGCAACTCTATAAAAGGTGAAAGGGCTCAAGTTGCGTTGTCTCTAGCACTGATGAGCTCTGATCTCTAAGGTAGCTCCCAGCTGCGCTTCCTGTCTTTGTTGTCCTGATGCATTGTTTTTCCTTTTCCACATGAAGCATCAGGGCAATGTGATTAGAGACCAGTTGTAGTGAGTGGCTCCCTTGTCTCTAACGGTGAAAATCAATGACCATTATCACAATTGCTAGCACTTCTAGAGGACTTTAAGATTTGCAAAACAAACAGCTAATTGCGTTACAAGGCAGAATACAATCAAGGCAAAACATGATCTAGACAAAATTTCTAGAAAAATTTAAGGAAGAAGTGATTTCTCCGATGTGAAGAAATCTGGGATGGCTTCATAGTGGAGGTCCCTAAATGTTAGCTAAGGAGTTTTTATTTTCTCTTCTAGACAAGAGGGAGTCAATGAAGGGTTCTGAGTAGACAAATCAAATTGGCCCAGGCCTGAGCAATGTTATTTTGGCCTCTGTGTAAGGAGCACACAGAGATTACAAAACTGGTTGGAAAGGGAGGAGACTTATTGGTAGAGTGTTACAATACTGAAGGAAAAAGGCCCTATGAGAACTAGAGCATGGAAGAGGAGCGGATGGATATGAGGAAAGAATTGAATAGGACTAGTAAATCAAAGACTTCAGAGAAAGTGAATTTTTGAGACCCCATGAGAAAGAATCAGGATTCTACCTCTTTCAGTTCTTTGAGATGAAAATACTGTATGTTGAATTCATTTAGATTTGGGCCTTGTCACTTTTTTCATTATGGTCCAAGTCTATGGCAGTCAGTTTGGTGAAGCTTAGTGGCCTGCTCAAAATGATGACTTTAAATGAATAAAATAAGATACATTGGATTACAAAAACAGCCAATTCTATTGAAATATAGTCATAATATATTAAAAAACCCCAATGATAACAAGCTCATGGACCCCTGATTGTATCATTAGGTGATATCAGGAATATAGAGAGGTGGATAGATAAAGTGAGAGGGGTAGGCCTGGACAGGCCCTGAAAAGATCATCTAACATAGTGGTATCAAACTCAAATGGAAGATCTCTGTAAGCTGCATATTGACTTAAAAAAACACAAATTAACATTATCTATGTTGTATTATAGTTTATTTTGTTAAATATTACTCAATGATAGTGTGACCTGGTTCTAACACCTCTGTTTAATACCTCTGACCTGCATGTTTTACAAAGAAACTAAGGCCTAAGGAGGTTATGTGACTTGCCCTGCATTGCACAGTTTGTAAGCTTGATTTGATTCTAAATTTTCTGACTCTTCTGCGTGTTTTCTGCAGTACGACTCCACCTGCCCATTGAATTGGTTTAGGAATAGAGTTGAAATGAAACAAATAGGAGAGTAAGCGGTGGTCAGACTAGGGATCTGTATGAGGTTCTTATTCATAAAGCCTCATAGAGCTGATGCTTGGAACTGCATGAACCGTGGGAACTCTGCCTCAGGTGATTTCATTGTCAAATTTTCCAGGGTCTAGATAACAGACAACGTAGTAACGTAGTAGATCTTATGTAGTTTATAGTAGCTCCATCACCGTAGGGCCCCGAATTAGTTTGTTTGTTTTTCCAGACAGCTCTCTTTTTGGCAGACCAGTAGAATTTCGCACTAGGAGGGGTAAGTGGTTAGAGATCATCTAGTCTAACCCAAAGAGGGGAGACTGACTTGCTCAAGGTCACATAGTCAATAAATGGCATTGCTGAGATTCAAACCTAGGTCCTTGAACTCCACATCTAGTTCCAGACTTCCCTTTGAGACAGCATTCAAATGATTTCCTCTGTGTTTAAATGAAATGTGATTTTGTTGAAAGCAGCCTGGTCAAAAGTCTTTCTGCTAACATGATGCCTGTCACAGTTGGGAAGGGATCCTCAGGCCTTGGAGACCATGGAAGTGCAGTATAAGTACTGGCATATCCTCCTAAGCTGGGGATCTGGCATTCAAGGACCAGCCAAGTTAAGTTTGGAAAGACTCATCATCATGTTGGTTTCAGGGTAATTTTCTTTTCTGGCCATGCCAACTTTCAAATGCCCTATTCTAAATTATGGAGGTGTTGTGTTTCTGTGCCATGAATAGAATAGTCACATTGACAAGATTACAGGTATATGAAGAATTGAAATAAATAATAAAATATGGCAATCTTTTTCTTAATATTGCTATAATAATTATGTCTTAATCAGGATTTCTTCAAATTTTTTCACTCATGACCCCTTCAGTATTGTATAGATCACACCAGGTTATATTGTGCTTAGAGAGACATCAATATTGTAGTGCAGAGAAAGCTGTTTTTAGTGTGTGTCCAAGGCAAAACTTGAACCTTTCTTGGAATTGAAGGGCCGCTATCTGCTGTGCTGTACTGCCTCCTATTATGTTACATCATGTTATGTCAACCAGTGAGCATTTGTCTCAGTTCCTAGTTTATTCTAGGTATTGAGTATACAAAGAAAAAAATGAACAAGTCCCTGCCCTCAAAGATCTTACATTCTTTTGGAGGAGACAGCATGTACGTACATAGGGAATGCCCTATAGTGGATAGACTCCTGGTTCTGGAATCAGAGAACCTGGGTTCTTCTTACCTTTGTGACCTTGGGCAAGTTGTTAGCCTTATTGTGCCACCATGTATAAAATGGGATATCAGACTAGATAGTCTCTGGGGTCCTCTGATCCTTTTAGGCATGTACAAAACAGATGCCAGAAGAGTTGGAGGAAGAGGGTGCCAGTAGCACCGTGGGGTTAGCAAGGGCTTGAACTGAGTCCTGAATAAAACTAGAGATTCCAAAATATAGAGCAGAGGGAAGAGTATGTTCCAGACATAGGAGGTGGGGGTATGGGGGTTTGGGCAGTTCCATTGTAAAGAGATGGGAATGGAGCACCAGCATGAGGAACGATGCAAAGGTCAGATGACTTTGCTGAAGAGTACCTGAAAAGGAGTGGGATGAAATAAACTGGAGAGGTTGGTTGGGGCCAAGTCATCAAGAGCTTTAAATTAATGAAGGAGCCACTGGAATTTACTGAGTGGTCGAGTTACATGGTTAGCCCTGTGCTTTCAGGAAACCTCTTGGACACTTTGTGGCAGATGGATTGGAGTTAGTGACCAGTTAAAAGGTTATTGCAATAATCCAGGCAAGAGCTAATGAAAACCTCAAGTAGAATGGTAGGCATGTGAGTGGAGAGAAGGGGACGTATAGAAGAGATGTGGAGAGAGAAATGGCAAGATTTAGGAAGTGATTGCGTAAGTGACATGAAGGAGAGAGAATACTCAAGAGTGACGCCTGGGTCACAAGCCTGTGTGACTGGGCTGATGGCGGTGCCCTTGCCAGTACTGGGCAAATATGGAAGAAGGATCCGTGTGGGAGGATTTGATTTCAGACATGTCAGGTTAGAGATGCTTATGAGATATCCAATTCAAAACATCGTGCCACATTATGATTCAACTTTTCCATACCATTATTTGCATAGTGTAGCTATTAATGACAAGAAGTCATATTTCTATATGACTTGAAGCTTTACCAAATGTTTTCCCCACAACAAACTTTGAGGAGAAGGAATGTGAATGTTATTGTCTCCATGATCAAAAGGGGGAACCTTCCATATTCCTAAGATCACCCAGGGCTTCACACTCAGAGTTCTTGATTCCTGGCTCATTCAAAGATGAAGTCGGACCCTCTCACTACCTCTACAGACAGACAACTCATGCTGCTTTGGATTGCACTGATTCCTGGGAAGTTTTTCCCTAGGCTGAGCTCAAGTCTGCCTCTCAGCAGCTTCTCTTGGTTCTGCTGGCTGGAGTTTTACGTAACAAATCCAACTATTCTTGCACACAACTCAAGCCCTTAAAAGTCGACATCTCTGTCTGCTCTTTACTTTGGAAATCAAAATGTTCTCAGTTCTTCCAACCAGTTCTTGCGTGGCTTGCTCTTTAGGCCTCTTGCCCTCCTGGGCCTCCTCTAGCTTTTCTATAAACTGTGGTATAGTATGCTCTAACGGAGGCCTGCCCAGAGCTGACTTTAATAGTTATTAGCTCTGTCATTCTGGACATAGCGCTTCTTACTGTAGCCTAGGATCCCATCATCCCCATCAGTATTTTGGACTGCCCTGTGGCACTGTTGACTCACACTAATCTGGCTGTCCACTAAAACACTTAGATCATTTTCATATGAATTGTTTTCCTAGCCATGTTGACTCAATCTTGTACTTGTGAAGCTGATTTTTTTTAACCCAAGGACAGAGATTTATATTTGTCCCTAATTCATTTCATAGTTGTCTTCAAGTATTTAAAGAGCTATCATGTGGCAGAGGGGATTAGAATTCTTCCTTTTGGCCCCAGAAGGTCAAATGAGGAGCTTTATTTAAATTCTCTTTAGGACAATTATCCAATGTCTTCCACAAATGAAGGTTATTAACGTGGAATTTAAAAGCCCTGCCTTGATTTCTACTCTGAGGGAACATGACACATTGGTATAAACTGATCTAATGATTTTCTACTGAATAAAGAATATTCTTGGGGTATATACATTGTAAATGTTTCCCAAAAATGAGAGATGTTTAAATGGACCTTTACCAATACATACTGAAATGTCATGAGCCAGGCCTATCATCTTATAGTTCAGAGGAAAGTATTATTTCTAGATCTTAAATAATACATAGAACATGAAAAATCAGGTGTGAAACTTATATGGAAGAGAATAGCCTTAAAAATGGAGAGGCTGAAATGGAAATCCAGGACCATTCCGCTGAACCCTGAAATGACTGGTCTTGGCTTAGCTCATCCTAGTCAGCCACATTTCAGTTTCGTGCATACATGTGATAGATGGTGTCCTAGTTCCCTGAAAGCTTTCAATTGTGTTTTGTGTTTAACCCCAGGAACTTTCAAGGCAGATTTTAACATTAATCAACTTCAAAAGAAAAATAATAGTCCCACATCTTGTTCTTTTATAGGATTAATTTGATGTCTTTATTTTTATCGCTTATTTGTAAGATTTATAATTTGAAGCTGGGGTTGCAGAACCCTGAAAGGAGTCCCAGAAGGGAAAAGTGGCAGCATGATCTATTTTCAAATATCCCACAAATTTCTCCATCTCATGTTGGGAAACATCTCCTAGTGTGCCTGAAGCATGCACTATATCGTGGTAGTAACCACATATTGTTAAACAACATACATCATTCACCTCCTGGTATGTTTGGTATATGTGGGGCCCTTTTCCTGTCATTGTTTATATCTTTTTTTCCAAGTGATCATGAGGCCATGATCATCAGTATAGGTCATATGCTAAGAGAACATAGTTCTCTCTTGGAAGGTCTTTAGGGTGCTTCGGGACATTCTCTGAAACCATTAATAGTGAAAACAGCAGCTTTCCATTAGCTGCTGCTGGGGTTTGGACTCAATAAGCTCACTTTTTCCATTCCCACAAAAAACTTGAGGATGGCTTTCCTTTATGAGCTTTGAATTAGTTTGGTCTTTAATCCCTGGAGGGGAGAACCACACTCAATACTTATAAAGTGGGAGTAGATAAAGAGACAATCATTGCCTATATGTGATAGATGAGTTTGCACAGCATGTTTAACCAACAGGCTTTCTGCAAAAAACCATCTTTGTGACTTAGATGTGCAAATGGTTCAAGTTGGAATCTCCATTAATGGACAGTTGAGCACCAGATTTGGCCTCTAGAGACTAACTTTTAGTTAAGTTTAATACCTGTGTGAATTCAGGAAAGTAATTCCCCCTCTCTGGGCCTCAGTTTCATTTTCTGTAAAAGAAGATTAGCTTAGAAGAGTTTTTAGCCTAGGGTTCATAGAGATTTGGGGGTGGGGTGGAATCCTGGGAGCTTGGAAAGGGAAATATTATGTCTTTATTCTTAATAACCTCTTTGAAATTTATAATTTCCTTCAGTTATAAATTAAAGTTCCCAAACAAAATATTGTTCTGAGAAGAGGTCCATAGGCTTTATCAGACTTCTAAAGTTCTGTTGTTTAGTCGTTTCAGTTATATGTGACCCTTCATGGCCCCATTTGGTATCGTTGTTTTTGTCAAAGACACTGGAGTGGTTTGCGATTTCCTTCTCCAGCTCATTTTACAGATGAGGAAACTGAGGCAAATAGGGTAAAGTGACTTCCCCAGTTTCACATGGCTAGAAAGCATCTGAGACCAGATTGGGACTCAGGGAGATGAGTTTTTCTGACTCCAAACATGGTGCTCTATTCACGGCAGTGTCCCTTAACTGCCCTCTAATTGGGTTTATGACCCTCCTGCAGCCCCCAAAGTTACAAAGCCCTAGACTAGATGACCATAAAGTTCCCTTCCAGTTCCAAGTCTAAAATCCTGTCATTTTACAGACTATTCCACTTCTGTGACTCAGTGGTCTCTGAGGCAGTGTCCAAGGACCATTTGAACCTAGCTTTCCCTAACTCGACACTACCACTCTTTGCTTAAATGGCAACTCTGAAGTACTTTCTTTATACTGATTCAGGAAACAGAGAAAAGTTTTAAATTTCAGAGTTTAATGTAAAAGTGAATTCAGAGTAATATTTTAATTCCTCTAACACTCCAACTCCTATAGAAATGGCATCATTTTGTGATCTTTTAAAGAATGGCCAACCATTTCTAAAGATTTTTTTATGTAGATTCTTTACTGCATTTTTTTTTCAAGAAAAGGAGGTCACGATATACTTATGACTTTTAAATATTTCTTAATATATTTTACTACCTTCTGAAAGTGGAAATTGTTTTATCTTAATTGAATACTTCTATGGACAGGATCATAGGAATGAAAGCTTAAAGTAAACGTGGAGGTCCCTGAATCTTGAAATATGGAAGATTTAGGAGGGAATGTTTGGAGTGATCTAGTCTAACCTCATCTCAGATTGTGAAGATGAGATAACTGAAACTGATATTTGAAGTGATCTGCCTAAGATCACCTAGAGCTTAAGGATCACATACAGCCACTTATCTGTCTGCCCAACTCTGAAAGTCAAGATTTCTAACTTTCTTCTCCAATTTCATCAAAGACACTTTACAAATCTTCAGACAGATAGCTTCGTTGGGTTAAGATTAGTATTGTCTTTGTTTTGATTTCAAAGGGTCACTGTAAAGAGAAGCTCTTGAGACCTCTTGCTTTCCAGGGAACATAGGCATACTGAACATAAGCATCTCAGTTCAGAAAAGTCAGAGCTAGAAATTTGTTTTCACTTGAGGAGTGAACATATGTGACACAGAGGATGGTTGGTAGAGGGGGTAGTGGTAACGTAAAGAGCCATCCACCCGGGTGCAAGGGGTGGCTTGTCCCTTTCACGTCCTCCGGCAACGTCCCTTGGTCCACTGCACCATTATCATGCCTGCTCCCAGTCTGTCTTGCTCTATGGGAGTGTGGGTCAGACCATGAGCACAAACACATGGTACCCTCTGGATGGTCACGGGAAGGAAATGGGCTTTCCCTCTTCCTCTCATATCTTCACCAGGAACAAAGCCCTGAATACCCCATCTAGTTATGACTCTGCTACACAATTCCCCAGTGTGAGTCATGTAGCTGCCAAACAAAAAGTTCACTTAACTTATCCTTCAAGAGACTAGATCGGGTCCTTTTAAAGAAACTATAGGGCAACTATTGTGCAGAAGGTTTCCTTAGTAAGATACAATTCAGCTTTGCCTCTGCTTGCAGTTTGTGGCATCATGCACCCTTTTTTCTCAGGCCATTTCTTGGTGGTGAAAAAAATAAGATGTTTCATTTGTCCTGGTGTTTCAGGTCCTCTTGGCACTGCTAAGTGTGCCTTGTGCTTTCCTTCTCATGTCAAATGTCTGAGTACAGTGTCTAGAATATAAGTATTTACCTTGTGTTCCCTGGCATTGTATAGTTAGATTGCATTCTGCAAGCACAGGAGGCCTAGAACATGGTGAGACTCCTTTTCATCGGTAGCCAGCCCCTGTCTCTTACTTCTGAGATTAGCTGAGAAGCCTCTTCAGGCCAGCCTTAGACACCTTGGTGTCTTGTCTTAGTTTGAAAGGTCTGGCCTTCAGCTTATTGAAGCTTGGCCTTTGTAAATACTGTACGTTTGCCAGTGAAATTGCTGGCAGGGGGGTGGTGACAGGGACTCCAGGATTTAGGCAGGCCTGCCCCAGCCCCAGCATCTCTACTCAAGAGCTTCTCTCCATCTTCCTCAATCATTGCACTCATGCAAGCAATCGATATTATAGTTTTGGTGAAAAAAAATCCTTTTTGACAAAAACTCCAAGATTGATTACCCAGATCAATACCATTTTTAGGAACAATTCATCAAGATTGTGTTTAAACAACAACCATGATGCAGTTAAACTGTTAATAATATAAACCTTTTCCCTTATTCTTCTATAGATTCATTCCCCCCCATACACACACATGAACACACACACACACACACACACACACACACACACACACACTCACACTAGATTTTGCAGCAGAGTTTCCTGTCTTTTCCTTCCCATTGTATCTGCTGCTTCAAACAACCTAATGGTGCTTCTTGTATCCTGGCAGTCTTCAGTCTCCTTACCCTTTGCCATAACTCTATGTTTGCTCCTAATCTGCAAATGAACCTTTCGTAGGCCAAATGGCTCAGGAGCTCTGGAATCATAAGTTTTAAGATCTTTCCAAAAAACTGGGAGCAAATCAAGACAGATCAGCCCAGAGCAGGGCTGCCATCAGCCTCCTGAGTTTTCAATCAGCTGCTGCTCTGTGTCTAGTTGTAATTATCTCGGTAATTCAGGCACAAGCACATTTCTGGCCTGAATAACTCAAGTAATTGTGGTTGTACATAGTCCAGTTCAACAACAGAGAGCAACTGCCCATGTGTGACAATTCTTTACCCCACTTCCCACCTGCTGAAATTCAGAACAATAAGACTCAGGGATGAGCCATAACTGAGGCCCCAAATGCTTTCATTCAGTCAATTTCCCTGAACACCCTAGAGGAGTAGACTCTTTCCTATTAGCTCAGAATATGATGCTAGCCCAGAGGTAGAGAGATGGGGTGGGGGGTTGAAAAGGTGATTCCTTGATTAATTATGTCACATTCTGGTTGGAAAGATTGCTAGTTGTGACTTTAGGGAAATGCCTTTTCCTTCTTCCTCCATAAAAAGAGAAGGTTGGACTAGATGAACTCTAAAGCCAGATCTTAGTCTTATGTATGAATGTCATGGGGGGTGGGGCTTATGTTTGAATGAATAGCTAATATGTATATAGTATCCCCTGTGTGCTAGGTCCTGTGCTAAGTACGTTGTGAACATTATTTCACTTGATCTTCACAATCACCCGGGGACATACATTATGTTATCCCCATTTTACAACTGGAAAAAGTGAGGCAAAGAGAGGTTCAATGACTTGCCCAGGGTCACACAGCTAGTAGATATCTGAGGTTGGATTTGAACTCAGGTCCTCCCAACTACAGGAGTAGCAAATTATCCAATATTCTACTATGCTATAGTTCTTTTTATTTTGATATTGTACCATATTTAGTGTTCTAGGAAAAACATCATATAATCACAAAAATGTTGCCATTATTATTTATTTATTTTGAATAAGGATGGAAAGAAGGAAATAAACATTTATAAAGCGCCTCCTCTGTGCCAGATACTGTGCTAAGTAGTTTACAGACATTATGTATAGGTGCTGTTATTATCTATTATCAATTTACAATTCAGGAAACTGAAGCAAATAGGTTCACCAGCCTGGCCATCAGGAAGAATGTGGTGCCCTCAACAGAAAATGAAGACATTCAAAAGGGGGTGAGAGTTGGGGGTGGGGGGGAGCAGGGCAGTAAGCTCCTTTTTGGACACATTGAATTTGAAATGCCTATGGGACAAGCAATTTGAGATGTCCAAGAGGCATTGAGTGATACAAGTGAAGGGCCTAGGCATGGATGGACGGATCTGCATAGTGATGATCATTTGAAACCCAGGGAGCTGATGCGATCACCAGTGAGACAAGCACCAGTGGGAGCAAAAGGAGAAGAGGGCCAGAGCCTTGGGGATAGGCACAGATTGGGGTATGATGTGGAAGAAGATCCAGCAAAAGAGGCTGGGGAGTGGTCTGCCAGGAAGGAGGACCAGGAAGGGGCTGGGTTATAAAAATCCAGAGAGGAGGATATATCCCAGGTGAGAAGGGAACTGTCAGTGCCACAGGCTATAGAGAGGTCAAGAAGTTTAAAGAATGAGACAAGGCCAGCAGATTTGGCAATTAAGAGGCAACTATAATTTTGGAGAAAGCTATTTCTTGCTATCAGGTGGGTCACCCTCCAGTTGGAGGGCTAAAGAGAGTTTTGACTTGACTGGAAGTCCACAGGAGAGAAAGTACAAGGGGATCTCTAAAGAAAAAGACTGATTCCTATGCTCTTAGAGACCAGAGCTTCAGATCTGAAATGGACAATTAGAGTTTGTCTAATCCAACTCTCTCATTTTACAGATGGGGAAATTGATGCCCATAAATTATCCAAGGTCATATGGATAGTAAGTAATGGAATCAGGATTTGAACTTGGCTCCTGTGACTTAATATCCATCACATTTTTCACTCTGCCATGCTGCCTCCATAAGAATTTAGTCTCCGGTGACATGTAGTCACCAGCTATCTTCAAGGCAACCCTGATTACTAAGGACTAGTCTTGAGTTCCTTGTGTCATCCCAGGAAGGCAAGTGTCCCTCAGCAAGAGCCAGACCTTACATCCTTTTCAAGGGGTGGTGCCCCAGGCCAGCATATCGTGGGTTCCTTTATTATTTCTGATATACTTCTATTCAATCAATTGCTACCAATATGGTCTTCCTAAGGAGCAGGTTTGACTATATCACTCTCCTTCTCTTAACCTTGCAGTGATTCCCTGCTTCTTCAAGTCTTCCTAGAGTTCATGTGTGATCTGACCATGATTTCTCTGCCCACGCCTGCCCTGTAGTTCCCAGTAAAATGCAAACAACTTGAGAGCCAAGATTGTATCCGTTTTCATCTCTGTCCCCCCAGTGACTGGTACAGTGCACCGTACCCAAGGTGGGGGTGTAACAAAATACTCATTCTGTTAAATTGAAGTATAATTCAATTATCCAGTTTAGGACATCACAAAGGTCCTTGGGAAGGCCTACCTATCTGTTTGAAATGAGTATTGGTAAGTTTAGAAATACACATTTTTTTGCCTCCCTTTTGTTTTTATATTATAGTCATTTGATATAACCTGCTTCCTGGAACTGAATTCTCTTTTATAACTAAGGAGAGCATTTAAGAAAAAAATATCTGATGCAGTAGTCTCATCTTACAATGCAGTCAAATAGTCCCCTAGCTGTCTGTGAAGAAGCAGAAATTTAGAGTGAGGAGGGACCTTGGAGGCCACCCAGTCCAACTCTTCTATTTTGCAAATGAGGAAACTGAGACACTGAGAGCCCAAGTCACACACGCTCATATGTGTCTGAGGTGAGATTCAAACTGACGTTGTTCTGAGCCTATCCAGTCCAGAACTCTAACCACTTTGCCACCCAGCTCTCAATGTCCATTCTTCCTAACTGTTACTACCTTTACCTTCATTTTTATAATGATATTTTCGTTTGCACTTCTGTACTCATTGTTTATCTTGCTTGTGGGGTTCTCCTATAGTCATGGCTTTCCCCCTCCACCTATTTAATATAAGGCATTCACTGCAACAGAAAAGAAGTTTAGGCCAAAGTAAAGAACCAAAAAGCAAGCCAAGGTGGTATTCCATTCAGAACCATCTTTTGAACTTCTTGCTGCCAACAATACCCTGACTCCCTGGCTGACATCTGAATGCAAGTGCACTTCAGAACAAATAAAGGTGCATCATGGGAGGTATTTGCAATGCCACAATGCTTTCCTCCTGCAGGCCCTCATCGGTTCTATAGACCAATCTTCTCTCCCTTCGTATATTAGCAACCTCTTCATGTCAATAAAAAGCCAGAGGAAGAGACATATGACTGTCTCTTGAGAATTCAATCATCCCCTTCAGCCTTGCATTTTTATCTTGTGAAGGACTCTGCTGCTTTTTTCTTCCAAAAACAAAATAAGTTAGAGTGAAAGAAAATGGCATGAGAGAAAAGATTTCTGTGATGCTCCTGGCTGGAACTTTGAGATCTGCCTTTCAGGGTGGCTAGTTGTTAGATATTTGAGCCTAAATGGGACAGGAAATTGACAATTGCCTTGTTTCTTCAAAGGGGATCATTTCCTCCTGGAGGTCACTGATTCTCAAATCTTTTCTTTTTCAGATTTCTTTTTAGGCTTCTATAACCCCAGCTCCCCTCCTTCCCACGTAAGAGCACAAGCTCCCCAAGGATCCTGGCCAGAGTTTTCATGTTCCTCAGAAGCAATAAACTATAGCAATGTTTATTGATTTTGTTTGTTCTAAAAATGAGCAGATTCTCACCAAGGCTATGCATCACAGGACTTGAGAGTTTGAGCCTGAGGATCTTTTAGAGACCAACTAATCTACTATCCTGGTTACTAAAAATAAAGAAACCAAGGCTCAGAGAGCAAAGTGACTTGCTCAAAGTCACACACTCTAAAACCAGTGCTCTTTTTTACTGTGTTACTGTTGTTCCATCACTTTTCAGTTGAGTATGACTCTTCATGATCCTATTTGAGGTTTTCTTGGCAAAGATACTGAAGTTATTTGCCATTTTTTTCTCCAGCTCATGTGATCCATGAGGAACTGATGGAAACAGGGTTCCATGACTTGCTCAGGGTCACATAGCTAGTGAGTGAGATCAGATTTGAACTCAGGAAGATGAGTCTTCCTGATTCCAGAAACAACACTCTGTGCCCTATGGTGTCATATAGCTGCCCCCTTTCCTCCTGTACTACTCTGTGTATATATCTGAGCAATCATTTGGAAAGAATTTATGAAGCTCTGGTATGCTACAGACGCTGTCTCAGGTGCTGGGGATAAATTTTTAAAAAGTAAGACTGACTTCAGGGAGTTTGCCCTCTAAGAGGAGGATACAAAGGATGTATCGATTGTCATTGGAGACATAGACTGGTGAACTGTCATGCCCTTTAAAGCAACAGTCATAGAATTAATTTGGTTATTGTTTCTAAAGCAAAAGCACAGAGACTTTTAATTTTAATATGCATTATTAACATTCTCTTACGGCTAGAGAATCACCAAAATAAAACAAGCCCTGATTTGTAGTGACTGATGATTTCTGAGGCATAGAAGCTCATGATGAAATTCTGCCCTCACATGCCAGTTATAGAAATGCCCCTAACACACTCCTGAAGCACATTCCTACTATGTGCTAAGGGCCATGACAGATCAGCGCCAAAGTCCTTGCTAACTAAGGCTTGGCCATCAAGATGAGATTGAAACCATTTCACTGTAGACGTATATTTGACTGATTTGGGTGCCTAGTTTACAGCAGTGTCAGAAGAAACTTCAAATTAGATAAAAGGGAGGAAAAGTGAATACAAGGAGAGGATATGCGACAATGTGTTTTGAAAAGTCAGTCTTCCTCCTTCCTTTCTACTTGCTGTGATTTTCCCCACACCTCCTTAAAAGCATTACATTGTAGTATGCTTCCCCACTACTTCCTGTGGTGTTACAATAAAAGCTTTCCCATTTCCTTCCTAGGTCCTGGGATTGTTTGCCCCCACCTCTTTCAGGTCATTTTCCTCTTATATATTTCTCACGGACATGCTTTCCTGCTACTGTGGTGTAAAGCACTGTTCTTTTATTGTACTTCCTGCCCTCTTGTAATAACATTCCTCTCCCCTATTTCTGGTCTTTTCTCAGGGCTATTCTCACTTTCTGTCCTCCTCTCAGAGGGTGTGAGCCCCTGGTTTCCTTCCTTCTTGGTGGGGGGTGAGGGTTCCAGTATGGCCTTGTAGGGAGGGGTTGCCCCCTGTCCTTTGTGCTGCTTTTTTCAGAGCTAGCTCTGGGAGTCTGTAAGTTTTGGATGCTTCCAAGGTGGTATGAGCTAAGGAGAGGTATGGTCACTGCTCTTTGGGTCTGTGAGTGACCATAAGCACTCTTCTCTGCCCTGAAACTGACATTTTGTCAAGTTTCTAAGTTGTCTTGACCTGCAAAATTGTTTCACCCAATTCTTTGGTGGGTTTTGATATATTATTTTAAATTTTTGTGGAGAGGAATTTGGGAGAACTCAGACAAGTCCCTGCCTTTACTCTGCCACCTTGGTTATGACCCCCTTCCCTCTGCCTTTTGAAGGAGAGTCCTGGAGATGCATCTAGTGGGAGCTGGGAGGTACAGGTTGTCACCTGTACAGCACCAGGGCCACCATCTGAATCTAGAGGGGCCTCTCATCTCCAGGCTAAACAGGCCTGGTACTTTCAACCACTTCTCATGTATGTATGTATGTATGCATTGGTCAGTTCAACATACATTTATTAGTATTTTACTATATGCTATACTCCCGTGTGTTTTTTTATAGGAAACCTAAGAACAGCTTTAGAATTCAGACCTAAGAGGGACCTTACAGATTATGTACTCCTCTTCCCTGGCTATCTCCTCCCTTGCTATCCATACCACAGACTATGTTCTGGAGGTATCAAATATTTCTTCTCTGTAACTTTTGCCCAGGGGCCCCCACAGTCCCAAGGCAGTGCCTCCCTTCAGTTGCTATCTTCCTCTGACTGAATGCTAGCTGGGTAACTCCCCACCTCCCCTCCTGTCTGCCTCCCCCTCCACTTACTTCTCGTCTCCAAAGGAAGATAAACTTGGATGGCCAAAAGATGCCCAGTTGACTTGGGTTTTACTGGCTCTTTTCCTATTTCTCTCCCCTCCCCTCCCCTCCCCCTCCTCCTCTCCTCTCCTTTCTCTTCTCCCAAAACCTTATCCTCTGGACCCTCCTAGCTTGACAGTGATTATCTATAGTAACTGTAGCTGTTTCCCACCCAGTCTGATGTCTTTCTTTCTCTTGACCTCATTAAAGGGACCCTGCCCTGACTACTTCTTAAACAGGCCTATTCAATGAATGGGTGTTGCCTCACCCTAAGTAAGTGCCTGCAAAGACCTTGGCCTAAAGGGCCCAAGGCCTCCCAGTGCATCCTGGGTCATCTCCAGTCATCCTGAGGAATATCTGGTCACTGGATTCAGATGGCTCTGGAGAAGAAGTGAGTCTGGTGACCTGCACAGCCCTCCCTCACTCAAAACAAAATCAAGTGCAAGTCATTGTCATCATTTCTCTGATGGCATGGTCTTCTTCGACAATGAAGGACAAACACAATCCTCCTCTGGCTGTTTCCTCCACAGCCTCACTAACCACTTGCTTTTGCAGCTGACCCTGGAGCCATGTGAGACACCTTGAAATCCTGCCTCCAAAACATAATAACCTTTTGTCCCCTGGGAAAAATATTCCACTTCTCTGAGATTCAGTTTCCTCATCTGAAAATGGGTAACTATAAGATTTTTAGTACCCATCCCAGAAGGCCAGTAGGGGGTTTCATTGTGATAAGACATAGAAAACACTTGGCAAACTGTCAAGCACCGAAGAAATTTGATTTAGTCATTTCTTCAGTGTGTTCTGGAGCTTTAAATATGCTTGATTTAAATAATATTAGCTGATATTTACATAAGCCTTGAAGTTTTACAAAATGTTTTACATCTATTATCAAATGGATCTTTTGGTGGATTGACTGAATCAACCAGGGAAAATTTGATGCTCAGGCACTGATATCATTTCATTCCTGTTATCTTGTCAGAAAAAAGAGTTGGGATTTCCTATTAAAGTGAATCACCCCTAGAACGGTAACAGATGACTGGGATTTTGAATAAGGTCTGCTCCTGTTTTCCATAGGGGTTTCCAAAACTTTGTCTTTTAAAAGTAATGATAATATGAATAACTGACATTTGTATAGCAATTGAACGTTCTCAAAACACTTTACCTACATTCCAGTTGTCCAGAGAGACTCTTATTCCAAAATATCTTTTTAAATGATAACGTTCTGCTCTATTCCTGAATGGTAGCAGGCTATTAAAATGTGGGCAAACATGGCTTCCATCTAATAGGAAGATTTTTTTTATGGACCATTTGAATCACAGCCTCATAAGTTCTCAAAATTGCATAGAACCTTATAGGTCACACAGCCCGAACCCACGCTTCACTGAGAATGACATCTACCACACACCAGGCAAGTGGTCTTCAGCCTTGTCTTGAAGTCTTCTAGTCTTCTAGTGCTCTTTCCTGAGGCACCCACTCCTCTTTGGACTCGCTCTAACAATTTGAAAGGCTTTCTTTAAGCAAGCTTAAATCTGCCTCTTGAGGTCAGAGCAGAACAAGCCTAGTTCACTTTCTTCCAAAATGGGACTTCTTTAGTCACTTGGAAACAGCTATAAGATCTTCTCTCTTAGGCTAACCATATCCAGTTTTTTCAAGGATTTGACTAAAAACCCATTGAGGCATTTATATTCCTCTTGCATTTCATGCAGACAAAGTCCTAGTCACAGGTATTTGGAGACTGTGACTTCAATGATGTTATCTCCCTGGTGATCCTTGAACTACTTGCAGCTCCCCAAAGCATATTGTCCAGCCCTGGTGAATTCTGCATAAATGAATATGTAATTTTGTTAGCAAGTCTGTGTGAAGAAAAACAAAAATGCAAGAGTGGAAATGGAGAAGTGCTTTTAAGGATAAGACAAACTTGAAAGCTGTTTAATGCCCTTGATTTCAGAAACTTCAAAGATGTGTCCTTCCTCCAAAGATTTCTCCCATATTGCTTGCCATATTGCTGGGAAAAGCTTCCCATTAGAGAGTCATTGAAGGCATTGGCTTATCAGGTCTCTTTCCTTGACATTACTCTTTAAAATACTACTGTCCCTGGGAGAGAGAACATACCGTAAGTTGTGTCATTTCTAATAGAGGTTCTTAATCTGACTTCCATGAACTTGTTTAATACTTGGATAGCACTATTTCAATAATTGATTTCCCTTTTAATCCTATATATTGTATTTTATGAATTAGAAACTTTATTCTAAAAAGGGATCCACAGGCTTTATCAGACTATTAAAGGGATCCATGACATAAAAACAGTTAAGAAGGCTTGGATGATAAGATGACCAGATGTTAAGACACAAGCTCCTCAATTTAGAAATGGAGAGACAACATAAGTCATCAAGGTCAACAACCTGATTTTACATGGGAAAGGAAACTGAGGCAGGCTCCTGGAGTTAAGTAATTTACCCCAAGTCGCATCTGCAATAAGTGGAAGAACTGGAATTTGAAGCCGTGGAATCAGTTTCCCAATCATGACTTTTCTGACTCTCCCACTAGTCCTGGGCAGGAAACCTGAGAGAGCCTGGGCTCACCACAAGGAAGGATACAGGAGATGTAAAATGTGGCAAAGAGAATTTTGTTCTATTTTCCCATTTTATCCAATGCTCGCTCCTTGGCTCTGAAGAAAACAGCCCTTCAATCTTTTTAATTAGCATCTATTTTTTTCTTCAAGTCTTGAAATGAACTTAGAGGAATAGAAGGCAGGCTTTCCAAAGGCCATATTTGTTTCTCAAAATTGAAGCTATTTTCATGTCATTTTAAACTGGCCATTACTTTCTCTTATTTAAAGAGTTGTCAGAGATTTTGTGGTAGATTTGGAAATGAACCAAGGGCACAGTCAAGTTTCAGAAAGTTGTTTTCCTTTTAAGGAGTAGAAATAAATGTAGTTATAACTAGGCCACCTAGCATTTTTTTTTGTTTCTCTATATGTCATTTGTTCTTTTATAGAATAACCTTTATGAAAAAAAAACTTTTGTCTTGGAAACATGCATTTCTGGTTTTTGTTTGTATCTTCTTACCAAATCACTGGCGTGACAACCTTTTCATTGTTTTGCTGGTTTTTAAAAACTACCACCTATCTCTGAAAGCAAGTCTGGATTATCATTACGCCAAAGGTACATGGCTTATACGTGACCAGGGGAATTGACTCCAATTAATGCTCAAGAAGAAGCCCTTTTAACACCCCATATCAGGAAGCACCCAAAAGGATTCTTCTGATTTCCTGTTCTCACAAGGTGGTTCAACCTGCAGTTTTGAGAATCCAAGGGACAGATTTGGTTTCTAGATAGAAAACCCTTTAAGGACTGAAAGTCTTCTTCTTTCTTCGTGTTCCACTTTTGTATTATTTGTCCTTCATTTTCAAAGAGGACCCTAATGTCAGAGGGGTAATACCATGACATGCAAGTAAATGGGATTTGAGTGAGGAAGGACTGTGCAGAGTCACCAGACTCACTCTTTCCTGCAGAGCCATCTGGGTCCAGTGGTGAGATACAGATCAGGGTTGCTGGAGATGGTCCTTGATGCAGTGGGAGACCTTGGCCTTTTAAAGCTAAGATCTTTCCCAGGTCTCAGCTTGAGGCAACACCCACTCAGTGATTAAAGCTAGGTAAGACATTCCTTTCAGGACCATGGACAGGAACCATATGCCTAGTAGATCCTCACTCAGAATCAGAGTAGAAACGATTTAAGAGGTCCTCTAACCTAATCCCTTGCCTAATGTAGGAATCCTGTGTTTGTCTGTCCTCCAAAAGCAACCTAACTTCTGCTTGAATTCCTCCAGTTAGAAGAAACCTCCATACATCCTCAGGCTGCCTATTGCTCTGCTCTAATTGTCAGGAAATTCCTCTTTATACCAACGTGAAAAGAGACTCCCTATGTGACAAATGCAGCGTCTGACGGTTCTTAAGAGCTGATTGTTAAATTTTCAATGTGAGCATTCACACCATGCAAGTCTGACAAATGTTAAAAATTAGAGCTTGACATCATTTTGTTGATTGTCTAGACTTGAAAATAGTGATGGATGAAGGCATGGAAAAAAATGGTAAGAATGTAGATGAAACTTAAAAGTGTGTCCTAAATACAATCCCCCCCCCCAAAACAAACAAACAGACAGTTGTTTAAAATTTACCAGAACATTCATGCTTCGGCTCCTTGGTCATTTCAATTAAGTAGAATTTATTAAACACTGATTATGCATTGGGTGTGGTGGTAAGTTCTGGGGGTTTAAAGACCAAAAGGAAACAATTCCTGCCTTCAGTGCAGTTTTCCAACAACCCTATGGGTAGGCGACTTGGGTATCATTGTCTCCCTTCTGTAGATGAGCATTCAAGTCCAGAGAGTCCAAGCGAGTTGGCCAGTCACAGAGCTAGTTGGTGTCAGAGGCAGATTTTGAAAGATGTTCCAGCACCCTCTCCAGTACTCCATACTCCCTAAACTTCTTTACTGCCAAAAGGGAGGCAGCATTTTTCTAGATGAGTAAATGCATGGTAGTTTGAGAAAGAAGAGAGTCAATAACTTGGGATGGGACCAAACAGAAGAAGCAGTATAGGAGGTGCGCCTAGATCTGGCAGCCTAGAAAACTGTTGTGATCTGAGCTGCCCTTTGGAATCAGGCTCTGACCTTCTGTTCTTTGCCCTTTTTAGGCCACATCTAGAGTACTGTGTCCAGTGCTGGGTGCTATGGTTCAGAAGGGACATTATTATCTGGAGACTATCCAGAGGGGGAAAACCAGGATTCTAAAGGGCCTTGAGATTATACCATGTTTGGATCCAGCAAAGAAACTGAGGATGTTTCCCCTAGAGAAGAGAAAGTTAGAATGGCGCATGACAGTTCCCTTTCTTTGGAAGATCATCACCTGAAGAGGGATTAGATATGACCCAGGCAGTAGACTTAGGTATGAAGGAGGAGGAGGTGGAGAGGAGCTAGCATTTATATAACACTATGTGCTAAGCACGTTGCAACTATTATCTCCCCTGCAAGGTTTTTGTTCCCATTTTATAGTTGATGAAACAGAGGCAAACAAAGGTTAAGTGTTTTACCCTTGGGTCACACAGCTAGTAAGTGTCCAGTTAGATTTGAACTCAGTTCTTCTTGGCTCCAGGTTTGGTGGTCTATCTACTGCACCACCTAGCTGCCTGAAGCCAGGCACAGTAGAAAAGGTGCTGAATTGAAAGTCAGGACCTATGACTAATCCTCCCATAAATTGTCAGTTGCTGAGTCTTGATGGATTTGTTTCTGTCTCTTAAACTTATAACTCAGCTCAGCCATCGCCTTAATTCAGGTCCTCATTTAGACTGTTGTAACCTGATTGAGCTTCCTGCTTTCAATTTCTCCCTTCTCCGATTCAATGTTCATATAACTGTCATGTTAATCTTCTAAAAGTATAGATATGACCATGTTACTCCCCTATTCAAAAACTTTCAGTGGCTCCCTATTGCCTTTAAAATAAAAAGCAAACCTCTCAGCCTGGCATTTAAAGTTCTCCATAATCTACCTGCCTTTCTTGTTTATTTCATGTTATTACCTTTCATGAACCACATTTCAGTTAAGCTGGTTTTCTAGTTCTTCCCTAAACTTGTACTGTGTCCCATCTTAGAACCCTCAGCCTCCTTCAAGAAACTGTCTCCTACATTTGTCCTGTTCCAGTAGCCTCAGTTGTTAGTGTTTGTTCTCTTTTGGTATTCCTTGATGTTTTGTTACCTGCCTATTGTTATATTCCCGGGAGGATATAAATTCCTTGCAGTCAGGAATTGGTTCATCTTGGTCTTATCTTCTCAGAGCCTTCCTATCACAGGGCCTTTTACATGCAGTAGATACTTTAATAAATGTTGGCTTGATTGAGTTCTTGAATTCTTCCAGGATCTCTCATTTTGTTGGTGTGGCTATATCCCTGGGCACGGTTTGTGACCTCTCTTTAATTGAAATGATCCAGATTGTCCTGGCTACGAAATCTATCTTCTTTGCTGATGAATTTCTCTGAGCTTGGATAACCTTGGCCTAGGCTGATAGACATCCATCCCTCAAAGACTTTCCAGCTTCCCAAGATCTGCCAGAGCCCTTGTCACCACAGGGGCACAGCTTTGAGTCCTCCAGTCTCAGAGGCTTCAACTAGAAAGTATGGTGCTCAGAACCAGAACTAGCTCCATCTCTAGCGAAGCTGAGCAGTCTGAGACATGTCTCTGCTTGGTGACAGAGGGATGCTGGGAAGAGAGTAGTGGAAGAACCCATATGAGATGCTGTAGTCAGGGATTGGAACCCAGTACCTGGTATATGACAGGTACTTGATAAATGCCTGTTGCTTGGTGGGTTGACTATTCATCTGGTAGCTTCCTACTTTAACTCTTCTTGCTAGTTCAGTGTTTTTTACCTTTATTTCTGGGCTGCCGAACTACCCTAAAGCCTTGGTGGTCCCATCCAAGAATTTGTATTGAAGACCTTCTTTCCATGGCATTTGTCACTTTGCCCTCCATGCAGAGTGAGCATGGTGTTTGTTGAGAGGACAGGTCTTGTCATCCTCATGGTCTCCTAAGACAAAGAGCCTGAATGTTGTGTGCATGCATCTGGCTATTTTCCCTCAGGAATACAAATGATTCATGAGGATGACAGAAATGATCACTGTGAGCATTGCATCGACAAAGTTCAAACCAAGTTGTTCTGGACCCTACCTGTGCACAATCCTTAACTCGTTCCGCTCTTGAGTTGGGCTAAGATAGTTTTCAGTAGGAGTGGAGAGCAGAGGTTAAAGGTTTGGGGGAGACAGTTAGGGCAGTGGTTCAAACTCAGATAGAAATGGAGGTCATGGAACTATACCTGAAGAGCCCTCCAGCCTACAGAGAGCCTTGTGACTTAGACAACTACATATTGATATCATCTTTGTTTTATTGTATTTTTATTTATCTTGTTAAATATTTCTCAGTTATATTGTAACCTACTTTGGGCAGCACTGGGGAGTGTGTAGGCTACTGAGTGTTTGATGTCTGTGCCTTATGGGACCTGAAGTCAGATGTGACTGACTATTAACTTTGTCCTCCCATTTTAGCTGGACTGTAGTTTCTGGCAAATTTGTTTTGGGGAAAGAATGTGATATAATAGGACTTTTGTAGAAATTCTTGAAAATGAGTAGGAGCATAAACTTCAGGAAAAATTATGCTTTATAGGGCATGTTAAAATAAAAAAATGGCACTGAAAAAGTGGAAAAATAGATTTCAATTTTTAGAAAATGAATCTAGTTCCTTTACAATGAGGTTTTACCATGACTCAAATTTAATTGTATATCCTTTTGTTAGCAATATGAATTGCTAGATTCTCCTGCTCGTAGAATGTGTGTGGAGCACAGGGCAACCACACTTGGCAATGTTAAGTGTGATTTCACTTCTGTGCTGGTTTTTAAAAAATATGTACAGGTTATTGTAACTGGCTTTCTGTTCCTGAGTTCCCTGAATATTGTAATTAAATGAATTCTCACTTCAGAAGACCAGGATGATGGGAAAGAATAAGCCAGAGAGCTATTTATCACAGTTTTGTAAACCATAATTGTAATTGGGTTTTTCTTTATGAAGTCATAGGTTACCTTACTTCTTTTAGAAGCTGTAGGCTTTGACAGAAAAAAAGCAAGAAGAAAAAAATACATGTACCTTGGGCCTAGGGACAGAAGGCTGCATTATACAGCTCTAAATCAAATGTTACTGGCAGAATCCAAAGGGTATGCAGATAATAGGTTTATTAGCTTCATGGAATTGACATATATCAACAAAAATAGATACTGGCAGTCAATTATTTGGGACCATCCAGAGGAAGACTCTCTGTCTATGCACTGTAATTCTCTCTGCAACCAACCAAAGGTCTCTTTTGGAAGGGAATCTCACACCCATTATTGATAATCAGTGACCTTAGTGAAAATTTGATAAACTTATCAACAACACACTTATTTTTTTTTCCAAAAAAAGTTTCTTTTAAAAGAAAGTATAAAGGGCATTCCCTTATTTTCTCATTACTTTTTCTCTCTTCCTATAGTGTCTGTTACAGCATGTAGTCATAAGTTATGGACTTTTGATGGCAAAGCCCATCAGATCAATAGCTACAGAGCCCTTTTGGGTTGACAACTGGTATGTTGTATTTAAATATATTGATCCCTAGAGATCTGTACTCCACTGTCATTGCTGCAAAGTCTGTTCGAATCACTTACTAATAAGCATGCATGAATGTTTGTCTTTGTTTTCATTGCTGTAAAAGGCACTGTTGACATTGCTTGGTAATGATACGGGACTGTGGATTATCCCAGAATAGGGCAAAAATGGACAGCTTTTCACTAATGCCAATACAGGGGATTTTGGGCAGCTCACAGGATGCAGAATCCCAGCTGGATTGTGGGATAATGAAATCCTGTTCCAGTCAATCCATAGAAACTGGGAGAAGAAATGGCTAGAAACAGAATGCCACACAGTCACAATGGCATTTGGCCAGATAGATGTCTGTCTGATGGGACTCGGGAATCTTTTGGTAAACACAAGGATCCCTCTGAAAGACTTAAATTGTCAGAGGAATAAAGAAACCATCCTTCTTCCCCCCCCCCCACCTCTCTCTATCTCCCCTTTGTACTTTTGACTCCTACAAAATGGTGTGCCATTTTTCATCTCTGTGAAATACTCGTGGTGCTATTTGAGACAGTGACCCAATAGCACTGGGATTGATAATATTATTAATTAAAATAATAATGGCAAATGCTTAGAGTTCTATAGCCCTTTCAGGTCTGGAAAGCAGTTTCCATACATTATCTGATTTTATTCTCACAACAAGCCTGTGAAGTAGATCCTAGTGTAATAACTGCTTTGTCAATGAGGAAGCTGAATCTGAGAGAGGTTAAGGGGCTTGCCCAGGGTCATACACCTAGCAAAGGTCTAAGGCAAGATTTGAACACAGGTTTTCCTGACTTCTAAGTCCAGTGTTCTCTCAGCCACATCATAATATCTCTCCAAAACAGCTATTAAAATAAGAATAGGTTCCTTTGTCTGGAGGCTACAGAGATGGTGAGGGACATATAATAGATACTGAGTAAAGCTGACAAGATGTTTATTAACCCAAGCCTCTTTTTTCCTATGAAATAATTTTACAGAAACTTAAGTTTATAGGGTAGCTCTGAGGATATTTATCACTTTGGTGTCTTCCTAGCCCAATGATGGGGAATTACGGAGGTAAGGATCCAGACTGATACATAGATATGGAATAACTATCAAGAATTTATCGAACATCGACTATTCCCAGCATTTCCTGAAGGAGTATCTGATGCATCCCTGTTGCCACACGAGTTGAGAAGCCAAGTCATGCACATATAAAAGAATAGAAGATAATCCAAGCCTGTATATGTATATTGACCCTTTCGTTATTATCTGGTAACAGGGCTCCTTTGAACAGATGACTTGAGCATGGAAGAGGCTGAGGAAAGTCCTAGACTCCCCAGTTCTGTGGTGCTAGGCCACCTTGACTGGGATCATTTAGGGGTGTGCTGGAGTCAGCTCAGACTGGATGTCAACAACTGATAGTTAAATTTCCAGCATAAGCCTTTACGCCTCGGAAAAGGGCAAATGTTATAAATCAGAGCTTGAATGTTTTGTTGATTATATAGACTTAAGAAATTGCTGATGAAAATGTTAAGAATGCAGATTAAATTTAAAAGTGTGCTGTACCTACACAGTGGCCCCCCACCCACTGGAAAGCCTATTGTTAAACGTTTACCAGCGCACCTTTGTCTCCTAAGACCATAGATATAGAGATAGCAGGTACTGTGACCATCATGTTGTCTAGTGGATGAGAATAAGATCTAGATACAGTAAGTGACTTGCCTAAGGCCATAAGCCACTAAGTGGCACAGTGAGTGACATTTGAGACCATGGTCTTATATTATAAACATAGTGCTTTTTCCACTGTGCCACAAAATATCCCATGGAATTGGGGCTCAGGTGGCATGTCTCAGAACACCTGTGCATGCTCTAATTCAGGGGCCAGTGCCCTTCCATTCTAGGACCCTTACATGTAGGCCAGCTGTAGGCAGGGTACCCTTCACATGTTCTGAAGATGGGGCTGCTAGGGCCCCAGTTATGTCCTCTCCCAGGAACAGCAAATGGGCCACTTTGACTTAAAATCCTTTGCAATTCTAATAGAACTGCCATAGCTAAATGGTTTTTAGAAGCTATTTCCAAGGCTGCTATAAACTTGAAGGAGTTGAACCAGATGCTTTTCAAGTATCTTTACATCTCTTCAAAGTCATTTCCTGGGCTTCAGTTTCCTTCTTTGTAAAATGAGGCTTCGGGATCAGTTGCCCTCTAAGGCTCCATCTGGCTCTGAGTGTGCGATCTTACTGTTCTCTGGCCTGCAGTGTTCCCCAGTGGCTTGGCCCACTATGATGTGGCTCTTTTCGCATGACTCAGAGCAGTGTGGCATCTCTGTGGTTGACCAAATATTCATCTGATGGCTTGAGCATATCCCTGCAAATTCTCCACACATGCATAATAAGGGCCAGGGGCTGCCTTATCTTTGCAAATAGTTAATGAAAAAATGTAGCATGGAGGAAATGGATTCACTCAGATAGATGTTAAGTCTCTTGCAGTCAGGTCACAGATTTTCTCTCTTTGTATGGGCTTTGAGATAAGATGGGCATATTCTCTCCATGTTGAATTTTATCAGCTCCCATAGGAAGTCATCCAGGACCAAGTATAAAGCTTGAAATTTTGGCCATGCTGCAGAAGTAGTTCTACTCACGCCCCCCTTCTCCTTACCTACCCCGAGAGTACTGGGAACTTGCAGACCCCTTCATTTACAAAAGATATGCCAGTAGCCCACCCAAGCATTACTAATGGTTAGTTCTTAGAAATGTTGACCCATATGGACCAGCTGGAATATTCTCTTGGCTATATGATATTCTGTGCGTTTATTTAGCCCAGAAAAAGGAGTTCTCTTTATTCATCATCTTAGCTGTACCTGTATTGTCTATTATTGTAAGTGTCAAGCCATGTTTTAAAGTGACTTTTCAGTGACAATTGAAGAATCTTAAAAACCAACTTATTTTCTTTAATGATGTTTTACTACATTCTTGTGATCTTTTTAATTTACATAAATAAGCAAAGAAATATTATGGTCAGAGTAAAATTATTGACAGGTAATTTGATTTTAGTTTGAATGAATGAAAACATTTTTAAAGGCTTACTGTATGCCAATTACATACAAATGCAAAAGCAAACTATTCCCTGCTCTCCCAGAACTTAGATTCTTAGAGGAAGAGGATATACTGAGCAGTGGTAGTCAAAGAAGAGTGTCCTGATTTGAGTTGTCACAGGGATAGTGAGTGAAGTCATGAAGAAGATGAGTGTCAGGCCACTTTCAGAACAGTGGTAGAAGTACTCATTAGAACTGATATGGTTATAGGTCCCAGAATAAGGGGGAAATTACAGCAAGGAGGTAGGTTAGGGGGTGGGTATTGAGGATAGTGGCATCTGTAGGGTCAGATGGGTTGAGAAGTATGACTTGACCATCAGGTATGGGTGTCCATATGTAGCAGACCATAGAGAATTAAGTCATCCATGGTTTCAGGATGTTCCATAGTCCACAGGAAATAGTACAGGGCAAAAGGCAGGGATGGATGGTTTTTATAAGATATGATTTGATTAAAATTGGGAAATCTATATGCCATTATACCAAAACCCTTTGCTATAGTTGTTAGATGGGGTTATTTCTGTTTCCCCAGTAAAGGAAGGACTCATCCCAACTGATGGTTCCATTTATCTAGGCAGTAGAAAGTCTTCTGCATTGAGACTGTGGCACCTCATGGTAACACAGTATTTAGTAGGTGGTATTTTGTGGTAGGAAGAGTGTTAACTTTGGAATCCAGAGAAAGATGAATTCAAATCCCCTCTCTCTCACTTATGAGTCATGTGATCCTGGGTAAGCCACTAAGCTCTCTGGAAGGTGGTTGCTTCATTTGTAAAGTGGGGATCATTTAAGTAACCATATCTCTATCACAGAGTTGTCCTGAGGATAAGATGAGAAGATATAAGTCCAGTTCATTATAAGCTTCAGAGAAATATCATTTAGCCTCATTCCAATGGTAGACTCTGCAAAACTTGTGCTCAGCAGACAAAACCTTTGAGAACTGATGGGAGATGATATGTCCTGGGACTTTTTCCATCCCTGCAGGAGCAGCAGAGTGAGAGGGTCATAGATTTAGAACTAAGAAGGACCTGAGAGACTTTCTCATCCAACCCTTTCATGGTATAGATGAGAAAATTATGTCCCAGAGAGGTGATTCCCTCAAGGGTGTAGGGGTAGAGCAAAGCTTTGCACTTAGGTCCTCTCATATAATAGCTTCTCACTCTATATCACTGAGGATCAAAGGAGGGAGTGGATGGAAACTTATTTAAACCTGTAAAGTACTAACTACATTTTAGCTGTTATTTTCTAGGAAGGTCACAAGTAATTAAATCATAGAGAACAAGGTCATAAATGGAAAGGCTGGAGGTGGAAGGGACATTAGAAGTCTCCCAGTTCAGCTTCCTGACTTTTTCCAGATGAGCAAACAAGAGATGAACATGTATGTCTATTAGGTGCACACATTAAATAGGCCTTGGCTGTTAGGAAACGAAGAACATTTTAGTAATACTTTTTGTTACTCTTATTGTTATATATGTGTCATGTTTGTGTAGCAGGGTATCCATTTTTGAAAAAGCTGCATGTATGGAATGTCTGTGTGACAATGATCAGCAGTCACGATAGAGTGGAAGAATGTGGTGCTGTGGCCCTGGATACCTGACTTTTTGTCCTCCCTGGGTGGCAGTCTCTCCATCTGCAAAGAAGGCAGGTTAGCTCATTGCAGATGTTCTTGCATTCTCAGCCATATTTACCCATTTCCCTAAGTGACATGATTCTGTAGAAGTCCCTTCCGTATTGGCCCCATCTAAAAGAGTGTAGTGACCAGAGCCACAAAAGTGAAATTGTTTCCTTGACAAATGCCACAGTATGGATGCTGAGGATAGCCTTATCATGTGGCCCCAGCATGCCTCAAAACTGCTTGATTTATCTTGTTGTCATTATTTCATTTGGTCCTTTCTACCTTAGTACTTCTGCCTGGAGTTCTTAGATTTGCTCTAACTGCTTCATTTATAGGTTAACTACCCCATCATTTTTCTGTATCTGTGGTTGAATGAGGATGAAATTACGGTGTAGTTTGGGGATATTTTAGAGCCTTAGAAAGACAAGAAAGAATGCTAGCGGTTTGATGTTGCTTATTGACGTAGACAGAAATGTTCATGGATTGGAACCAGTTGATGTAAGATTGTGGACGTGTGGGTTCAGGAGGCAAGATCAGAATGGAGGCAGAATATTGGGGGCTTTGCCCCAGGCTGCCAAATCTAGAGGTTGCTGATGGCACTTATAGTCCTTTAGCAAAATAATTTGTCAGTGAGTTAGCGGGGATAATTAGTGAACATGGAAGCTTTAAATTGTCCAGCTATGGTGACCTTCCCTCCCCCTGCCAAGAGCGTATTTCACACAATTTTCCCTGGAAAGTGGTTTTAGGTATCTATTGTTGATGCAAAAATTCCTTAGAACTGTTCTGGGCGGCATCACTAGGAAAGGAATATCAGGTGGGAGAAAATGAAAGGAGCCAATCATTGACTCCTTCTGACTGGATGCTGAGGCAGTGGGAGAAGGAGCCATGTACTATTAGAAGCCCAGGGGAACATACTGTGGGACTAGGCTTCCTCTGAACCTTGAACCTTTTACCAAATTCTGGCCTCCTGGCCTCCAGAGTGTTGTCCAGGACTAGCCAGTTTTCCGTGACAGCCAGAAATGCACAAACTAACGTCCTGACCTTGATGGTCACCAACCCCCTTCATGGAGGTTCCCTTTGGCCTTGTGGCATGTGTGGCTCAGGAAGGAACTTTGAAGGACAGCTGTCTTTGGAAATGACAGCTACATATTGTAAAAAATCCAGATATTCATTATTTATGTAGTTAGGGGTATACACAGAGGGCACGAGTATGAGTTGATTATGATGGGATAATATAGAAAAAAGTCAAATTAAGGAGTGAGAAAAAGGGATGCATTGGGAGAAGGGGGATGGGAGAGGAAGAATGGGAGAAATTATCTCACATAAAAAGGCATATGAAAAAGCTTTCACGATGGAGGAGAAGATAGGGAGTTGGTGGGCAACACTTGAACCTTACTCTCATCCAAACTGACTGAATGGGGGAGTAACACACACTCAGGTAGAGAAATCTATTTTACCTTACAGGGAAGTAGAAGGGAAGGAGATAAAAGAAGGGGTCAGTGCTGCTAGAAGGGAGGTCAAATTGGGGGAGGAGGTGATCAGAAGCAAAACACTTTTGAGGAGGGATAAGTAGAAGAGAGAGACAGACACAGAGAAAGAAACAGACAGAGAGAGACAGAGGCAGACAGGGAGAGAGAGAGAGAGAGAGAGAGAGAGAGAGAGAGAGAGAGAGAGAAACAGGAAGAAAATAGGATAGAGGGAAATACACAGTTAGTAATCATAACTATGAAAGAAATTTTGCCCACAAATTTCTATAATAAAGACATTATTTCTCAAATATAGGGAACTGAGTCAAATTTATAATACATGTCATTCCTCAGTTGATAAATAGTCAAAGGATATGAACAGTCAGTTTTCAGATAAAGAAATCAAAGCTATCTATAGTCATATGAAAAAATTCTCCACAACTCTATTGATTAGAGAAATGCGAATTACAATAACTCTGACATACCATCTCACACATATCAGATTAGCTAAAATGACAGAAAAAGAAAATGACAAATGTTGGAGGGGATCTGGGAAAACTTGAACACTAAGGCACTGTTCTGGAGAACAATTTGGAATTATGGCTAAAGGGCTATAAAACTCTATAGCAATACCACTACTAGGTCTATATACCAAAGAGATAACAAAGAAAAAGATATGTATGTATGTATGTATACAAATACACAAGATATGTATAGTAGCTCTTTTGTGGTGGCAAGGATTTGGAAATTAAGGCAGCCCACCAATTGGGGAATGACTGAACAAGTTACGGTATATGTTTGTGATGGAATACTGTTGTGCTATAAGAAATGACAAGCAAGTGGATTTCAGAAAAACCTATAAAGACTTACATGAACTGATGCAAAGTGAAGTAAGCAGAACCAGGAGACTACTGTACATAGTAACAGCAATATTGTACAATGGTTAACTGTGAATGGTTTAGCTCTTCTCAGCAATACCCTGATCCAAGACATTTCCAAAGGACTTATGATGAAAATGCTATCCATCGCCAGAGAAAGAACTAATGGAGTATGAATACAGACTGAGGCATACTGGTTTTCACTTTATTTTTGGGGGGGCATTTTTTGGCTTTTGTTTTCTTTCACAACATGACTAACATGGAAATATGTTTTACATGATTGCTCACATATGACCTATCTATCAAATTACTTATTGCCTCAGAGAGGGGGGGAGATAATTTGGAACTCAAAGTTTAAAAAATGGGTATTAAAATTGTTTTTAACATGTAACTAGGAAAAAGAAAATATATGTTTTTTTAAATTTCAGATATGTCCTGACAAAAACAAAACAAAACAGAACTCTAGGCTCATCTACAATTCTGAGCGGGAGTCACGTCTTTCCTTCTGGAGCTGGCACAGGGCCTTGCTCGGGTTAGGTACTCCATCTGTGTTTGCTGAAGCCCATTTGATCTCTAACTCTTCTGTTTCCCAGGGTTCTCTAGTTTTGGGGTCATTGCTATTGTTCACAGTTAAACTCCACCTGCAGGTTGAAGAGAGAGGGAACAGTGCCAATATTTTGATGTAGGAGATAAGTTGAACTCAAAATCACCTGGAAATTGAAATTACTTCTTAGAGCATCAGGAGTGTTGTCAAAAGTAAGCAAGAGGAGAAAGAGCAAAAAAAAAAATGCAATGAAGGAAATGAACAGAACCTTCTGTTTCCATATAGAAATGTCTAACTCTTATTTATTTACCCACACTTCATTTACATCCATTGCTTTCTCTGTTTCAGGAGGCAGATAGTCCTAGTATAGGGGCTATAAAAGAAAGCTTCTTGCCTTGCCTTCCCCTCTCTGTACTCCAGTATGATTGTAGGCCCTAAGCCTGCCCTCCCAAAGCACCAGTTCTTGTCTTCTGTTGGCAGAGATGATGAAGTTTCAGGGGTGTCTTTTTTGTTCTTGAGTGCTACTACTGCTCCCCTCCTACCTTTTTTTCTTAATAAAGCCAGTTAAAGTTACAAGCAGCAAGACCGCAGCAGGAGCATTAGCAAAAGCTGCACAGCTGAAAGTAAATTAAAAAAATGGAAGCTAATGATGAGCGCACCATGGTGCTAATGGCCCAGTACCTGTGCCCATGATCTGTGCCATGCCCGTAGGTCAGGGATAATCTCTATCCCAGGACAGGGTTCCTGACTCATGTCTGGGAGGTGTTGCGGTTCAGATTGGGGAATGAGTCTCTCATGATGCCACATGGCACTGCCACCACAGTGCCCTCATTTGGAAGAAATTCTACTCACCTGCTGGATAGCTATGTGTGCCAATGGATCGTGGGTAGGCATTGTTTTTGGTTTCTTTGCCTCATCAAAGTGTGGGAATGTGTGTTTAAGAACATTTTATATTGCTGCAAGACAACATTCAGTAGTAACTATGGTTGGTAAACTTTATATGTATACATACACACACACACACACACACATATATAGACACATACATTTACATATGCATGAGGAGACTTAAGTGGGGAAAATATTTGGCAGTTAAGAGATCACTGGTAAGTTTGGAGAGAGCAGTTTTGGTTGAGTGATGACACTGCAGAGAGTTGAGAAGTGAGAGGAGAGGAAATAGAAGTTATGAGCATAGTCAAATTTTTCTAAGAGTTTGGCTGAGAAAGGAAGGACATATATAGGACAATAGCTTAAGGAGATAGTAGAGTCCTAAGGAGGGTTTTTAAAACTATGGGGCAGACCTCCACAAGTATGAAGGTAGAAAGGAACCGGTAGAGACTGAAGATGAGACAGACAGAGAGAGAGACAGAGAGAGAAAGAGAGAGACAGACAGACAGACAGACAGGGAGAGACAGAGAGAGAGAGACAGAGACACAGAGACAGAGGGAGGATGCAGAGGGGGATGGGGAAGACAAGGGAGATCACTATAATGACAAGTCACAGACAAGTCAGAAGGGACCATGGCATTGAGAGACTTAGAGATGGAGACCCAGGAGAAAGAGGGAGCTGCCAGCGAAGGGCCTCTGTAGAGTATCAGGTGAGGTTCTCAACTTTGGAGGGAGAGGGGCTGGCATGATGCTTAAGGAGAAGAGACAGTTTGGAAGAGCCATTGTAGGGAGGGCATTAGAGAATCAACTAGAGAAGAGGAAGTGAATTGTGTTGTTCAGTACTACCCACGTAGGAGCTGAGGAGGTAAATGACTGGAGAGACCTAGAGCTGGTGTTTAGCCAGAGGGCAAGGGGATGAGGAATCTGAGCACTGATGACAATGTGGAGTTGAATTGGTCAACTATAGAATCAAATGATAATGGTGCTGCCGGAGATGGGATAATGGCCTGAGAGCCCTGGGGGCCAGAGGAATGGAAATTACAGTGGAGAAAAAGTATAGGTTTGGAAGGAGTGGCACACAGGGAGGGATGAAATGGTGTAAGGTCAGATAAAGACATTTCAGAGTTCATAATCATGGAAGCAGAGGTTTTCTAAGTGATGGTGAGAACTAGGGAATGACCATGGCTGTGTATGACTGACATGGAGTGAAGGTGTAGGTCATTTGAAAGGAGGCCAGTGTGTTTGAGGCAACACTGACATATTTGCTGACATCCCGTAGAGCAAGAGCAGTGTTTGAGGTGGTGAGGAAGTCTGTGAGCCAGGTACTGAGCCACCTATCTACATCCATGTAACTATGTACCAGGACGTGTGTGGTGTTATGGTTCATTTGCTTCAGTCTTCTCCAACTCTCTGTGGCTCCATTTGGGATTTTTTTGGCATATATACTGGAGTGGTCTGCCATTTCCTGCTCCAACTATTTTACAGATGAGGAAACTGAGACAAAGTGAAGTGACTTGCCCAGGGTCACACAAACAGATTCCAACTGTGTGGCTTTGTTCATTCAAGCTGTGAGACTTTTGCTAGTGCTCCTCCTGCGGTCGTGCTGCTTGTAACTAACTGGCTTTATTAAAAAAAAGTCTCACTGACTCCAGGCCCGGCACTCTGCCCACCACAAAAGGCAAATAAAGGTTGACATCTTTCCTTAATGCCTATCAGGAGATCTCTCAATGAGCTTTTATTTTCATGTCCCATGGGGTCAGCCTTTGACACCGCTGTGGAAGTCACTCTTCCCATTTCTGGGACCCTTTCTCTTCTTTTGGCTTACCTTTTCCGGAGGTTCAAGATGCTTCCTGCCACACCACATTTGAGCCTGCCCTTCCTTGGCAATGCCTCATGATCTGGACCCACCTTTTCTTTCTTTCCCCATTAAATCTTTCCTTTCCTGTCCCACTCCCTAATAAGTGGCTCTCTGGGATACCAATTTATGCTAAGATGTTAATGACTGAAAATGTTTTAACGTGCTATTACTCCCACTGACTTCTGGGAGAACCTGAAAGAATAAATCTCTGCTGGGGTGGTTTTCAGCACAATGGCAGGCTTGGAGGGGATATATTTTGGGGTCAGGAAGGCTTTTCTATATCACCAGTAAAGGCACATAAATGCCCTTTTCTTGTCCAGGTCAGAACAGCTTTATAATACTTAAAAAAATGACCAGAACAGAGAGAGCAGTCCTGAACTGGGCTAAAAATATCCGGCATCTTGCCTAGACTCTTCCACCAACTAACCCTTTCAGTAAACATGCCATTTCTCACTGCTCTCAGTTTGGTTCCCTCATGCCTTCTCGGATTTTCTGAGAACTAAATGAGATGACATAGCAAAGAGCCTTGAGCCCCCTCGCAAAAAAATGGAACGGAGATGAAGTCAAGGCCTCCTCCCAGCATCATTACAATGATGCCTCTGGCCTCAGGAGGAATACTGAACCCTTACACATTAAATACAGGGGGTTTAACTAGGCCTCTGACTGGGTCCCACTCTCTCTGGCATGGAGCAGCCCAGGTATTCTCTCTATGCAGAGCTGGATCCCCAATCCTCCTCAGCTACCACCGGTCGGTAGTTTAGAGCCACTGCTTGGCTTCCTGTTGAGTAGGGGGTAGGACTTGTGGACACAAATGACATCGGCCATGGTTTCTGATGCTCCTTGTAGATGGCTTTATGTTTTGAGTGTCAGTTCTGACCCCTAGACATTGAGCCAAGAGATTATGAAATATGAATAATATATGGGCAGATGTCAATGAGTATTTACCCCAGACTTTTCCGTGCGGTCCTCTGTGTGTTCTGTCTTTGTGGCTGCACAGTTTCCTCTCTTGGATTTTATATTACTGAAATTAATAATGTTGATAATCATAGAGCCAGACAGACACTGAAAATGTCCACTAGACACAAATTTTTGGAAAGGTTGGTTGAGAAGAGACAGGAATGTGGGGCAAAGGACATAAAACTCGTACTGGAGACTCAGAGGAAATCGAACATGAATTGTTAAATTACTAGGAATATGGGTCGATTTGAGGGAAAAAAGCTAGGAAATCCCAAACTTTCTAAATCAAGCAGTCTTAACATTGGGGGGTTAATGACATTTCCTTGTGAATGCTGTGTATAGTTAGAAAAATAATGATGGGAATGATGTTGTTGCTGAGGATGATAGAAAAGAATTATAGAGTACCTCATGGTTTGAAAAGCACTATGCATGTATCTCTTTTGTGGAGCACTTTACTTTCTGTTCGTGCCTAAGATGAACTCCTGGGAGAGCCAATATTGCAAACCTAGAGTAGCGCCTATTACCTTGTATACTGTCAATCAAAAGTATTCTGACTGTTGGATATTCACTCCCCGTCGTCCCAGACTCTTTGAGGCAGAAAGGATACTTTAAGCATCTTCTATCAAGGATTAGACTTTTGTAGAGGGCCTGGAATGATCCGGAGAAGCCCACCTCTGCTCAGGTCCATCTGCCCCAATGCCGTAGTGACTAAAAGACCCCAAAAGAAAATTCTTTGAGCCTTTCCTACAAAGACTGACAACTTCAGGTGTTCCTGATGGGTGGGACTGGGCAGTGGAGAGCGCAGGCCATTGAGTAGTGTGGAGCAAGAAAAAGATGTGTGTGTGTCATTGTGTTTGTGTGTATGTGTGTGTTTATGTATATGTATGGGGGGAGTGGGTGGGTATGGGTGTGTGGGTGACTGGGAATTCTAGGAGAGGGAAGAATGATGTGGGAGGTGCAGTGATGGTACCAGCCACCTATAGCAGCCCGCTATATACTTGCTAGAGGATATAGTAGAAAGGATTCTTTTCATTGCTGTTGGTGTGGTATTGGAAGTAGCCTTGGGTGTATAGAAGTAGTTTGGAGAATCAGAAGATGGATACCTGATAGGCACTTTAGGTGAGAGGGAGAAAGAAGGTAGAAGTATGAAAAAAGGCAGGTGGCGTGAGGGAATTTCAGGGACGTGACTGCATGTGACATCAGTGAGAGCCCTGAAAGAAGCCATCTTTGTTGTCCATTTACCAAAGCCTGGCTCTGATTGTCCTTACCTTCTCCCACAGAGTATCATCGGACTTTCTTCTTCAATAGATCTTATTTTAATCTGATTTTGAGTCTTCTTTCTTCCTGAATGTATAATGCCTACTATCCCTTTGAAGGTTAGTGCAACCTTGGGGAAAGTTTCTAAACTGGTTTCTAGGTTTCCTCTAGCTGTCTGGGTCTGATCTGAGTTTGCAGCTGTATCCTGAAAGGTGGGTTTCTGTCTCAGTGGGACACTGGGATAGGCAGATTTATATATTCTAGCTAGAATTAGATTGACAGAAATCCTTGCCTTGATAACAATAGCTAACATTTATCTAGTACTTGAAATTTGGAAAGCACTTTCCAGATATTGCCTCATTTGAACTTCACAATGACCTTGTGAGAGAGGTCGTATCATCATCCTCATTAAACAGAAGGGGAACCTGTGGCCCAGAGAAGTTAAGTAATTCAGCCAGGGTCACACAGCTACTAAGTGTCTGAAGAAGGATTTCAAATTGGGTCTTTCTGACTGCATTCTATCCATTGTTCATTGAGCTGCTTAATGGTGTTGATATGAAGTAAGTCTGCACGTTCTTGGCTCTACTGATGTCTCTGAAGGGCATAGGTGTAACTGAATCTGAAAGAATGAACTTGAAATCTGTGCTATCAAGTCAATGCTGAAATACAGACTTAATTAAAATGGCTGGTCATATTGATGCCTACCATGCTATTGTGCAGAAAGAATTTGTTCTTTCTTTAAATGTAGCAAATAATTTCTTTACAAATGAAAGCTCTCATGTGTTTTATTTGGGCTCCTTGAAGCTGGAGACGCAGCTCAAAGCCCTTTTTCCCTGGTTTTGATTGACTGTGAGGTTTCACAAATTCCTTTCCTTCCTCTGGAGGTCTGCCTATCTCTGCCCTGACTTTGCTCTTTTAGGGTCAAGGGCTTAAGCCTCCTCCTCCCTTTTGGTACAGATTTTAAGAAGCCAGCCCCTCCACCAAGTCATCTGGTTAGACTGGATGGTGATGTTGACAGATGTGAAAGCAGATGAGACCTTTTCATCTCTTGGCCTTTGCAGTGGTGGGGGCAGAGGGTGTGATTTAAAAGTGAGGAGTACTGAAGAGTGGGCACTTAATCTAAGCTTTGCTGTTACTTCTGCTAGCTCTTTCATTGTACTAAGAAAATAATTGCCTCAAGCAGCAGCTGGGAGAAAAGTGATTGTTTTTAAGACTCATGTCATTAATTATTTTTGACAATAATTGAAAGTTTTAGCAGGATATGCTTCAAAAGGAGTTGACTATGTCTTGGACACTTATATCATCATTGTGTGCTGTTGAAACCCCATTTCTGACTCCACTTCTGAAAAAAACTGAGATTAAATAGATCACTTTGTCTAGCTCTGGGTATAAATGGCAGAGATATAGTACAGGCCCCCCAAATAATCATAATATTATATACTATTTCTTGATGTGTCACCAGCCCTCATTTCATGAGTAAATCATGAGCACAATGCCAAGGAAATTGATTTTATGCTACAACTTTTAAAAAATGAACGGAGAAAATATGTGAACAACGTATGACATAGGGAGGATAATTCAGAATAATTAGAAATGGTGTTGTAATGGGTGCATTTGTTCATGTCAAAGATTGATTTAAAGCACTTTCCCATGTGGCTGCAATATTACCAACGGGTCACGTGAGAGCTGCTATGCCTGGTTCAACTCCCCTGCCTGCCCCTGCCAAAAAAACCAAATAACCGATGAGCTAATTGTCTCAGTGTATAGACTGAAGTGATTTCTGCCCCTCCTCCCAACGTATGAGAGTGAATCGGAAAAGGACGAAAGCAAGGATCAGAGAGAAGAGTCGACGTCACCCAAAATTCCCAACAAAGCACACTGCAGTTATGGTCGTAGTATTCGTCATGGACCCTGGCATGGTGAGTCTTCCTAGCCTTGAGGAAACCAGTGTCAATATCAATGAAATTGCTTCATTTAACACGTCCCTGAGACTTGACAGCCCTTTTAGCCTGGGGACTAACCTTTCCTGAAGGCCTTCAGTTATTTCATTTGATTTCTACTATTTAACCTTTCTGAAAAAGCATATTTTTCCTTGGTTTTATTTGTTCATACTTTTATGGGGAATAGGAAGTGGTATCAGGTTGAAGGTGGGCAGCTCTCTTAACAAATTCTTGCCCTGGGCAAGGAAAGCTGGCTGTCCTTCCCCTCCCTCTGCTCCCAAGTGGTTCTTCAGAGGCCCTCTTAGCACCTGCTCTGAAGTGGCACTGATGCCACAGATGGCCCCTGACGAGAAGGATGGCTATTGTGGAACAGCAATGACCTTTTAACTGCATCCTAGGGGAACAGAAAGAGCTCTGAGGCAAGAGGACCTAGGTATAAATCCAGGCTCAGACACTTAACTAGTGGGGGAACTGTGGGCAAGGCATCTATCTTGTTTTTCAGAGCCTCAGTTTCTCCATCTGTAAACAGAGACAACAACAGTGCCAAACTGTACCCTGAGAGGGATTTTAAGGGCTGAGTAGGATGGGGTTTGTAAACTGAAAGTGCTACATAAATGGCCACCGTTATTAGCATCATCGACTCCACAGAGAAACACGTATTTCCTTGTAATCTCAGTTTCAGGCTAAAGTTCTTTTCTAAAGAGTTCAGCCCCCAAAGAAGTGCTTGGGTTTTCCTAAAAGGAAGAGGGAGAGGAAAGACTTCTATCCCAGAAATCAAGTTAAGCATTTAAGGCTAGGCATTAACACTCAGCGTAGTGAATAAAAGGCTCAGGACCAGGATGAACTGCCTCCTTCATACGGTAACACTAATGATGATATTAATAAGAATCAGCATTGTGTAGCACTTTAAGGTTTGAAAAGCACTTTACAAACATTATCTCATTTGATCCTGGCATCAGCCCTGGGATGTGGGTACTAGAATAATTCTCATTTTATAGATGAAAAAACTGAGGCAGAAAGAGGTTAATGACTTCCCCAGGGTCACACAACTATTAAGTGTCTGAGGCAGGATTTTAACTCAGGTCCTTCTAACTCTAGGTCCAACACTCTTCGCATTATACCACCTAGTTGGGACACTCACAAATATCCATGACATCACAAATGATGTGTACATAATAGTGATTAGATTGTGGTTAGACTCTTTGCCCTAACTGAGCCTCTCTTTCCTCCAGAGGTGGGCTGAAGCTACCCAAACTGCCTTGTCAGAGCCAACTTGTTTTGTTGTTGTGTCTCTCCTTCATTCTCAAAGAAGACTGTGACATCAAGATGATGACATGACTTGTACTTGACTTTGATTTCAGTGACGGAGGGCTGGGCAAGGTCACCAACCTCACTTTCTTCTCCTGAGCCATCTGGGTCCAGTGGCCTGATATTCATCAGGATGACTGGAGATGGCCCAGGGTGCAATGGGAGACCCTCGTCCTTTCAGGCTGAGGTCTTAGCACATTCTTACTTTGAGTGGTATACACCTATTCAATGAATGGAGCCAATTTTCACATGTTCACTATAAGCATTTTAAACCTCAGAAATCCATGAATGCTTAAAATCAGGGTCTGGTTTATAATTTTGTTGATTGTCCAGAGTTAAGAAAGTGTTGGAGAAAATGCTGATATTGCATATTAAGCTTAAAAGTGTGCTGGGTACACAGTTCCTACCCCCCTCCATCTTGCCAGTTGTTAAACATTTACCAACACCCCACTGATTCCTTCTCATCTTTTTTATAAAATGGAGAAATATCCTGACTTTAGAGCAGTGGTCCTTAACCTGGACTCTATGAACTAAGATTTTTTTAAATTTTTTATATATACATATATATTTACAATTTTATATATATATATGTATATATAAAATTGGTTTTATTTGCAATTCTACATGTTTCATGTTACCCATTAAAAATGAATCTGTGAAAGGATCTATGAGTTTTATCACATGTCAAAGGGATCCATGACAAAATGAAAGTTAAGAAGCACAGTTTTAGAGGTGGTGTGGTGGAAGGAAAAGAGAACTGATTGTCAGTCAAAGGGCATGGGCTCTGATTCTGAAATTTACTACTTGCTACATTTCTGACCTTAAGCTTCACCTCCAGGGTCCTCAATTTCTTATTCTGCAAAATGAGGACTAGGTGCTTGCTTAAATTCTCCATGCAGTTAAATCCTATGATTCCTCCACATTGTGCCTCCTAAATATGGGGGTATTCACAAGGCCCTCCTCTGAGCCCTTTCCTCTCCCTGTTTCTTTTTCTTCCTTGGCAGCCTTGTCAGTTCCCACAGGTTTGATGATTAACTTCATGAATATAACAACCCTCAGATCCCTATATCCAGCGCTGCTGTTTTCTAGGACCTCCAGTCTTACATGACCAACTGTCTATTGGCCATTTCAAAGTGGATATTCCAGACGATCTCCAATTCAACCTGTCTAAAACAGAAGTCATCATTCCCCACCTTCATCCCCAAACCCACTTCTCTTCTGAATTTCTTTATCATTGTGTAGGACAGAAGTATCAAAAACGCTGCTACGGCCACATGTAATATACATGGTTCTCAAGTATGAATGCATCCTTAACCAGATTAAAATACCATTGCGAAATAGTTAACGAAACAAACAAAAATACAAAAATGTAGATAATATTATGTTTTAAAACTAAGTGTGTATATGGCCTGCGGGGATCTTGATTTACAGATTAGTGGCCCCTAGTTCTGTTTGAGTCTAGGGCCCCATCATTCTTCTAGTCCTCCAGTCTCCCAAACTTGGTGTCATCCTTCATTCCACTCTTGCACTCATCCCATGTATCCAGTTGCCAAATCTCTTGCCATTTTAAGCCCTTTAAAACCTGACCTCAACCTACCTTCCTGGACTTGTTATCCAAGTTGGCCTGAAAGTTTTAGTATGGCTTTATGCTGAATAAATTTTAAACTTTAAGCCTAATAACTTAAAAACTGCACCAGGACTTTTGGGGCACTCTAGATAATTTCCCCTTCCGAGCCTCTGTGGTCCAGCCATCCTGAAATCCTCACTGTTCCTCATAAGCAACATTGCATCACCTGGCTGCTCCCTGTGCTAGAATGGACTCTCTACCTCTGCCTGTTACAATTCCTTATTTCCGGCAAATCTAAACTCAGGTACCGCCCTCTACATGAAACCGTCCCTGCTTCCATCCCACTTCTTAGTGCTCTCCCTTCCCCAGATTTCCTTGTATTTATCTTGTGTGTTTTTGTACATGTTTTCTTATCCAGTAGAAGGGAGGAAACTTGAAGTCAGGGCTTATTTAATTTTTGTTTTCGTTTCTGTGTCTAGTATAGCTCTGATATGTAGCAGTGCTTAATAAATGCTTGTTGATTACTTACTTGATAATCACCGGGTAGTGAAACAAAATATTATATGATTTCAGAGGGGGAGGGAAGGTTATTATTGATCTGGGCAATCTATGAAGATTGTTTTGTGAAGGAGATGTTATCGAAGTACAACTTTAAGTGATGGGTAGGGATTTGGTGGGATGGAGTGGAGCATTCCAGAAATAGGGAAGAATAGGTCCAAAGGCAGGGAAGTAGAAGACCCTAGCACATGTTAAGGAGACAGAAAGTAGTTCAGATTAGCTGGGAAGTTTAATATGTGGGTGGGAATAATAAGGTATTCTGATGTTCTATGATCTGGCAACATAGAGCATCATGGGAGTACTAGTGTTAGAGATGGTTTTTGTGGCATGCACAATTTGGGATTCCTGAATACACTTTAAAATGTTCCAAATGCACTACAACAGTTTACTTCATCTGGGCCCAGCACCACCAACAGTGTCTGTCTAAGATGTATATTGATTGACTAGCTTAAGGATCTGAATGTCTTAATCTTAGCAGTGTGTGTATTCCTATGACAACTAGGTGGTGCAGTGGATAGAGTCCAAGGCCTGGAATCAGGAAGATCTGAGTTTAAATCTGGCTGCAGCTATTTACTAACTGTGTTACCCTGAGTAAGTCATTTTACCCTGTTTGTCTCAGTTTCTTCATCTGTAAAATAAGCTAGGGAAGGAAATGGCAAACCATTCCAGTTATCTTTATGAAGAAAACCGCAAATGGGGTCACGATGAGTCAGACACAATTGAAAAATGACTGATTGTGTTTTCCTAGTGTTGTGAGTTAGACCAATCTATTTGAAATTCCTGTGACTCAATGAAATTCATTTAGAAGGCCCTGTACTGTTCTAGGGCTCATGCAATCAACAAAATATTATTCACAGCTAGGAAAATCTAGACATTTTTGTCATCAATAGGTCATCCTTCTTTTGTTTTGAGTCTGTGCCAGTCATTATGCATGGCTTGGGCATACAGTTTAAGTAAGAGGAACAAAAATTATTGGGAAAGGAACACTTATTTGAAAAAAAACTGCTGGGTAATATGACAAAGTCTGGAGAAAATTTAGATAAGCATCTTATACCTTATGCCAATAATTTTCAAATGGACAAATCATCTAAATATAAAAAGTCACACTATAAAAATAATTAAGAAATGATAAGCTTAAAAAAAACCCTCCAGTAATAGATAAGGGAAGAATCTGTAACCAGACACTGGATTTAAAGAGATTATAAAAGACAAAACAGACATTCCAAACTATACAATGAAAAAGTGTTTGGATTGCATAAAATCATTGCAGCTAACATTAGAAGATGAGATATGAATTGGAGAAAATCTTTGCATGAAATATCTGATAAAAAATTGACAGCCAAAATATATTTTGTAAGAGGTTTTTGAGCTGGTTAGTGTCTATTGTGTCCAAATAAAATGTATCAGTAGTTTTTAAAAGGATTATCCCTGAGAAGTATTTGAAACATTAAAAAAAAGCTGACATTCAAAAATCTATAGGGAGATTGAAAAGATCTTTAAGGAGTCACTTTCTAATAGACATTACTCAAAGACTATGAACAAACACTTTTCAAAAGAACAAATAAAAACTCTTAATAATCACCTGACAAAATGTTCAAAATCATTAATAACCAGAAAAAGTCAAATTATAAAGGCAACTATACATTATACCTCATACACATCAAGGTGGAAAAGATGGGAAAACACATTGTTGTGGTAGGGGAGGGGATCCAGGGAAGATAGGTTCCCTAATGCAATATTGGCAGTCGTGAACTGATCTAACTTTTCTGGAATAAATGATGCAAGAAAAGTCACTAAATTCTTCATAACATTTGACACAAAGATTCCACTACTGGGGCTAAACCTATTAATCATAAAAATGCACAAAATACTTTTAGCTTTTTGATATTGCAAATAATGCTGCAGTGACAAAGCATGTTCCCAATTATGAGGAAAAGACTGAATGCATCATGGCACATGAATCTAAAGAAATATTGTACATCCATACTTGCTTTTGTACAAGTTTCATTCCTACAATAGAATGTAAGCTTCTTGGGTGGGGAATGGGGGAAGGCTGGATTTTGTCTTTTTATTTCTAGCTTCCATAATAAGTGCTTAATAAATGTTTCTTTTTGTTAACATAAATTTATTTATTTAACTTTTTACATTCATTTTCACAAAATTTTGGGTTCCAAATTTTCTCCTCATTTGTCCCCTCCCCCCACCCCAATACACTGAGCATTCTAATTTCCCCTATCACCAATCTGCCCTCTCTTCTATCATCCCTCCCTTCCCTTGTCTCCATCTTCTCTTTTGTCCTGTAGGGCCAGATAACTTTCTATTCCCCATTACCTGTATTTCTTATTTCCTAGTAG
>CM053775.1:9560277-9594106 GCA_028658325.1 Potorous gilbertii
TACATACATATATATTATATATATACATGCCTATATCTATCCATCTTAGAAACTTATAAACTCTTATTAGAGAAATTTGATGCAAAGATTTTTTTTCCTGTTCTACCACTTCTCTTCTTATCTTAGGTGTATTAATTTTGTCTATGAAGAAGCTTTTCAGTTTCAAGTAATTATGTCATCTTTTTTATCTTTTATAATTTCCTTTGTCTTCCTTTTGTTTAAGAATAGGTCTCCTAATCATAGCTGTGAGATGTATATGATTTATTTCTCTTCTATTTTTTTAAATAGTGTGATCTTTTATATTAAAGTCATGCATCTACTTGGAATATATAGTGAAGTATAGTATAAGTTATTAGTCTAAGACTCATTTCTGCCAAAATGCTTTCTAGTTTTCCAAACAGTTTTGATCAAATAAAGAGCTTTTTCCCCAGGTAATTTATGTTTTCCATTTAATCAAATACCAGATTATTGATCTCTGTTGTTTTTGAATTTCCCTCATTTAGTCTGTTGCATTTAACTTTTAGGTGGTTTTAATTCATCCTATGTTGATGCTGTGCTCTTATGCTCGGGCTTAATAGAGTGCTGCAGAGCACCCCTCTCCACATAGAGTGTGCTGTCCTGATGACCTGTCTTACTCCCTTTAGGCAGCTCAGGGACCTGTCACACTAAGACTGCTGGTGTCATACAACCCCCCAGAACTGGCCATTCAGAGCTTTGTAGTTCTTATGCTACAGGGTTGTGGACCCCAGAAGGCTTTTGCTCCTGAAGAGCTGCCACCTGCCATGCTGGCTGTCTATTACTTCCTGAGCAAAATTCTGCAACCTGGATCCAGGATGTTCATAGCTCTGAAAAGATGGAAAGGAGACCAGAATGTGGTATTGGGTTTTGTTGTGAGCCCTGAGCCATGTATTGGATCCTTGGGTCTGGTTGAACATCCCTGCTGTTAGGAGATAGGGAAGAGGTACTGAGTGAACTCAGTGTCAGTGAGCATCATCATTTGATGGGTTGTTTTTGTAACCTTCTTTTGGATTCTGGATGTCCTTAACCATAGAGATAGCTAAAACTGCTTTATCTTTGGCAAATAATTTTTGTTTTGGAGATATTTGAGAAGTTGTAGGGATCAGAGAAACTGACCAGTCCTCTGTCTTGTTTCATACATGACCTGGAAGGCCCATGACTTGATCTTAACTAGCCATAAGATGCTTTCTTTTTAATTTTTTTTAATTTTTAGTTTTCAACATTCACTTTTATAAGATTTCAAGTTCTGAATTCTCCCCTCCCTTCTTTTCTCCCTCCCCAAGACAGAATGCAATCTGGTATAGGCTGTACATGTACAATCATATTAAACATATTTCCATATTAGTCATATTGTGAAAGAAGAATCAGAACAAAAGGAGAAAACCATGAGAAAGAAAACAAAAACAAAAACAAAAAAGGAAACAGAATGCCTTGATCTACATCCAGACTCAACCGTTCCTTCTCTGAATGCAGTTAGTGTTTTCTACCATGAGTTTTTAGAATTGACTTAGATCTTTGCATTGCTGAGAAGAGCTATGTCTATCAAGGTTGGTCATTGAACAATGTTGCTATTACTGTGTACAGTGTTCTCCTGGTTCTGTTCAGTTAACCTAGCATCAGTTCATGTAAATCTTTCCAGGTTCTTCTGAAGTCTGTCTGGTCATCTTTTCTTATGGAACAGTAGTATTCCATTACATTCATATAGCAGGACTTGTTGAGCTGTATTTCCCAGTTGATGGACATCCCCTCAATTTCTGCTTCTTGACCATCACAAAAAGAGCTGTTATAAATATTTTTGTACGTATAGATACTTTTCCCATTTTTGTGATCTCTTTGGGATACAGACCTAGAAGTGGTATTGCTGGATCAAAGGGTATATGCACAGTTTTATAGCTCTTTGAGCATAGTTCCAAATTACTCTCCAGAATGGTTGGATCAGTTCACAACTCTACCAACAGTGCATTTTCCCCACATCTCCAACGTTTATCGTTTTCCGTTTTTGTCATGGTAGACAATTTGATAGTTGTGATATGATACCTCAGAGTGGTTTTTATTTGCATTTCTCTAATCAATAGTGATTTAGAGCATTTTTTCATATGACTATAGATAACTTTAATTTCTTCATCTGAAAATTGCCTGTTCATATCCTTTGACCATTTATCCTTTGGGAAATGACTTGCGTTCTTATAAATTTAACTCATTTCTCAATATATTTTAGAAATAAAGCCTTTATCAGAGATACTGGCTATAAAAATTGTTTCCCAGCTTTCTGTTTTCCTTCTAATCTTGATTGCATTGGTTTTGTCACAAGATGCTTTCTGAGTGGAGTGATCTGCCTTTCATCCAATTGCCAAAATTCCTGTGAGCCTTTCAAATTGATTAATGGCTTGTTCACACATTATGAGGAGGTTATAAGAAAATTCCTACTAGATATAAAGGAATACCCATCCTGCTATTGATCCATTGGATGATTCAATCAATGCACCTGTGCCTGCTGTGATTACATTAATTGGTGTGGAGATAGAAATCCCTATCATTAAAAATGCCCAGCCTATGGGGACTTATTTTCCAAGGTTTTAGTGGAATGTTCACCGTCCTTCAAAAAATACCTTTTCAATGTAGTTTTCTGAGTAATCATTTAGTCTAAATTACTATGTTTTTTAATCTTAAGAATTGTGTCCTTTTTATCCTTTGCTAGGTCAGGTTGATTTTAACATAGAATATGTTAAGGGCAGTAAATATGAAAAAAATCTGAAAAGGCAGGTTGAATGCAGCTGTAAAAGATTTTAGATACCAAGTAAAGTTGGAATTAATAAAGCTATTTTTATTGCATTTTACCATTCACCAGTTTTCCCTTGAATTCTCACTCTGTGCCCAAAGCACTGTCCTGGCTTGAGTTTGATCTGGCTTAGGATAACAGTGCAGATTGTACATATCACCATTGTTAGAGTCATTGGTCTGTTTTCCTTTTTTCTTATATAGTTATCCACTGTGATGAGAAGCTGAAACTCTCAGATCCTTTGGGGCCTGGAATTCTGCCATGTTTAAGGGTTATCCTTAGATTTGCCCCTTCTAGGAAAGATTGTAGTTAGAGTATAAAGAAAGCTAAGAGATGTGTAATAGATGGAATGTATCTGCATCCAGGGACTAAGTTGTTTGGTCTAAAGCTTTTGAAATGCATGGATAGGATTTGCAAACTGGGGCTACAGTGTGTGTGTGCGTGCGTGTGTGTGTGTGTTGGGTGAGGGAGTGGGAGTATTCACACACACACATGCTGAATCTTTTCATCTGATGCTAACAGTTTTTAATGGAGATATTTGTACATATGCAATTCAGTCCAATCTAAGTTACATTTGTTAAGATACTCACAATGTGCCTGGCACTATACTAGGGGATAAAGAGATAAAATGAAAGTCCTTTGCCCTTGAGGATCTTCTGTTCTGCTGAGAGTGTACATCATGTACCCAGATATGCGTATATGGGATAGTTGAGGGGGGAGAGCACTGATAACCCAGGGGATCACAAAAAGTTTCTTGTGGAAGGGGGCACCAAAACAGAGCCTTCAAGGGAGCTTGGGAATTCTGAGAGGCAGAGGTGAGGATGGAGGACATTTCAGGTATGGGGCAGCCAGAGCAAAGGCCCAGAAATGGTATGTGGCATGGTGAATTTGAGTAAGAACTAATAGGTCAGGTTAATTTCAACATATAATGTGTGAAGGGTAGTGACATGAAATAGATCTGGAAATGTATGCTGAATGCAGGTTATAAAAGACTTTAGATACCCAGTTGAGGGATTACTATTTTCTCCTAGAGGCAATAGGGAAGCCTGAAGACTTTTGGGTTAGGGGAGCCTGACCTACACAAAGGATGGATTAGAGAGGATTGAGACTGGAATCAGCAGAGACTACCTAGGAGAGAGATTATAGGAAGCCATTGATAGTTCTTGAGCAGGGAAGTAACCAGGGTCAAGCAAATGCTATGGGGACCACTGCAGTTGGAGTAATAACTTTAAAAATAATCACTCCTATATCTATCTATAGCACTGGGGTTTTTACAAAGTACTGTTACCACTGCAAGCCTCTGAAGTAGGAGGTAGTACATGTGGGGTAGTAACCCATGAAACTAAAGTTCACACAGGTTAAATGGTTTCTCTCCATGATCCCACAGCATTCTGGTTTTCAAACCACAGGAAAAATTCCCATTTCAAACCTTGGAAAAGTTGCCAAGGAGTTGTTTTTGTGCTGTTCCTTTGCCTATCACTGTTAAAAGTAGTCTGCTTCCTTGCAAGTAGAAGAGTCCCTCTTAAGAAATGGAAACTTAAAAGGCCTTCTAGAAGTGTCACCATTCTTCAAAAACTGGGCCCTCCCTGGGAAAGTAACAAAGTACGAGCTGAAAATCAGCTCACTTTTTATCCTCTCTCATCTTTATACAATTTCAGCTTTCATCAATAAAGAACCAGACGTGTTATTTCAAATCAAAAGGAAGTTCCAAAAACTCATTGAGAAAAGTAAGGTCTATGAATTGCAATGTAATTGGGCTTTTCATCTGAACTACCATCATTTTTTTCTCATTTTCAACAACCTAGCTTTGAATCTTTTTCTACTTTGAGATTCAAGGCTTGACTATTTCCCCCATAACAATCTTCATAGTTTTCATTCCCCCCGCCTGAGATTTATTGGCCTAAATATCAACATAGATACTGCCTACAAGGTCTGAAATGCAGGTGTGTGGAGCTTAGATTGGCATCCAGAAGTGGTCACTGGTGCCAAGCCCAAGTCCGTGATATTCTCATTGCTACAGGCACAACAGATGTAGATGCAACTTACTTTACAAATCATTCCTGTTCTCTGAAAAGTCAGTGAGTGTGTCAACAACTTCCCTTTGCAGAGCCAAGGCTTTAAAAAAGCAGCCACACAAACAAGCAACACTTTGGGAAAATTCCCAGGATTTCAGAATGTGAATAGCATCTTAATAATTTGCCATTTATTAGAAATGTTGATGAGCCTATGACACTGAAAGGTCTCTAGAAAATCCAGATAAAGTTGATATTGCTTTTGTTATGAGACAAACAATTGTATGTTGGCCATTCAATTATGGGCATAGCCAGAATAAATGTTCAACGGGGCCTTGCAGAAGGTGTTGAGACAGGAATCAGTTTGGATTGTGGTTTGTATGTTTGGCACCATCTTTATTAATTATGAAAGGTGACAGTTTCACTTAGTTACATGAAGTGAGCCTCCACCCCACTCCATGTCCTTCCAAACACAGAAATCTTCCTTTGTGGGATCATTGGTTCCTCTTTTTGAAAGTGTTGTCCATTGGAGGCTTGTCAGAATTAGTATGGCACACTTGACATCTTGGGGGAACCAAAGGCAATGCATGCCCTCTCAAGATCCCCTGCAAACTGCGATTAGGACAGAAAATTGGGTATACTTAAATGACTTCTCTGGGAAGCATTGTCTGTTGTACATTTTTCCAGTATAAAATTTCCAGTAGAAATGTTGCCTAAATAGTACTGAATGTCTTATTCTTATTCCTCCATGGTGTCAGAATGCATTAAAACACCTGCCATATTAAATATAGTATTTATCTATATCTATATTTATAGTATATCTCCTGCTAGGGAGGATAGCATAGAGGACTTGGGTTCTGATCCTGGTTCTGGCACATAATATCTGTGGGACCTTCAGCAAGTCACTTAAGCTGTATGGAAGGAAGGAAGGAAGAATGGAAGGGAGAAAGGAAGGAATGAAAGAATAATGAAATTTAATTTAATGTAATTCAGTAAACATTTATTAAGAACCTTTTTCTGAACATGAGTCAGAGACTTGAGTTCCTGAGAATGGACTTTGTGTCTAAGGTACTGCAGCAGGTGGGGCACTGATGTAATTCTTACTGAGCCATACATCGGTCATAGGAATGTACTTGCAGGCATTCTGAGAGGCAAGACCCTGATTTTGGACCATCTCAGCCTTCAAGGTTGCCTTGTGGGTAACCTCAGGTGTGAGAGTTCCCAAGTTAGAGAATTAGAGGGTCAGCCTCTTATAGGGAAAGGATTTTCTCAACGATACTCTTCCTGGAGAAGTATTAGGAAGGCCAACACTTCCTAAGATTGGAGGACTGGAGTCATGTTATGGGCGAGGAGTCAGTCAGGATGTCTGGACCTTGCCAACCCTTCCAAACTATTGCTCTGAATTGCTTGCATAGTACAGGTCCATTGCTCTTCTCACTACAAAGTGCCCTCACCTTCTAAGGGAGTATAATGGGCTATTTAAGGGCTCATTGTTTCATATTTGTCCATGGGCTTCTGTGAGTCATTTGTGTCTTAGGAATTTTCTGTGTGGGATGAAATAAAAGCTGTCCTATGTTCAGTGCCCATATTATGTATTGAGTGATTGTGTGTGACTTGTGTACCCTGTTATCTGCATTTGGGGAGACAGAAGACACAAATTATCTGTAAACTTTATTTTTGGAGATGTCTGTAGAATGAAAGACCCTGATATTCATGAGTAAAACCCCTAACATCAGCCCCAGTCTGTGAGAGTCCAGAGTCTTGGACCACTCTAAGCAATAGGTTTCATGTAAAATAAGTGGATTGGAATAGATCATCTTTGATGTTCTTTACCACTTTAAGTCTTGTGATCCTATGACAACCAATTGATCACCCTGGCAAAAAGTTAATATGACACATTTTCAGCTTTGGTGACACTCCAGATCTTCCATCCATAGGATACCATGTTTATGTTCTACCCATATAGACTACACAAGGAATCTGGAGAGTGATGGTCAAAATCTCATCAGATATGGAATTTTCTTGGGTGATTTTGTATGGACCACAGTACATTGTGGTATTTTGGGAAGGCTCATGGGAAACTGGGCCAGTTTTAGTGATTTGGGCTTCTTCTTGTTATTATATAGTTGCTTTTTAATCATCTCTGACTCTCTATGACTCTATTGGGGTTTTCTTGGCAAAGACGCTGAAGTGGTTTGCCATTTTCTTCTCCAGCTCATTTTACAGATGAAGAAACTGAGACAAATAGGATTAAGTGACTTGTCCAGGGTCACACAGCTAGTAAGTGTCTGAGGGTCAGATTCAAACTCATGAAGGTGAATCTTTTTGACCCCAAGCCCAGCACTCTCCACCATACCATCTAGATGCCCGGATTTGGGATTACTGAGGATATAAAAAATAAATGTACGAAGTCCCATGGTTTAGGTGTTTGTTATTGTTACTAGGATTTTAGGGGCTCCATAAGGAACTCTAGTTTTGAGTTATACTGCACAGACTCCATAGATGCTGATAGGCTGATGTTTTCCAACTTGGAAACTAAACTGGAATTGCATAGTTCAGAAAGAGGAGCAATCTCTTTGACATAGGACTGTGTCTTCTAATAATTTCTATCCCTTCTCAGTGACCATTTTCCTGCCCTCCACAGAGTCATTAGCCAGTGAGATGCTGGTGAAGGATTCATTTGTTGGATGAGTTATCTGAAAATCCGAAGGTTTATTTGGTTGAGAAAATTAATAAGTGGGTCTCTCATTTGGAAGCTGAGAAAATACAATGAAATAAAGCATTAATCTATTTGACTAAAATGTGAGTGAAAATGTCCATAATTGAAATGTCACTAACCTTTCAAACTTTGGGGTGTTTGCTATCACTAATTAAACCATCAAACATTTAATGATTTAACTTTCATAACCTTTTAAAAATTTCTTCTAGTATTAATCTAGAAAAAGTTTTAAAAGTATTCTTCAAAGGAAAATGATAGCTTAAAAGTAAGGTTTTTTTCTTCCTTTCTACTTCTGACTTCATAATCAGAATCATCATAGCATGTTGTAGAACAGTTGTGGATTTAATCTTTAGCCATTATGGGCTATATCAAAGCCTCATTGCAGATGCCTTAGCATGTAGGTTATTGACACGACAGACCCTAACTGATTTTTGCTTTTGGATTATTTCAGCAGGTATTGTATTTCATACTGGAGGCTATTGACACACTGGACTATTATGGTTTGTCATGTCAGGTCACTGGACATTCCCTAATGTTTAAAACATGTACACAAAGGACTGGTCTGAGCTCTTCATTCAGGGCATTTAAATTTGTGAATTGCTGACCCAACAATCCATTAGAGTCCCTTGTATCAGCACAGTTGTTCTGTGCCCACTAATTTTTAGTACTGCAGTTAGAAATAGAGGAGATTGCATTTTCATTAAAAAAAAATACGTACTTTCTTGATAGTTGGAGAAATTAAATTGTAATAATATTTGAATGCCCTGATACAAGAATTATGTTTTTGCATTATTATATATACTTTAAAAAAAAGGCAGGAGAAATGTTTTTACAAGACCAGAAAATGCATGTATGTTTTAGGCCAATCCTTTGTTGAAAATCTAAGAGCTAAGGGAAATGTCTTACATTTCGGTAGGTGGTGAAGCTATTTGGTTATAATTTAAAATGAAAGAACCATTCAAAACCATATTGGGAGGGGTGCACGATTAAAAGTTCTCCTTGAAATAGTCTGCTGCATCTCCATACACCAGGGATTTATATTTTCAGAGGTTTACAAGTTGCCTGTGGTCGTTTCTAATGAAATATCAACACTCAAACTAACTGTGGAGGTAAAGTGCTGCAATATTATTTTGGAACATAAACATTTTCGACAGACTGCTGCATCGCAGAATAAATCTCAAGGCAGCAAGAGTTCAGAACTCGCTAGCATTTTGGGTACCGGTTTCCACTACAAGGACTCATCTTAACTTGCTGGGTGACCTTGGGTGAATCATTTAACCTCTGTTTCCATGTCTTAGAAATGATATCCACATGCAAACTATAACAGGTCACTCTGTCGATAGCCTCTGGTATGGAATTCAGTGCCTACTGAAATAAAGCTAAGGTATAGGTCAGATAATGGTTATTATGTAAAAGCCTACATGTGATGGGATCTCCAACTAGGCTTCCACTAGGCTTTAATGGCTAAAGCTTACATCTGATATTGTGTACTTCTTTAAAGTTGGCTTTGGGTCTAGTCAATGTACCTGTGGCCATTGGTAGCCAACTAATCAATTTAGAAGTATTTGTTGAGTGCTTTCTATCGGTTCAGCACCTGAATGACTGAGTCTTCGTGCTACAGGAAGCATGCCTTGCTGTAGACACTGTTACCTTCAACTTGCATGGCTTGTATTGGGCCACATTAAAGTCCTGGCTCTATCCTAATGTGGCTATCCCCTTGGGCAGCCCTGAGCATCTCCCCAAGGCAGTGTGATGCAGTGAAACAGGACCTAAGTTGGGCCTCAGGGGTCCTGGGTTCAACTCTCAGCTCTGTCACTTATTACCTTTATGATCTTGAATGAGCTTCTCCTCCTTTCTGACCTTTGATTTTCTCCTTTGTGAAAGAAGGGAATTAGACCAAAAGAAGTCTCTTTCATCTCTAAGTCTATGATCCTCATAAGGGGTTCCATCTTGGTGCATGGGAATATTATCATGATAATGGCTCATATGGTTCTTTAAGGTTTGAAAAGATATCAACATGAAACAACTCTCTGGAGGAGGTGCTATTGGTATCCTCCTGCTACCAATTAAGAGACTGAGGCTTGAAGAGATTAATTGATTCCCTCCCCTCCACCCCAGGTCTCACAACCAGTTAGTGTCTAAGTTGGGATGTAACCCTAGCTTTATCTGTCTTCTAGTCTAGTCCTCTATGTCTTAGACCATATTGCCTGGCATGTGATTGGTGCATTACAGTTTTCTGAAATGTGAAAGGACAATGGGGACATCATCACAAAGACAGAGCTGTGCATGAATGGCACAACTAGAAAATTCCATCAAATTAATATTTTAAAAAAGCAGACAAAGCAATGTTTTTGACCTTCCTTTCTCACTTGCCTTCAACAGTCATGGCATTGTGTAGGTACCACCATATGGAAGTGCAAAGTTGGGTCTACTTTCTAAATAACTGAGACAAAGCATGTGACACTATGAAAGCTTCAGGAGTCAGGGCACTGTCTACAGTGATAAAATTCACAGTGTGATTGCTTAACTCAGTTTCCTTCAGTTAGTTAACTTAGGTACTCAGTGTTGATAGACTGTTTAATGATTAAATAAGTAGCATATGGGAAAAATTGTTTTGCACATGCTTTTTGCAAAATACAGGTTTCCTTATTTTTTCCCAAAGTGAATAGCCACATTGTTTATTGACTATATTAACTATATTAAGATGCATTTATAAACCCTATAAAGATTTTGTGACGTGAGCCATCTGGTGTACATTCAACATTATTTTTCTGCTTTATGCAAATGTATTTTTATATATTTTATGCTCAAATGTGCCCTGATTGAAACCTTTCCATATGTTTCCCAAGTACTGCTATTGGTATAACTTTGCTTTTTAGATATTAGACATGCAGAGAGAAGATTAACTTGGCTTACATGTATCCAATCTCCTCAGCAATTTAGTAAAGCGTGTTTTTGAAAAATAAATCCTTGCCATAAAAATTCTTTTCTGTTCTTTAACTCCCCTGTAACAGTTGAATACCTACTGAGATACTGTGCTTTGTGACTTTGGCAGGGGCATTTTGCATATTAACAGAGACTGAAGCCTTAATCTAAATGAATGACTCTTTAATAGTGGCAATTTAGGCAATGATCATGAGCTTGGACAGATTTTGGAAGATAGTGGAATATGGAAAGGCCTGGTGTGCTATGATCCATGAGTTCACAAATAGGACTGAATGACTCAACGATGACAACCACAACCACAACAACAACAGGCAATGATTAATGTATCAGTTGAAACATTTGGGGTCTCATAAAATAGGACTACTTAGGTATATGAATGCAGTGGACATATATACTGAATAAATATTTGTTGCACTAAATTTGGTCGAATTATTATATAATAAGGAGTGATATATACTATTAGACCAGAGAAATACGAAAAGACTTGGATGAATGGATGCAGGCTCAAGAAAACAGACCTGAGAACAGAATATACTATGACCCAAATGGATCTGTGATCTTACTGAAATGTCTATTCGCTCTCATGATCACAAGAATGTCTGGCCATCTTCTTCAACTCTCATATAGAACCTCCCATAAATTCACAACAGTAATCTTCCTACCCAGTTAAGGGTCTTCTTTCTTTTTCTTTTCAAATTCCTTCTTCTTCTTTTTGTCACTGTGAAGATACCGTTGAAGTGCTTGGCTGACCAATTATTTCTCACTCTCATCATGTTATCAAGTTTTTGACTCAGTTAATTTGTTGCTTTTCCCGTCATTGTTTTCTTTAGTACTATCTTTACCTTCTCTATAAACACATCTGGGACTGTGGTAGCTGTAGTATTCTTGATGGGGAAAAAATTATTATTAAAATGTTTGCAGAACATTTTTCATTTTTTCCTATTCTTTGTCTACTTCCTTCTTTCATCCATGAATGCTTTGCATAGTTGGGTTTTATGTTAAATTTTCTTTAACCTGGTTTCACTCTGTATTACTTCTGTTTGTTTTTAGGAGGAAAATGTTACAAATGAATTTGTATTATGAATTGCTGTCATCTGTGGCCTCAGTCTCTCTCCATTTGGCATAGAAATCAAGTGTTTGACAGCTGAAACAATTTTTAGATTTTTTTCATCTCCTTACTCTGGTAATTGTCTTAAATTAATTAAATAACTGTGTGAAATTGTAGCCTTGCTTAATTCCTTTCTTCTGTCCATATCTCATATTTCATCATCAATAACTTGGCTAAATAGGATATTCAGTCATCTGACTTTTTGTGACCTCATTTGGGATTTTCTTGGCAATGATACTGGATTGGTTTCCTACTTCTTTCTTCAGCTCATTTTTACAGATGAAGAACTGAGGCAAACAGTGTTGTGACTAGCCCAAGGTCACACAGCTCATAAGTTTCTGAAGCAGATCTGAATTCATGAAGGTGAGTCTTCCTGATTCCAAGGCCAGAGCCTTATCCACTATGCCACTTAACTACCTCTAGATCAGGATTGGCTTGTTTACATTGGGTCTGATAATGCCACTACTATATCTACATCCCCAAAAGATCAAAGAATAAGGAAACAGACATATACATGCAACAATTTTTATGGTATCCTCTTTTTATGGTGGTAAAAAATTAGAAATTGAGGAGATGCTCATCAGTTGGGAAATGACTGAAAATGTAGCAATATATAATCGTGATGGAATTCTGTTGTGCTATAAGAAATAATGAGGGGATGGTTTTAGAAACACCTGAGAAGAATTACATGAACTTATGCAAAGTGAAGTGAGCACAACCAAGAGAACACTGAACACAGTAATTAGATTACTGCTAACAGCAATCTATCAATACAATGATCTAAGACAGTTTCAAATGGCTCATGATTTAAAAAATGCTATATATTTCAAGAAAGAAAACTGAGGAATTCTGAGTGCACATGGAAGTATATTGGTTTTTTGCTTTTTTTCTTGCTTTTTTGTTGTAACCTGGCTAATATAGAAAAAAGTTTGTGCATTTCTTCTCAAGTATAGTACTATCATACTGCTTGCCTTTTCAATGGGTGGAGAGAGGTTGATGTGTGGGAGAGAATTTGGGAATGAAATAAACAATTAATGGTAAAAGTAAATTTAAAATAAATTACTTATATCTTTTTCTCATCTTTCAGTTAATTGTCAATTTTTGTCTTAGTTCTAGTAAGTTGATGGTCTGACTGCATAGACTACTGATCCAGTAATGGCTCCTACATAAATAATAACTCCTTTTTTATCTGTCAAAATAATTTTCATTTTGTGATGATATTTAGTGCTTGCCATGTCTGGCATCTTCCAATTCTTTTCTCAGAGAAAGTATTCATGATATACAGAGGCATGGGGCTTAGGTGTTGTCTACATGTATTTGACTTCTTTAATTCCTTAATCCAATTGATATTTTGTAATAGATTTTGCCTTTACCCATTTTTACCTTTGCAGTAAATTCTCAAAATATCAGAGACATGATAAGAAGTGACCAAATGTGTTATAAAACGACATTTCTTGTTGCCTTGGGTACACAGTGAAAAAAACTCTGCTAAGGACTTTATTTGCTTCTTCAAGGACAATTTGTTACCCATCCTTTCATTTAGGTAGAGCTTCTTTCTTTTTTCCTGGTTCTGTTCATAGCAAGATTGATGATTGATAACATTTCAGTTCTACTTTATTATGCCTGTTTGTTGCCCCACTCAGAGACAGTTGGATATCCACTGGCTAGAGCCCTGGGCTGGAAGAACTGAGTTCACATCAGTCACTTACCAGCTTTATGACCTTGGGCAAGTCACTTAACCTCTCTTTGCTTCAATTTCCTTAATTTTAAGATGGGAATGATAACAGCACCTACCTCACAAGGTTGTTGTGAGGATCAAATGATAGAGTGTTTGTGAAGTGCTTAGCACAGTGCTTGACACACAATAGGTGCTATATAAATCCTTATTCCTTTCCCTTCCCTGCTTACTTTGTTTATCTTTGGACAGGGTTTTCACATTTAAAACACTGATAGCTAAGTGAAAGGTTATAGATGGTCTGCAATCTGCGATTTTTAGTAAAATCTTTTCCCTTTTCTTCTATACTGTCATTAAAACTGGAGGAGCAGGTTGCCATGTACAACTGAAAGCTGTGCTGTACCTTTGTATTAAAGGTTACTTTGACCAAAGAATTCATTACCAAGAGACTAGCCTACCGATGGTGAGTCTTTCAGTACATAGCTAGACTTGATCTCAGAGAGCAGACTCAGTCTGTTAGACTAAAATCCTTTACAGAACTGGCTGGTGTTGGTTTTCTGTTAGCATAACCTTTGAGACCACAGATCTTCTATCTGTTACAATGAGACATCAGGGAAGGACTTTGTGGAAGACACAATGACTCCAATGTTGTTAATTAAAAAGATATTAAAGGACATTAACATGCAGATTAAATGCAATGACCAATCTATTCTGCAGAAAACTATGATGAAACACACTTCTCAACTCTCAGTAGAGGACAGGGGGGGCCTAAGTATATGGAATGTTATCTATGGAATTAGTAGATACAATAGTTGTATTGGTTGGTTTGGTTCAAATGTTTTTTGTTTCTTTTAAGAGATGGTTTTAGAGGGGAAAATTATTAGAAAATGAGTGATGTAAAGATAGTATCAGTGAAACATTTAAAAATAAATGTACTCGGTTAGGGGTTGCTTGATCTACTTACTTCTAAAGCTAGTCCTGTGAACTTAATATGAATGTCTGAAGAACCATATTAAGCAAATTGCCCCTAAATGTCTTCATGTTGGTCATATATTTCCATTTAGATGTACTTTAGATGTCAAGCATTTGCAGTGACAATAATGCATTATAAATTTTTGGGGGAGAGGATGCCATTTTCAGCACAGCTATTAGGTAGCCAACTTTCCACTTAAGTGATGAACTTCACACCTTGAGCATTAACCTTTCCTAAGGAGTTTTTCCAAAAGCTTCCTGGAAATTTCAGTTTATAAACTCTCTTTCTCTCTCCCTCTCCTTCCTCTCCCTCTCTCTCTCCTCTCCCCTATCTCTCCCCTCTCATCTGTCTTTTCTATCCAGTATACTACATCTGTTTAAATCTCCAATCTGTTTGCTCCCTACTGAATTTTCAATTCTAATTTGAGTTCTCATGCAGACTTCCAGTTTGGTTTTGTGAAGCAAGTTGTTAAAATTTGTAAAGGGAATTATTTTTCTCTTTAACGTTGGTATCAAAATGACTCTATGAGTAACTCCTGTTCTGGATAGTCAATGCCTTGTTGCTTTGCTTGATGCTCAAAATAGCCCTTTAGAGACTTGTTAGGGAAACAAAAATGTTGAACTTCTTCCAGTGGAGGGTTGCAGTAGCATGCCAAGACTACATTATGTGGAAAAGTAGAAACTGGAATCTGGAGATAGAGTAGCTGGAAGGCAAAGCAGGCAGTAGGTTGATTTGGATGGTAGGGAATGTCATGGCAGGTCAGATGCTGCTCAGTGATCATTTTAGGGGACAGGTTGTAGTTTTCATCCCAGAGCAGCCACACAGTAGCCAAGAATAACGATGGGGTGTGCTTCTGCTATGACAACAAAGAGAAGAGCTGGGACCTCCAGAGAAAAGGTACTAAGAACAGTACTTGAAAGGAATAAAGCATCTCAGGCAGACAAGTCCATCCTAGCTTCTGATACTTCCAACCTCTAAGTGGCAAGAGTAGCCAAACTAGAAGGCAGGAGGGATCTGATCTTGCCTGAGCATGAAGAGTTCTAGAGAATTTAGATGGGTAAAAATGGGAAAGAGCACATTAGTAACTTAAGATGAAGGTAAATCACAAATCAGAGGAGGTAGAGTAATCTTCAAATGCCTGGGCAGTCTTGATAGCAGTTGTAGACAATAACTCTGAAAAGACCTAGCCAGCCTCAATAAAAGGATTCCTCATCAATTCAGTTGTGTTTTCATGATAGCAAATTTTGTAGACTCTCTCCCTTCCACCTCCATTTTCCCAATTAAAGTTCAACCTTTACCAGATAATCTTCCTGTACATATAATTAAGGGAATGCTTCACTCAAAGGTTGAATGAGCTATCATTTTGCACAAGTCTTTTCCATTTGTTGTGTTACATGCTTAGTAATAAAAGTGGAATTAGTACTGATGGCCTGGTGCATTATTTAGGTTAGATATAGCAACTCTCTAGAGCTCTAATTGAAGTATCTAAACAGAGTTCATTTATGTTCCACTTTTTAAAGCTAATGCACAGTTTTGTATTTTTAGTGATCTGTGATATATAATTATTTTAACTTAAGCATTTTTCATTTCCAGATTACTTTTAAATTGTACTCAGAAACATTTTAAAAACTAGATATTTTCACTGAAATGCATACTCAAAAATAAGATATTGCTTTATGTTCCTTTGCTATTTGAGATTTTGCTTTTTGAAACCTTTTACTTTAACTTGATTTAAAATGTATCTTTTGTCCTTATTTTTCACATTTGAGATTATATTCAAAATGTATATTCAAGTGAAATTATTTCTTGCAGAAAGATATAGCCTTTTAATCTATTGTCAGACTGATTTTTCCTCAGTTCTTATTATGTATCCATCTACCACTAACTTTTGGTAAGAAATATTGGTTGGATGCTTTCAGTCTCACCTTGCTCTTGCTACCATTAATAAATAATGCCAAGGTGTCAATAGCAAAGAATGAGAATGAACAACACACGAGGAAAATATTTAAAAGCCTTGAGTGAATATGGAATATTGTTCTTTATATATAGATATCACATTCCATATTGTAGGTTGCCTTGAGAATTATTTCCAATATTGTACATGCTGTCTCATTTTATAAACTCTTTGTCATCTCAAACTCTTTCATGAAGGAGCAAGAAGACATCTCATCTCAAAAATTGAAAAAGTCTTCCTAGTATAGATGATCAGCTAACGAGCAAAGCATTTTCAATCAAGGGAATGTGTGAAAGGTGGAGAGGAGTAATTTGATCATATAGTCAGTATGCTGAAGATATGAACTTTATTCACAGTTAATAAAGCAGGTCTCAATTATCTACTTGTGGAAGTAGAACTCATAAATGATAAGGTCAACTATCTCATGAAACAAATCATATATTTTAGCAAAGTTAATAAGGAAGGGATGTAAGATTTCAAGAAGTGGGTTAGTCATCAATTTCATTATATCTGTGTTTGGAATTTCATTGTCATCTTACCCTCCAACTTCTTTTTCTTTTTCTGAAAACTCTAAGAAATATTTCCCAGTAATTTTGGCAAGGTCTCAGTTTCCATATTTGTCATCAAATGGAGGTGTAAGATAAGCTCCTCATAAGCACGTTCCTGCCACCTTGGCAAGTAGATCCCTTTTTATTGCAGATTTAATGATAGAAAAGGTCCAATGGTAAGATGTTGCAAATTACTTGTATCTGTCTCTTGTAGATAATGTCATTTGAAGTTGAAATATATTGAATTAATGTATAATAACTCTGTACAACTTTCTTCTAAGCCTACTTGTCATCCTCAGGGGATCCAACCACCCTTTGAAAGAGCTTAATTTTGGGGAAAAACAATAAATCATGTATTTCAAGTCTTTTGTTAATTCATTGCTTGGTCTCATTCTGAGCAGCTGACTCACATGCAATTCTACATTATGATATTATAAAACTGAGAAAATGAAAAATTTCATCATTCACATGATGAAATGTAAATATCACTTCCAGTGAACATATAATCATTGTTTTATTCTCAGTAAGTAAAATAACAATCAGTAAAGCATAGCAGATAAAATGCTGACTTGGGAGTCAAGAAGAACTAGGTTCCAATCCTCCCTCTAACACTAGCTCTCAGACCCAGAACAAGTCACGTAACCTCTCTGGGCCTCAGGGAGCTTAAATGTCTCCTAGATCACAATGATCTATATTACTGGAGTTAACTCCTAGGTTAGGAGTTTCCTCACTCTAATAAAATTACAGATCCTTTGCATATATAAGAAAAGGCTCTAATATAATTGATCGTACTAGAACTAGAAAACATAACATGCATTGTAGGAATTTTGCTAAACAACTATGTGCTGACTTTGTAGTAGATTGGTTTGATATTTTGCAGTCCTTTCTATTGCTCTTAGGAATTCAGATTTTGGAAGGACAAAGCCAAGTATTTGGAGGGATCACCTTTAGGAGTAGACTGACCCCCAGGGATTTGGTAGGGTGACCACTTGTAGAGGATGATTTTTGATGTACCCTTTTTCTTCAGTACAGTGTTTTCCTTCTATTTCCTGAAGAAATGTTCTGAGTTCTAGAGAACAGTATATAAATATATATATATATATATATATATATGTATGTATGTATGTATGTATGTATATAGTGAGAGACAGAGAGAGAGAGAGAGAGAGAGAGAGAGAGAGATTCTAAATTTGATTCATTAATATGAATACAAGGTGAAGAAAGAGGAGAACATCCACTTTGTGCCTATCAGCTAATGTTTGCATCAGTCTTTCCATGTCAGTACCTTGGAAAGGAGAATAACTCCCATTTTCATTTCCACTCCTATACCTTCTATATTCTGGCTATTTCTGGACATTTAAAACAAAACAAGATGATTACAATACCACTGAAGATTTATGGAAGATTTGCTCATTCATGTTGTTATTAACTTAGCTTCTTCAAAGATTTAAGAATCTTTCTCTTTTAGAAATTTCTGTCTCTCATTCCTTCTCTCCTCCTTCCCTCTTTTCAGAGGGCAAGCTCCTGGTTGATTTATTTCCCATGGGTGAATACTTCACTTCTAGATAACACTATCACCATCTCCACCTCAACTGTAAACTAAGGTAAAACCACAAATTCATTACCCAAAAAAATCTCCCATTTTAATAATGCACTTCCATTGTCTCAGAATCACAGGTGAATATTAATTTAATCACTGCTGGGCGTCCAGTTGGTAAGATAATAGTGTTTTCATTGTTTATTTCCTTGTCATATTTTCTTTGCTCCGTTTTGGTTTTATTACTTCAGGAAGCACATCTCTGACATGTGCTAATTAAAGATGGCAGAATAAAGTTTTCTAGATGTTCAGTTTAACCACAACAGTAAAAGAAATGATATGGTAACTGTTTTACTTATCATTTTCCCCCCTAGGCCCCAGCACACATGCTGTCTCGCACATAGCAGACACTTAATATATATTTATTGAATGAAGAAATGAATGATCATGTGTGGAGAGATAATGAAAGAAATCTCCAAAGGACAATAAAGGGAAGGTATTTTTCTTCTTCTGATAAGACTATCACACCAAAATATTAATTTGTGTCATAATGTAAATATGTACATTGGGAAGAGGGAGAGGACAGAGATCAATATCCTGCTTGATATCAAATAAATCACAAAGATACTGGCAATACTGATCATAGGGTGATGGAGAAAGGAGAGTGAGGATTGTGTCCTAGGAACCATTTTTATCTCTGGTTCTCATACATTTTAATACTTCACTACCTTGAGCTGGCTTTAGCTTCGCCATATATAAATGATGTTTCTCTTGGGGAGTGATCTTAGCTACAAGGATTTTATGTCCACATTTTTAAGGATAATTCAAGCAAGGGAGCCTTTATTAAGTGCTTAACATGTACCAGAAACTTACCAGGGTATATAAAAGAGCATACTGTCAGATTTTCTGACCTCAGAAGAGGGGAAGTCCACATCAGGAAAGGCCCACTAAGAGTCTGAACAGCAATGAAACTGCTTCCATAGCGCCAACATAAGAGTGGTCAGATTTCTGCCAGGAGACAGAGATCCAGGTAGGACAAGTAATCATTGTCTTTTGTGAGCCCAGCTTAGCCCACTGTCCCATCATCCATATGTGCATCACTGTTAATCCAGAATATCATAAGAACAAGGGGAAATACAAATTTCTATTGCCCCTGTGTCCCTCCACAAATTTTTGCCTTTCAAGCAATACCCCTGTAGAGGATTTCTTTTTATTAGAAATTAGTATAATTATTCTAAGCTGTTCATTTGTTACCATAAGATAATTGTAAATTCAACCCTTAATATACTTAGTTTTCTTCTGCTCACTTTGCTTCTTACTTCGTGCATTCATGAACTCATTGGTGTAAGAAGATCCTCCATTGATGTTGATTGCAACCCCTTTGTGACTCATTGGGTTAGATGGTCTTCATGAGTTATTAAGAACTCCTCACCTGGTGGTCCTAATTGTTAGAACTTGCCAGACTTGCCACAGTCCTGGCACAGCTTTGGAGAGCCAACGATCATCGTCATGATACAACATGGCATCAGAACGGACCTTTAGTGGGGACCACTCCTTTTAGTTGCCATAAAATTGAGAAAAAAAATTATAACAAAATTAAAAATCTCCCCTCTTTGTTTATGTTTGTTCCACAAACATATTTGCAAGTCAAATGTTAAATCGTTCGAAGTCAGAACATTATAAGTATCTATTGCTTATAAATGAATAAGTTATAGCTTTGGGGAGACAAAGAGGGTACTTCTGTAAAAAAACAAGTCTTGTGACTGTTTCACAAAAACCAGAAAAATAGAACAATACTTGAACATTTAAAAGGCAGATATGGATATTTTCTATCTGTCTCAATTTCACATCCTAGAGTTTTCAGAAAGCCGTTAGCATGACTTAAAATAACCCCTTCTTTTTTTTTAATGTAAAACCAGCACTAAAGTTGGGACCGAAACATGTAGTAATTAGTTCATTCGTTAATGGAAACCCATAATTCTATCATCCCACTCAGTATCCCTTGTCTGTCCTTTGCTACTGAGCAACCCAAATAAGCCATTCCATTTTTTGCTACTATTTATCATGTACTTGACATATAATAGACTATAGTTAAATATTAGCAGCATTTTAAAAAATGAGTTACTTTCCACCATTAAATTTTGCAAATTCTCACAAGTGCCTAAGGTCTGTGGGGTCTGCGGCTTCAGCTTGAATGTGTCTAGTTCCAGTGATTCTTATTTTGTTGTGTATAGATTTCTTGCTCTAAAAAGAAGCACTAATTCAATCAGCTTTCCTAAGGAATCTAAAACACAGTGAACCAAAGAGAAATAGTCAACTCTAGGGCATTTTCACATCCACTTATAAGCGAGAGCTCCAACAGTCAAGAGGTTGCAACCAATCCCAAGAAGACCTCCCAACAATATTTTTATGAAGCACTTGAAAGACAGAGATTACAAAAAGAACCTCTGTTTAGTTAAAGGGGTAAATAGGTCAAATTACTTGGAATAGTGTTAAGGGGACAATTTTCCTGGAATTGCAAGAAGGTTGATGAGGTAAAGAGAAAGGAGTTTATCATGAAAATGATCCTCTAGGTTAATAAGGAAGACATGAACATCCTAATGGACTTTAGGCCTAATCATTTGCTATATTTAAGAAAAATTCATTCAAGTTGATGGAGTACTGATTTTAAAATATGGGTAAAGAAAGAGGATTTCTCATTATTATTCATGGTTTCGTGGAGGCTTAAAAATACAGCAAATACATGCAAGTTTTTTGTTCTAGGCAATTTTAGTTAATGAATTAGAAAACATTTTTAAAATACAGAATTTTGACAGAATGTAAGAAACAGTATCTAGTATGGATGGCCCATGGCCTCTTTTAGATGAAAAACATGCTCTGTAGAGAAATTAGAAGTGGAATAAACCTTCAGTAATTTGCATTAAAGAGAAATAGTCTCTGAAGCACTCTTTAAGAGCTGGAATGGATCTTAAGATGAGTAAAATTCTGAATTCTCTAATGCACAATTAATAAAGAAATACAGTTATATTCTTTTAAAGCAGAATGTGTAATAAAAAGAGAAATAGAGGCTGGTAGGTAAAATGTTCAGTAAAAAATGTCACAGTTAACAATAACCCCAAATCATATAATGGTATCAATAATAGATCTGAGTTACATAACTTATTTCAAACCTTTGCCTCATTGAAGATAATTAATACTACAACTGACTAATTATGAATTCAGGATTAGTAGGCTCCAAGTTAATGTTGTGTTTGTGTGTGAACTCCTTTGATACCTTTGTGATGGTAGCACATTTGCCTGTGTATATGCTGGGTAGGAATAGGAGAAAGAGGCTTCATAACTTTCTTTGTGATAGAGCAAAGATTACCGTAAAGACTCAGGGTTAGGAATTCTGCATTATTGCCTTTACACTTATTCTATTTAAACACATTTGTTTCATTCAATTCCATTAAAAGAGAGCTCCCCTCAGAGACTCTATTTTACAAAGTTGCTGAAATGCTTTGGTAGTATCAGAGAAGCCATATTTCCTTTACAAAATATGTTCTTTGAATTTTTTAAAGGACATGTCCTTCTGGTTGTGCTCTATGAATGTTATGAAGAGTCTATGAAGATTTGGAGTTAAGGATCACCCATGGGACACTGAACAGGTACATGGTAGACATCAATAGAAGGCAGCATACTATAAACCAGGAATTATGAGGAAGTGGTGTAAAGGATGATGTAGTCAACCAAATGTTATGATTGAAAAAAAAATGAGCATGTCATAAAGCGAGAACAAGGGGTGGCAATCTGTGTCTCTGGAGGGAAATATGTATATTGGTAAGATTTGTTGAAGTATTGATGTTGATAGCCTGGTAAAAGTTCCCTCTCTTTCCTCCGAGAACGCTTTCTTTCATACCTTTTCCATCTATTAATCCTCCTTAAGACTTGCTTCCCCTCTGATGATACTTCATCCCCATCTTCTCCCATACCAGCTGCACTAGAAGCAGTAGCTTCTTTCACACTCTTCCACTCAACTCATATCACACTGGTTTTGAAAGGGAAAGCAGAATAACCTTTGTTCTCCATTGTCACTTCCAAATTCTTTCATTATCTATTTTACTCAGTAGCTCTTCTTTACTCAATCAAAAGTGTCCACCCAAAATTATGTAGCTTTAGGGTACTGACTCAAGGAGTTCTGTTCCCAGCTTACTATTATCCTTTCATCTTCAACTCCTGCCTTTATAATAGGAGACTTTAATATCTGTGTAGACACTGTCTGACCTCCCAGTTCCTTGAGCTCATTAAGTACCATGACCTACTCCTTCATCCCACCTCAACCACATCTGGAAACAGTCACACACTAGATCTTTCCTTTGTTCACAAGTGGTCTACTTCCCTAATTACAAATTCTGACATTTCCCTATCTGACCAGAACTTCCTATTATTACACCTTTCCCTATGCTTCTCCTCTGTTCCACATGGTACTCTTTGCCCAAATTGAGATCTCCATTCCTGGGGCCAGTGGGGTGGGTGTGGAGCCAAGATGGTGGAGAAAAGACTTGAAATTTCCTGAGCTCTCCCCAGTTTCCCTCAGAAACATTAAATAAAGCCTCTAAATGGACTCTGGAGCCACAGAACCTACAAAAAGACAGAGTAAAACAATTTTCAAGGTTAAAATAACTGAAAAGGACTTCAAGAATAGTCTGTCTCACTTGAGGAAAAGGAGAGTGCTGCCCTGTGCAGATGGTATGTGAGTAAGCCACTGGAAGGCTCTTAGACACAGCACAGATTAGCAACCAAGGTCCCTTGGACCTGATTCAGCAGGCTAGTGGCACAGCAGGCCAGCTGTGAGCTCTCCAGTCCCAGCTAAGAAGGCAAATTGCCAGCCTTGGTAACTAGGAAACAAGAAACTGGGCCACTCCAGCACAGTAGGGAAGCCCCCAGCACCGAGTCTCAGTACATAAAGCCAGTCACCAGGCCCCTGGCCACCAGCACAAGAAGCTTGGGACAATACCTCCCCTGGACACCAGGAGCAGAGTTCAACTTTAAAAACCAAGAAATAGAGGACTGAAAGACAGAGAGACAAGGAGAGGGGGCGGGGAGAGAGAGAGAGAGAAAGAGAGAGAGAGAGGAGCCTTGACCATAGATAACTACTATGGTGACAGGGAATATAAAAATACAAATTTATAAGACGGCAACATTATCTACGTTCCCCTCAAAGGGGAATATGAACTGATCTCAAGTCAAAAAAAAGCCCTCTTGAAAAAGTTCAAAAGGGATTTTAAAAGTCAAATAACAAAGGTAGGAGAAAAATTGGGAAAAAGAAATGAGAGTTATGCAAGAGTGAGTCAGGAACATGGAAAAGGAAGGACAAAAGTTGACTAAAGAAAATGATTCCTTAAAAATGCAATTGACAAAATTGTGGGAAAAACACTTAAGAAAACAACTCCTTTAAAAATGGAATTGGTTAAATGTAGAAGGAGGTAGAAAATCTAACTGAGGAAAATAATTCCTTAAAAATTAGATTTGGGCAAGTGGAAGCTAATGACTCTATGAGACATCAAGAATCAGTCAAACAAAATCAAAATGAAAAAATAGAAGAAAATGTAAAGTGTCTCATTGGAAAAACAATTGAACTGGAAAATAGATCCAGGAGAGGTAATTTAAAAATTATTGGACTACCTGAAGGCCATGATAAAAAAAGAGCCTGCACAACATCTTTCAAGAAATTATCAAGGAGTACTGCCCTAATATCCTAGAACCAAAGGATGAAATAGTCATTGATAGAAATCACTAATCACCTCCTGAAAGAGATTCCAAAATGAAAACTTCAAGGAATATTGTAGCCAACCAAAACGATCAGGTAAAGGAGAAAATACTGCAAGCATCCAGAAAAAAACAATTCTAATATCAAGGAGCCACAGTCAAGATTACACAGGATTTTGCAGCTTCTACATTAAGGGATCAGAGAGCTTGAAATATAGTATTTTGGAAGGCAAAGGAGCTTGGATTATAATCAAGAATCAACTATCCAGCAAAATTGAACATAATCTTTCAGGCAAAATGATGGATATTCAATGAATTAGGGAACTTTCAAACTTTTCTGATGAAAAGACCAGAACTGAACAGAAAATTTTATCTTCAAATACAAGACTCAAGAGAAGCATGAAAAGGTAAACAGAAAAGAAAGAAAAAAAAATCAAAACCATGCTATCCAGTAATATTAAACTGTTTATATTCTTACAGGGGAATGTCATACTATAACTTTGAGAACTGTATCTTTATTACAGCAGTTAGAAGGAGTATATATAAACAGAGGTTATGAGTATAAGTTGATGTTGATGTGATGATATAAAAATTAAGGGGTGAAAAAGAGGATTGTATTGATTGAAAAGGAAAAGGGAAAGCAGAATAGGGTAAATTACATTACATGAAGAGGTACAAAAGACCTATTACAGTAGAGAGGAAAAAGGAAGGGGGTGAGCTTTTTTTGAACCTTACTCTCATTGGATTCAGCTCAGAGGGAATAGCATTCAAATTAAGTTGGGCCTAGAAATCTATCTTGTCATAGAGATCATTAGGATGGAAAAGGGGAAAGAAAATGGAGGGATGCTGATAGAAGGGAGGGCAGATTGAGGGTAGGGGAGAATAGGATTAGTGATCATAACTGTGAACTCTCCCATAAAATCTAAGTGGAGAGCAGAATGGATTAAAAATCAAATTTCTACAATGTATTTTTATGAGACCTCCATTTCCTCTACATTTTAGTACTTTCTCAGGATATTTCCTCTGTTCTGACATCATGTTCTTCCATCTCAAAACTCAGCCAAGTAATTAACTATTTCAACTCTATACTGTCCTCAGCTCTTGAATGTCTCACCTGTTTATCCTCTTGCCGTACTTATCTTGTGAAACCTCAGACCTAGATTACTCCCAACATCTACCTCCTTCACTCCTACTTGTACAGCCCCTAAACAAAGCAAAAGGAAATTCCACAACAGAACCATTGTTACATTAAAATTTTAGATCAGTCTATATGTCTGTTTCTTTGGATTTCTCACATTTGTCTTTTCTTTTGACTCAGTAATCCTATAGAGATATTTTATGTAATTACATTTTCCCACACAGGTTCCTTTTTTAATCCTAACTGCATTGATTTTTTTATATGAACTTAGTGACTATTTTTCTTTGATGTTCTCCTTTGTTTTTTCATATTGAAGAATTGTTGCTCAGTTATGGGTTTGAAAGTCACCTCTTTCCATCATCTCTTCATTTTTGTATTATGTGCTCTTTTATATTTAAATTTAGAATCTATTTGGAACATGTTGGTTCTGGTGCACCATGAAAGTTGCTGATATGTAACTTTTTTTTTTGTTGATGTGCTAGTTTTCTCAGCAGTTTTTTTAATAGTGAGTGTGTATCTATCCCCTAGCACTTTAAATACTTGGGTTTATCAAAAACTAGAGTACCGAATTCAATTGTTTCTGATTTTTGTGTATCTAGTCTATTCTACTGATCTCTTTTTTCCCTCATTTGTAGCCAGTTCTAAACAATTATGTTGATTATTTTTATAATATAACTTGAAGACTCAGCAGTTTGAATTCCTTTGTCATCTCTATGCAAGTGATTCCCAGATTTTTATATCTATATTTATATCTATATATCCCTAATACTTCTGGTAAGCTACAGTCATATATCTTTAACTGCTTCTTAGACATTTTGAACTGGATATCACATAGATATCTTAAACTCAACATGTCAAAACCAGAACACATCATCTTTACCCCCCAACCCTACCCCTCAATGTGCCCTATTATGGTGTAAGCTACTACTGTCTTTCCAGTTTCCCATGATGAAACCCCAGTCATTCCAATCTATTTCCAAACCTTGTCATTTCTACCTTCCCAATATCTCTTGTACATGTCCCCTTCTGTTTACTTATATAGCCACAACCCTAGTTCAGGCCCTTATCACCTCTTCCTTGAACTACTATGACACCTTTAAAATGACTTTGCTTGCTTCAAGTCTCTCCGCACTCTAGTTCATCCTCCACTCAGCTGACAAGGTGATGTTTTCCCTAAAGCTTACCATCTCAGCTCTGCACCCTACCCCTCAAAATAAGCTCAATGGCTCCTTATCACTGAGAGGATCAGATGTAAAGACCTTTTGTAGCATTTCAAATTCTTTATAACTTGGTCCCTTCCAACCTTATCGGTCTCCCATTCTACTCACTCTGCAATCCAACTATATTAACCTCCTTGTGATTTCCCTACACAGCATTCTGTGTTTTTTTTCTGGCTGTCCCCCATGACTAGAATGTCCTGTCCCTTCACCTCTACTTCTTCATTTTCAGAACTTCCTTAGAAGCTCTTTTACCTGCTGGGGTCAGAACCTTGTCTCTCCAGCACCCAATGACTTCCCCTTTTAGACTGTATTCATCTACTCTGTATATCTCAATTATATACTTATTCATTTATATAGCATCGCCTCCATTAGAATGCTAGCTCCTTTAGGATCTTTTCTGAATCCAAATAATTTTTTCATTATTATTTTGTCTATATCTATAAAGTAGCAATGTAGTTATTAGATTGGTATAGCACTATGTCTGGAAATGAATTTAGGTATTAACTTTGTTTGTTTTATATTTATGCCACTCAGCCAAAAGTACCCATTATTCCTCCTGCTAGTTGTCTTTCTGTTTTCCTATGAAAGCTGTTTCTTAACTGTGTCCATATGTGGTTTATAGATTGACTCCTTGGTATTTTATACATTTTGTAGTTGTTTCGATTGAGATTTCTCTTTCAGTCTTTTCTTCCTGCTTTTTGTTATTCCAAGATAAGTGGTATAGTGAATAGAGTACTGGACTTGGAATTTGGAAGGCGTGCATTCCACTCCAGCTTCAGACACTTATTAACTGTATGACCTTGGGTAAGTTACTTCACTTCTCTCTGCCACAGTTTGCTCATCTCTGAAATGGAGATAATGATAGCACTTACCTCTCAGGTTGTGAGGATAAAGTGAGATAACTTTTGTTAAGTGCTTTGAAAACCTTAAGGCATTGCGTAAATGTTAGCTCTGATAATAACAGTAGTCATTGTTGTAGACTTTGCTGCCATGTCTCAGGAACCTTGCAAGTTCCATTCACTTCTGTTGTCCTCTTGCTCCGCTGGTGAGTTCTGCTCAGAACCTGCATTATAAGGAAGTGGCCAGATCAGGAATCTTTCATTCCTCTCCTGACCCTGCTTCTGGCTCTCTGAGCTTCCCAATGATGCTTCTATGTGAGTACTTCCTCTCCCCCTGCCCATGCTTTTCAATTCCCTTTTATGGGTTTTCTAGCCTCATTAGAATGAAAACTCCTTGAGGACAAGCACTGTCTTTCACTTTGTATTTGTGTCCCTGGGGTTCAGCATAGTTCCTGACTCATAATAATGTTTAATAAAGGTTTAGTGATTTTCCTCTGTGAATATATATTACATATGGTTAATTTGCTGAAAATATTAGTCCTCTTACTTGGTTTCTTTGCTGGTGTTCTTTGCCCTGTACTAAATGCTTTTTCGAATTTCTATGATGTGCTCTTTCATTCACTCATTATTCAAGATGCCGTTGTGGGTCACTATCTTTTGCTTGTGTTCTCTATATTATCTACTCTTGTCCTTAGGTTCCAAGCATAAATTTTAGTGTGTTTAGTCTGCAGCATTTATATACACATATACATACATACACACACATATACACTCACATATTTGAAGATGCATTGTTGTGTCAAAATAAAATGTGTCATATGTGTGTATATGTGTCAGTGTGTATACATGTATGTATATGTACATAGACACATATATATTTGATACATTTTATTTTGTCACTACAACTATCCCACAACTCAAAAAGTATATTCTGTCATAGCGAGCATAAACTGCCTAGTAGAGTGATTGTCACTAATACATACATGTCAATTTCTACTTTTCTTGTTAACTGATTGCTAATAGAAGGAAAGCATAGGCACATTCAACTTCAATGAGTATTGTTTCTTATATTTTTATCCAATTTTTGTTGCCTTTATATATTATCATTATTTATATTATTGTAGTGTATGTTTATGATGAGGTTTTTTAAACTCGCTTTCTTGTTAAAATATTGTTTCCAATTACATGTAAAATTTTTAACATTCTTTTTGAAAATTTTGAGTTTCAAATTCTCTCTGCTCCTTCCTCCCCTCCATTCCCCTACCCTCTCCTGTCACTGAGAAGGCAAGCAATTTGATATAGGTTGTACATCTGTAATCATACAAAATATATTTCCCTATTAGTCATGTTGTGGAAGAAAATACAGACCCCCACCCCAAAACATGAAAAAAATTAAGAAAGTAAAAACAAAATATGCTTTGATCTGCATTCAGGCACCATCAGGTCTTTATCTGGATGTGGATAACATTCTTCATCACAATCCCTTTGGAATTGTCTTGGATCATTGTATTGCTGAGAATAGCTGTGTGATTCACAGCTGATCATTGTATAATGTTGCTATTAGTGTGTACATGTTTTTAGTTCTGTTTTCTTCACTTTGTATCGTTTCATATAAGTCCTAGGTTTATCTGAAAGCATACCTCTCATTTCTTATAATAGTATTACATCACAATCATATACCACAATTCATTCAGCCGTTCCTCAACTGATAAGCATCTCTTCCATTTCCGATTCTTGGCCACCACAAAAACATCAGCTATAAATATTTTTGTACAGATAGATCCTTTCCTTTTATTACATCTCTTTGGGAGACAGCCCTAGTAGTGGTATTGTGTGGTCAAAGGGCATACAACTCTGTATGCCCTTTATACAAAGGGTATGCACTTTGAGAATGGTTCCAAATTATTCTCCAGAATGGTTGAATCAGTTCAACACTGCACCAATAGTCCATTACTGTCCCTATTTTTCTATATTCCCTCTAATATTTGTTATTGCATTTTTCTGTCACATCAGCTAATCTAATAGGTATGAGGTAGTACCTCAGAGTTGTTTTAATATTCATTTACTTCATCTGAGAACTGCCTGTTCATATCCTTTGACCATTTGTCAATTGTGGAATGACTTATATTCCTATAAATTTGACTTTTCTCTTTCTATATTTGAGAAGTGAGATCTTTATCAGAGAAGCTTGCTGTAAAAATTTTCCCACAGTTTTCTCATTCCCTTCTAATCTTGGCTACAGTCGTTTTGTTTGTGTAAAACCTTTTCAATTTAATATAATGAAAATAATTTATTTTGTATTCCACAATACTCTATATCTCTTCTTTGGTCATAAATTCTTCCCTTACTCATAAATCTAACAGATAAATTATTCCATGCTCTCCTAATTTACTTATACTATAAGCCCCACATGAGGTGGCCATCCACAGTTTAAAAAGTGCTGAAGGGGTCGCAGGTGCAAAGTTTAAGAAGCCCTAGCTTATAATATCATCCTAAATAATATCTAAATCATATGCTCATTTTTATCTTATCTTGGTACATAGTGTGAGATGCTGGTTTCTACCTAATTTCTGCCATACTGTTTTCCAGTTTTCTTGGCAGTTTTTGTCAAATACTTAATTCTTGTCTCAAAAGGTTAGATCTTTGGGTTTATCAAACATTATTTTATATTATTATCAAACATGTTTTGTTGCTTCTTGATGTCTCATGGAGTCATTAGCTTCCACTTATCCAATTATGGTTTTTAAGGGACTGTTTTCTTCAGTGAGTTTTTGTAACTCCTTTTCCATTTGGGCTATTTTGTGTTGTTGTTCATTCTTCATTTTTGAAGAGAGCCAATGACATCACATGTTGATGTCTTGACTTGCATATGAATTATGTTAAATGAGTCAGAGCTGCACATTGTCTTCAGCCTCACTCTCTCTTCCAGAGTCATTGAAGTCCACTGGTGAGACAAAAGTCAAGACAACTGGTGATGGCCCAGGATGCATTGGATGATCTTGACATTTTTGATGTCTGATCAAGCTCTAAGTACTCCCTAGAACCTGCTTTATCCCCCTTTATGGCTGTTGGAACAACTTGTTGTTATCTACTCATTCTACTTGGAGAAGTTTTCACATATGTGGGGTAAACATCTTCCTAACTCGCTGATAGATTTGGGGCCTGAAATTTCCCTCAACCTAGCCCATCTGCTGAGATGGTTTTACCAGAGTGTGGCCACTGTTCATGCTACAATTTCCTGGAGCCACAAGTGAGAGTTTGTAAAGCACTTGGTACACCCTGGAACATAGTATGAAGTATATAAATGCTTATTCCCTCCTTTACCCTCCTCTGCACATAAGCATAAAAACCATCAACTAGAATTAACCTCCAGAATAGCATAGAGGAATAAAGGAATAGAGATGAGATAAAAGACCAAATAATTAAGAAAGAAAAAGCAAATTCAAGGAACCTTAATTAGGGCAAGGTAAAGAAGGGGGAATCTATGAGATGAGTTGAGAATCAAATTACTCTGAGTAAAACTAATTGCAAAGATCAAATACTGATCTAAGAAAGGGAGAAAAATCAATACAAAAGAATGAAATGGAAGAAAAATACCAGACTGACAATTATTACACTAAATGTGAATGAATTAAAACTCCTCAATAAAATAAAATAATGAAAGAAGGGATAAGAAAACAAAACCAAATAATTTGAGGAGCATAAGAAACACCTTTAAAATACAGAATATATATTGAGGTAGGATATAGCACTAAGCTTATAGATATTAAGAAATACTATCATAAGAATGTCCTACTCTGAAGACCTTGGACTCATTTGAATCTAATCAGTTTTCTTTGAATAGAAGGCAATCAATTCCAGGGAAGGAGTTAGCTTGACTGTGAAAGTGAAAGAAGATTGAAAGTGAAAAAAAATTATTCTACTTTTTAATGATTTCTTCTCCTCAGTGGATTTTTATGACTTTTTTTTTTTTTACCATTTGGCCTATTCTCTTTTTTAAGGTGTTATTTTCTTTAGTGTTTTTGTGGCTCTTTTATCAAGTTGTTGACTCTTTTTCATGATTTTCTTACATCACTCTCATTTCTTTTCCCAATTTTCTTTTCCCATTCTTATTTGATTTTAAAATCCTTTTGGTGGAGTTGGCAGACTTAGCCAAATATGGAAAGACTTGGACTTATGAAGGAAGATATTATGCACTACTAGAGAAACCAAGGACAAACAAGTATAGTAAAGTGTTACATAGATGCTTATGAATATATGTCTATATATGAGTATAATTATAGATATTTAATTATATGTATGTGTATGTAAGTATATGTGTGTATGTGTATATGTGTGTGTGTGTTTGTATATGTGTGTGTGTGTGTATGTATATCCACACTTAATTGTAGCCTTCATGGGGGGGAAGATGATAAAAAGAACAAGGCAAAAAGTGCAGAGAAGAAAACAAAAAACATTACAAGAAAACAAAGTAAAGAAGGACAGCTCTGAACACAAAGTGTAATATTCATTATATAGGTTTTCTTGAAATGGAACTTCATTACTATATATTTCAATCCTCTCTGATGTTCTGTTATACACATGCTAAGGATTTTTTTCTTTTTTTATTTTGTATTTAAGTTTTAGCATTTAAATTTATATGTTTCTTTTTTCTATTGAATATTTGTGCTTTATTATATAAGTTTAAAAGAAATTAATAAAAAAATGTTTAAATAAATCCTCTTTGTTTTCTTCTAGAGACTAGGATCAATTCACAATTTTCTTTGAGATTTTTCACGTAGCTGCTTTGATTTTGTTGTCTTCTTCTGAGTTTGTGTTTTAATCATTCCTGTCCTTCTATTAATTTTCTACGGTTACAGTCTTTTTTGTTGTTTGTTGACTTTTTCTAGCCTATTTGTACTTTAACTTTGTATTAAAGTTGGGCTCTGATCCCAGACTGGAGAGATCACTGTTTCAAGCTTCAGAGTTTTCATGCTGTTGCCCTCAAAGCTAGTTCTAGGAGTCTGTAAGTTTTTTGTGCTTCCAAGGTGCTATGCTCTAAGGAGTGGTGTGGTCACTGCTCTTCTGGCCTGTGCTCTAGTTTGTGAATGACTACAACCACTCCTTTCCCTCAGAACTGTGACTAGAGTCCCCACTTCTGCTACTGCTCCTTCTTACCCTGGGACTGCAACCTAGAAACATGTATGGTCAATGCAACAGAGTCCTGCTCCCAGTTCCAGCAAAGTGTCTCCCCCAATCTTCTTTTGACCAGTTTTCTAATCTCTTTACTGTCTGTGGGATGAGAGCCCTGGAAACTGCTGCCACAGCTGCAGATTTAGTCACTTCCACTAAGGTTTGATGTTGGGCTGCTGGTCAGGGCTTGCATTGGTACAGCCTACATTGGACTATGCTCCCTTTTCACCACAGTGAGACAGTCTTTTCCTGCTGACTTAATAATTTGTCTTGGGCTTGAAAATTGTTTTACCCTATCCATTTGTTGTTTCTGCTACTCTAGAATTTATTTTAACATTATTTGGAGGGAATTTGGGAGAGCTCAAGTGAATTCCTATATTTACCCTTCCATCTTGTCTCTGCCTCATTTAATTCTAATTTTTCTTTATCACTTTATACAAATCTTCCCATGCTTCTCTTAACTTTTCATGTGACATAGGTAATGATGGGTGTTCATTTGGGTGGGAGTGTGAGTAGATGTTTGTTGAATGTGAAACTTAGGGCATTGCAGTATAGAAATAGCCCGCACTTGCTCTGGGGTCAAAAGTCTACAGGAAGAGGGGGTGGCAATTTGACAATTAACTAACAAGGAAAGGGAAGATGCCAAGTGGTATAATATGTAAATCACCAGAAAAATGTTCCAGTCAACAGCTGGATGGATCTTACTAAAGGGCTGCAGTATTCCCCCTAGCCACCAGAGGGAACAAAAAGTTTAATAGACCAATACATATATGTACACACTTATGTATATACATATGTGTCTATATTTGCATCTTTAAGTTTAAATATAATGAATAAGAAGAATTTTAAATATATTAGGATTTCTGTTAATCATTTAATTTCCATTTCCTCTTTTCTGCTTATAGAGGTCCCTTTGGTTATGGAGGATTGTCGGCACATTCTTCTGTCTTGTTTTTCTTTGCATTTGGATCTATTTTTTAAAACTATAGTCATATTTTCAGACTACATTTTTTTGGGTTAGACACTGGTTTTTGGAGATGTGTGTATATTTTTGTTTAACTTTGATATTTTCCCTTTGTTATTTTTGAAAAGTCTGACATTTTTTTTATGTGAGTTCTTTTTTCTTTGAGCTTGGATATTTTCTTTAAGACAGAAAAGTGTATGTGTGTGTGTGTGTGTGTGTGTGTGTATGTATGTGTGTGTTGCATGCATGCACACATGCCCATATTTGTGTGGATTTGTCTGGACCTGTAATTTCACTGTAGCTTATAGTCTTAGAAAATGGCCTGGCAGAATGAGAAATTACATGACTTGCCAAGGCTGACATAGTCAAATTACACCTGTCAGAAATAACACTTGTACCTATCATCCTGATCCTGAGTCTGATTCTTTATAAAAATTGACCATATTTTAAATGATCAAATAACCCTACACAAGCATCCC
>CM053775.1:9594606-9623724 GCA_028658325.1 Potorous gilbertii
CTTTACCTGATGGTAAGCCTATCTCTTCGTCCTCAGAGAGGAATGACGCAATCCTCTGGTCACCAAGAAAATAACCTTCTATGGTCTTAGTTTTTTTCCCTTTTCTGGGCATTTTCCCAGACAGTTACTTGACTTTTGAGAGTCCTCTCATAAGTACGCATTTTAAAATGGAAAAGCCAGAGGTGAGTAGCCTATGGCCTCAATGCCAGATGAGGCCTTTTATGTCCTTGGGTGTGGCCTTTTGACTGACTCTAAGTTTGACGGAACAAATTCTTTTATTAAGGGGATTTGTTCTTTGAAATTTGGATTCAGTGAAAGTGCCATCCTTGAGGACCTAGAGTGCCACATGTGGCCTTAAGGCCAACCTATGATAAGCTGATCATTGATAACCATAGTTTGTTTATCCATTCTTCAGCTGACGGGCACTTACTTTATTTCCAGTTCTTAGCTATAACAAAGACTTGTATTATAGGTGTTTTTGTACCTATGGGCCTTTCCCATCACTATCTTTGAGCTCTTTGGGATATATGTCTAGGAACTGTATCTGTGGTCAAAGGGATTTTTTTGGCTATAGTTTCAAATGGTTTTCCAGAATGGTTAGACGACTTCCGAGCTCCACCAATGATATTTTAGTATAGCTACTCTCCCTTACTCCTTCCAACAACTATCATTCTCCTTTTTTTGTCAATCTAAGTGGCATGACGTGTATCCTCAGGGTTGTTTCGATTTGCATGTCTCTTATCTTCACTTTTGTCAATTTTATATTTAACAAAATTGTCCATTTGATATTTATCATTTTTTCTCTTGCTTGATTAAGAATTCTCACTGTACGGATACTTGTGAAAGGCATCTCCTTCCATTTTCCTCTAAAGTGATTGTGATAGGCCCTCTGAGTTCACGTTTCCTTTTGGAGTTTGTTGTGGTATAGTCTGGGGCCATGGAAGTCTAAATCTAATTTCTGCAGACTGCTTTCCAATTTTCCTAGCAGGTTTTCTCACCCAAATTTTGGTGTCCAGTCAGTCATGACGAATTGCCAAAGTTTCCACAATGTCCCAGGCATTTCATTGTGAGGCACTTGTCCACCTTCCTACTTTTAAAACTTATTTCTCTTGAGATTCTTGCCCTTTTCCTCAGGATGAATTTGGTTGCGATTTTATCTAGTTGTATAAATAACCTCTTAGTAGTTTTAATGGTATGATGTTGAATCTATAAATGAATTTAGGTGGTATTATAATTTTTATTATATTGTCACTACTCAAATATGAGTAATTAATATCTTTCTAAACACTTATAGGGCAGCTATGTGGCACAGTGAGTAGAAAGCTAGGCCCAAAGTCAGGAAGATTCATCTTCCTGAGTTTTCAAATGTGGCCTCAGACACTTAGGAGCTGTGTGACCCTGGACAAGTCACTTAACCCTATATGCCTCAGTTTCCTCATTTGTAAGATGAAATAGAGGAAGAAATGGTAAACCACTCCAGTACCTAGGATCTTTGCCAAGAAAAAACCAACTGAGTTCAGACAGGACTGAACAATGACAATTACATCTTTTGTAAGGAGGATGCTTCAAAGACATTGAATGTAAAGAGAAGTCCTTCACCTGCCAAGTAGAGATTCCCAATCCTAGAGGAAAAGGGGGTCTTGAATAGCTTAGGAGATCCATCAATGAGCTTGCTTCTATAATTCACTTTGTATTTATACTTTTGTCCCTAGACATTCTTCTCCATAAGATTATCTAAGGAGTTTGGGATTCGGAACTGACATTGAAACTAATTATTCTTAAGGCAAGGTGGAGTGGTTTATAGAGGGAAGAGGCTTGAGTCCAACTCTTCAAAACTCCACTTTGGGATTTTCTTGGCAAAGATACTAGAGTAATTTGCCATTTCACTCTCTAGCTCATTTTACAGATGGGAGAACTGAGGCAAACGGGGTCAAGTGACTTGCCCGGAGTCACACAGTTAATGGGTGTCTGAGTCCTGACTCAGAAAAAGCTTCCTGACTCCTGCCCAGCCCTCTATCTACTGCAGTCTCACTTAGCTTATTGTTATGTGAAAGCAAACCAACATAGGTTCATTAGCTAGCATTATGAGATTAGCAGTGTACAGGATAACTCCTAGAATTCTGAAAGTAGTAGCAGTTTTTCCCTGGAGACCTACACTGTCAGTGCAAGGGCAGGCTGGGCAAGTGGAACCTGAGGGGGAGCTTTATTTCTGTAAAGAGTGTTTTGTAGTTGAATTCATATAATTCCTATATGTTTTTTTGTATGTGGACCTCCATATATTTTATTTATTTGGTAGCTATTTTGAGTGGAATTTCTATTTCTCTTCATCTAGGGTTTTGTTCATGATTTTAAGAAAATCTGATATGGGTTTATTTTCTATCCTACTATTTTACTGAAGTTAATAGTTATTTCACTTAATTTTTAACTAAATCTCCAGGGTTCTAAGCAAACCATCATATCATCTGTAGAAAGTGATAATTTTGTTCCTTCTTTGCCTTTGCTTATTGCCTCAGTTTTGTCATCTTAGTATAATCATTGTAGCTAGCATTTCTAGAATCTCTTTCAAATAATAGAGATGACAATGGACATCCTTCCTTTATCTCTGATCTATTTAGAAAGACCTCTAGCGGGTTTCCATTCCACATAATTCTAACTCTTTTATTTAGATAGATACTGCTTACTTCATTAAGGAAAAAATCTACATATTCCTTTGTGTTTCAGTATTTTAAAAATAAATGGGGAGAGTATTTTGTTACATTTTTCTGCATCTGTTGATTAAATGACGTCTACATTACATTTATAGTATTCTTTATGTTGAATAATCTCTGCATTGCTGGTATACATCTATTTTGGACATAGTGAATAATCTACATATATGTATATACCTATATATATATATATGTGTATATATATATATATATATATATGTGTGTGTGTGTGTATGTATATCTATATCTATATGTATTCCCTCTACCCTAATACTGAAAAAAGGTCTCATGAGTTACACATAACATCTTTCCATGTAGGAATGTAAACAGTTCAACTTAAGACTTCTCTTTCCTGTTTACCTTTACATGTTTCTCTTCATTCTTTATTTGAAAGTTAAATTTTCTATTCAGCTCTGGTCTTTTCAACGAGAATGCTTGGAAGTCCCCTATTCCATTGAAGTCCCATTTTTTCCCTGGAAGTATTATACTCAGTTTTGCTGGGTAGGTGATTCTTGATTTTAATCCTATCTCCTTTGACCTCTGGGATATCATATTCCAAGTCCTGTGATCCCTTAGTGTAGAAGCTGCTAAATCCTGTGTTATCCTGATTGTATTTCCACAATACTTGAATTATTTCTTTCTGGATGCTTGCAATACTTTTTCCTTGGCCTGGAAACTCTGAAATTTGGCCACAATATTCCTAGGAGTTTCCTTTTTTGGAATCTCTTCAAGGAGGTGATTTGTGTATTCTTTCCATTTTTACTTTACCCTCTGATTCTAGAATATCAGGGCAGTTTTTCTGATAATTTCTTGGAAGATGATGTCTATGTTCTTTTTTCATCATGGTTTTCAGGGAGACTAACAATTTTCAAATTTTCTCTTCTGGATCTATCTTCCAGGTGAGTAGTTTTTCCAATGAAATATTTCAGTCTTCCATTTTTTCATTCTTTTGGTTTTGTTTTATGATTTCTTGGTTTCTCATAAAGTCATTAACTTCCATCTGCTCCATTCTAATTTTTAGAGAACTATTTTCTTCAGTGAGCTTTTGAACCTCCTTTTTCATTTAGCAAATTCTGCGTTTTAAAGCATTCTTCTCCTCATTGGCTTTTTGGACCTCTTTTGCCATTTGAGTTACTCTATCTTTAAAGGTTCTATTTTCTTCAGCATTTTTTGTGTCTCCTTTAGCAAACTATTGACTCACTTTTCATGATTTTCTTTCATTGCTCTCATTTCTCTTCCCAATGTTTCCTCTACCGCTCTTACTTAATTTTCAACATCCATTTTGAGCTCTTCTATAGCCTAAGACAAATGAATATTTTTTTGGAAGTTTTGAATGTAGAAGCCTTGACTTTGAAGTCTTCCTCTGATGTTATGCTTTTTTCTTCCTCACCCAAAAGGATGGAAGAAAATACTTTTTCACCAAGAAAGTACCTTCTATTGTCTTATTTTTTCCCTTTCTTGGGCATTTTCCCAGCTAGTACTTGACTTTTGTGTCCTTTGTCAAAGGAAGGATATACTCTAGGGATCTGTAAGTTCTCAGTTCCTCCAAGGTGGCACAATCAAGGGAGAGGAGTTTATTCCTCTGGTGGCCTGCACTCTGGTTTGTGAGCAACCACAAGCACTCTTTTCTTCCCAAGGTCTCTGAGAAGGCCCTCCCCAGAACCTCCACCAGCTCCACCATGCCAGCTCTCCTCCTCACCCCAGGACTGCTACTCACAACTGAGACCCAGATCAGTGGCTTGATTTCCCCCAGGGTCTTTAGGTGAGGGCTCCAAAAGTGGCTCCTTCTACTGCAGTTGCTGCTGCCACCCTGAGCCCACAGCTGGATCCAGACTGCACTCTCCCCTCATCCAGGTGAAAGAGTTTTCTTACTGATATTTGAAGCTGTCTGTAATTTGTGGGTTGAAAAATCTGGGAACCATAGCTGCTCCCCATGATTCTGCATCCTAAAGCCTGCTCCAGTCCTATCTGTGCAATGCTGCATGGCCAAGACTGAGCCCAGTGTGATAGACCTTTCCTGTCAGTCTTCCAGCTTGTCTTGAGCTGGAAATCTCTTTCACTCTGTCGTTTTATGGCTTCTGCTGCTCCATAATTTGTTTAGAGTCATTTTTACAGGTATTTTATGGGCTGTGGGGGGAGAGTTACAGCAGGTCCATCCTTCTACTCTGCCATCTTGGTTCAGTCTCCCCTTCTTATTAAGAATTTCTAGTAGTCTTTCTCATTCTTGTTAACAGTTTGGAGTTCTTCCTTTGAAAAGTCTGTTTATAGCTTTTGTCTACTTATCCATTGGAGAATAGCTCTTGTTCTTATATATTTGTACAGTCACAACATTAAAAGGATAAAGGTGTATTTTTATTCCCTGTTGCTTGGCTTGGATATGTTCGAGACTATGACAATATGAAGCAATGAAATTATATATTATAAATACCTTCTCTTGCCCTCTCCTGAGTCCCTAATAGTTTTTCCTCTTTCAGACACTTTCCTGTAGCTCATTATTTTATTTTACTTTTTTCCGACATCTTCCTGTAACCCATTTTTTGTCTCAACTGCTTTTACTAGGCAAAAGATGACACATTGTGAATTTTTTCTCTATACCTGAAAAGAGACGGGAAAAATAAAAGTTTCTACTTTGGGGTTTGGATCAAACTGTTAGAACTCTATGGACACACCTCTGGTGTCTTTACAAAGTCACTTGAAATGGTTTATATTTTCCTTCTTCTTGCATGGTGTTTGTCACATTTCCAGTGATGTCTGTTTTTAATTCACCAGCTAGAATGGCAAACATTGAGAATCATGGGCTATATAGAAAAATAAAGTATGTATGATGATGAAATCTTGATATCCAAAACAATTAGCCCATTTGAAGAACATTTCTATCGCCTCTTTATAATTTCAGAAGTTAAAATCATAGTAAAAAAGGAACAAATAGGTAAAACTCAGCACTTAAAACATCTTAAACAAATAATTTATGCAAGTTGAATTTCACAGACACATCCAAATTAATCTCTAAATATTTGATGAGAATTCTCAAAGGTTTTTACTTGATCTTATTTGAGGTGAGACTGACATTTCATTAATTTAAAAGAAAACATAAAAGAAAAAAAAAGAGTGCTAGATTTTTATAGTTGATGTTTTCCTTTACATAAAGGCAGCATATTTGCATTAATTACCATACATTATTTTCATTGGTTTTAATAAACATAAAGAATTTCACATAAGTACTGAGGAATTGTTTGTGAAAAGATGTAGCAGACTTTCAAATGGCAAAGATCTTAACCAACTTCTGACCTTTCTACAGTCGTCAATTAAGTTACATACTGATCCCTGCTCTGATCTTCTTTTGTTTTTTTCCCCCAGAGCTACATTTCTCTCTCATAACTAATCTTTTACCATACTTGTATCCTTGTCTTCCTCTGAGCAGATGCTTTTTGCTGGAAGAAGACAAACTAAGTGCCCACAGGTATGAATGTGTCCATTCACTGAGGAATTTCCTAGTTACCTACCAGTTAGATTCATTGGTTTTTAGAGTTTCTTCCCATGTTAAAGTTCTGTGGCTATAAAACTCTGAAAGGTGCTCTTTGGATTTCCAGTGATATCTGTCCTCTCTGTTTCTCACACAGGACAATCTCCCATCTTTGTCTTTACAGTGGCCATGCACATAATGTAGTCCCTCTTTATCTCCACTTCATAGATGCTGCTCAGGCACTGTCTTTTGCATGAAATCTTTCCTGCCTCCCTCCCCTTCCCCAAAAGACAACACACTGATAGTATCTCACTCCTCAGGGTACCAAGTGTTTAACTCATTAGCATATAATTGTATTTTAACTATTTTGCCATTATATGTTTTTGTATATACTTGTCTCCCCCATTCAAATATAAGCTCATTGTGAACTGGGATTGTTTGTACTTGTATACCTAGCACCTAATACAGTGCCTCTCACAAGGCAGGTACAATACAACACAAGAAATATTTATTAAGTACCTCATATTTTTTAGACCCTCTGAGCACTGAGGATACAAGTAAGGAAAAGGAAGATGGTCCCTGCCCTCAATGAACTTTTAATCTAATGACAGAAGACAATGAGCAAAAGGAAATTAAAAAGATGAGTAGTTGACCAATATTTATGTCATCTCTTCTACATTTTACTTCTCAGAAGAGCAAAAGTATTAAATGTATCTTTTAAAGACTATGATATAATGAAAAGTGTAACCAATAAGGAAAATCATAGACAAATAGACAGAAGTCATAAAATGGGACTGTCAATAGAGAGAAATAAGAATGCAGACAAAAATAAACACTAATTGGCAGTACCTAAAATAATGCATGAGTCATAGAACATATCATGAAAGAATAAATAATTCTGATAAAAAGAGTGATGATGCAGCAATAAATCAAAGTATATGAGATATGAGTGCTGGGAGAACCATTGCATCTTTACATGCAGAGCTTTGCAGAACAGATGAAAAGGAGGGACTAATGAACTGAGCATGAAATCAACAAACAACCTGATAAACAATAAATGAATGATTAAAAAGTTGAAGACCATGAGAGAAATAAAATTGATGATAAAAAGATAACTGTTCTCAACATTCTAACCTCTTTTTCTTCTCTGACCTGCCCTAGTAGAACGATGCAGGCATCTATACCCACAACATGCATGCTAAGACAGCCATGTTAGATTGTTTCTATCTTAAATCATTTCCCTAGATAAAAGTCCTTAACTTGGGTTATGTGAACCTGATTTTATTTTTTTTTGATGTCTCAATTTGTTATTGATTTCTATTGTAATTCATGTATTTTATGCACTTAAAGATATTCTGAAAAGAGATCCAAAGGCTTTTTCAGACTGCTAAAATGGTCTGTCATACACATGTATGGACATGTGCATGAGTGCACGCACACACCCACACACACACAATTGTGAACCCCTCAGCTAGATGGCTTTTTTGCTTCCCCACTGAGTTTTTACTAATTTCCAGTGTAACCCCTCTAGTCTCTGCTAGCCCTTAATTTCTACTAATGGCCAGAAAAATTTGCCAAATGGTATTGCTTGTCTTTTTTTGTACCTAAATACCCTTTTAGATGCTAAAAGTCCTGAGAGGAGTACAGCAAATGGACATTGTAGGCACAGTGGCTTAGGCCTCTGAAGTGCCCAAATGAGCCCATAATGGTGAGGAGAATAATTGCACTGCGAAGTCTTCATTATGTCTTTTATTTAGCCATTAATTCTGTGGTTTTCAAGGTATTTGATTTCCTGTAGAATTTCCATGTTCTCTGTCTATCCCTTATTTCTGCTGTGGACCTAAGAGTCACCGGTGCCCTAAGCTGGACCTAGATAAGTGTTTCCCAAACTAAGGGCTGTTGGTTCCTGAGGGGGTCACAGACTTATTGCAGAGGGATATATCTCATTACATGAATCAGTTTAATGAAGAAGAAAATACAGCTTCCTCAAAATGAATAAATAATTTATCACACATATAAGCAAACAATTTTCAAATGTATTGAGATGCTGTTGTCATTAATATAAAGTGATTAATATGCATAACTGAGTTCATAATTGTTTTTTCATGAAATCATGCAATCTTAGAGGTGGAGAAAATCTCTTTCTGTCAAGGCCATCTAAGTTCTTAAAAAGAATAACCTCTAAAACAAAGTAGTGGCCTGCCAGCCTATGCTTGATGACCTCTGGTGAAGGGTCTTTACATCACCTCCCAGGGCAGTGCATTACAAACTTACAGACTTTGAGCATTCTACTAGAGACATCTTTTATGGCAATGAACCAAGAGCAGTTGGGTGGAATTGACTTGAGCATTGGAAACACGTAATTTCAAATCCTACCTCTGACACTAGCTGGGCAAGGTCTAAACTCCTCCAAACTTTAGTTTCCTCATCTGTCAAATAAAGAGATGAGATGAGATGACTGAGAAGGTCCTTTCCAATTCAAAATCGATTCATCTATGATCTTATGACCCTTTTGGGGATAAAATCACTCATCCGGGTCTGAAACCACCAAATAGTAACCCACTTCTCTCAATCTTCTGTTTCACACACACACACACACACACACACGCACGCACGCACGCACGCACGCACACACATGTGCGTGTGTGTTCATAGGAGGGATTTTTTGAAATTCTTGCCTAAAATCTAAATGAATTATATCAATAGCCAATATTCTCCTGCTCTATCAGTTTGAAAGCCCTGTCGACAAAGGAAATATGATCAGGCTTCTCTGATTAGTTCCTGATGAAGCAGTGCTAGTTCTTTATAATCACTGCTTCCTTTTCTAGATGTTCACTAATCATCCTTTACTTAGATGTTCTAGAATTTGCCAGGAATTGAAATCAAGCTTTCTGGTCCACAGTTTCACAGAATACATTCTCTTTCTTATTTTTTTTTAAACTTTGGCATTCGGGTTAGACATTTGCTCTTCCCCAATCCAATGGAGTCTCTCCAATTCTCCACAATTATTCAAATGTCAATGTTAGAGCCTCAAGCTCTGTACCTGCCATTTCTTGGAACACCCTAAGATGTAGTTAATCTTGACCTTGATTCAGATTCACGAGTGGCAGCTAGGCACTATATTACTTTGTCCCTATTGATCATGGGTATCAATTCTCTGCTAGCCATTTTTTGTTCTGTCATTTCCAATACAAAGGTCACTCTTCTTGGCATAGAAAAGAAGCGAAATAAATATTGATCAGCTCTGCCTTCTCTCTTATGTCAGTTATCATTGGCCTCTCAACAAGCAAAGGTCTTTTGCTTTCTTTAATCCTCCTTTTTATCCCATTATAGCTAAAAATTCTTTATGTTGTCCTTTTTTCTTAAGCCTTAGCTCATTATGAGTTTTAGCACTGTTGACACTACTTTTACAGGACTCTGCGATGCTCTCATATTCACCCTCTGTTCCTTGGTCTTGCTTCTGTCTTCTATACACTTCCTTTAAAACATCTAAGTTGATTGGTGAGTTTTCTGTGCTATTCAAACAGATGCTATTTTTCTTCCTCATTAGAAGTGTTTCTCTTTGGGTCTTCAGAATTTCATTCTTGAGAATTTCCCATTCTGCCAGACTGACTTCCTCTGTAGAATTTTACTCTTTGTAATCACTGCTTTTCTTTCTTCCTAAACCTTAAATCCATTTTCATAAAATATAGAGTGTGTCACACTATGCCCAACTTTCCTCTGCTTCTGTATCATAATCTCTAGGAGGGAGGGTCGTTTCCCTCCAAGGTTCCCATCATTGTACTGTAGCAACCAGTTCCTTTATATTAATGAAAATCATAACTGCAATAGAATTTCCCCTTCTTAATTCCTCCACCTTTTCACAGATGAACAGATCATGAAACCAGTAGCTTTTCTTCCTTTGCTAGGCAGAGCTGAAGATATCTAGATAGTTTCTGTCCTGTTCACTACCATATTGTGCCTCTGTGCCAGGCTTGTGATGCATTTACCAAACTCCTCATCTAGTTCCTTTATCTATCCAAGTCGTCTGGCCAACCACACTTGTTTCTTCCTCCTTTGACCTTTACTCAAATATTTGCCATCACACTTTCCCCTCTGGCTCTTGGGTTTCCTCACACGAGTATGTAACCTATGACTCAAAGTCTATTTGCATAAGATTCTCTAGACTGAATTGATTATTCAATGCTTCATGCCTCTATAAGGGGTGGGTTTGGAGAGAGCTTGAGAGAAGAGAGATCTGTCTTCTGTCTTCCAGCTTTGAGAGAGAACATATCGAGATACTTGAATGGAGAGGAGGAATCTAAGAAGAAACTGGCATGCAGAGTAACTGGGACCTGAATCATGTGCCAATCCCCAGCTTACTACACTAAAGACTTGAGGGAATTTCCTCTTGAAAAGGTAGGGATTCTTTCTCTCTTCTCTGTCTTTTGATTGAGCTAAGATAATTTCATTCTTAGGGGGAGAATTCATTCAGTCTATGAAGTGTCTGGTATCTATTCTCATCTATATGGTTTCACTAGTTTCTGTTAGGCATTGCCTTGGATCAGTGGGTTTATTTACTAATTGCTACTTCTATTCATTGTAGAAGCAGCATTTTGGGGGGAGGGAGTCAAACCTTGGATATATAGCTTGGAGAAATATTTCCCTGTTAGGGGACAGTCATCAGAAGCTCAACATGAACCTAAAAATTATTTCCCAAAGACTTACCATATTTATGGTAGCAGGTTCTAGCCTGGTACCTTTTCTCAGAGGAGAGAAGAGTGATCAGCTTCTGGTGCCAATCTCCTACTTCCCCTCCTGGAAGGAATCAGAATGTCCTTTGGAGAAGGGTGTGTAGAGGTTCCTCTAGGGATATCTATGTCTATAATCGAAATGGGCAAAACCTACTATTTCTTTTGAATAACGTACATCCATATTTATCCGTAGTCCAGTCATGCTTCATCACATCAAGCCTGAGTGATACCCATGAGGTCAAATATTCATTCTTGCATTAGGATCTCTAGTTCTTATTGTTACTTGTTTAACTCTTTGGACATTTATGCTTGACATTTGAGGTTGTAAGTTTTACTACTGACTCTTTTCTTGGATTGTGTGTCCTGTGAACTTGGGGTGTCACAATAGATTCTATTTCCCCTTTTTTTGTAGCTATTCTGTGTGGTATCTAGCTTGGATGATATACATAGGTCTTCTTTCTGCCTGATCCTTTTTAGGAAAAAGTCCCTTGGATGAGATTTGCAAGGCACATGACAAATGCATTTTGCCAGCTTTTTCTGGTATGCTCTATGAATGCCCAAGACTTTCTCATCCCCTATGGGATGAAAGCCACAGTTCAGAAGCCCAACTCTTATCCTCAGACATCATTTCCTTGGCCTGCTATTGAATTCCCAAATGGTTTTCCTTCCTGTATCCCTTGCCTTCACTGGACAACAGAGAAGAAAAAATGTGCAACACATACCCATCTTGCGTCTTAGTAATAAAGCCATAGACTAAGAACAAGACCTTAGAAGACATCTAGTTTAACCTCACGTCGGAGGTCAGAACCCTTTTCATTATGTTGATGATCAACAAAACTCTTTGAAGACCTTTAGTTTTCAAATCCTGTTTTATTGACTGTCCATAGTGTGGTTGGAGACCTCCCATTTTCAGCAGTTTTTACATTGAACTGGTTTCTGTATCTCTATTTCTGCTCTCAAGAGCTCCACAGATGAGTCTAATCCCCCTATATGGTTTTGTCCTTGATAGATTTGTGCTTCTCCCTTATTAAAAGCCCCATACATTTCAACCAGTTATCACAGAACATGGCTTCCAACCCCCTCATCACCTCTGAACATGCTGCTGAGCTCTTCTTACAATACTTGGGCACAAAACTCCTAGTGTTTGGCTCAATGCTGAGTGCCCTGGGGCTCTCCCTTCTATTCTTGGAGATGCTCTGGTTCTGCTAGAGCAGCCTATGATCACTGCACTTTGTCTGGTTACCATGGGACACTGATGTGTAGCTTGTGCTCAACCCAGGCTCTCAAGGAAGCTTCCTTTTGGAAGTGGGTTATTTCAAATAGTCAGCTCTCCTTTAATGTAAGTCAACCTTTCCCCAGACCAGGCTCCATGGGGCCCCTCCTTCTCTGCGGTTCTGCCCCCAGTAGTTGAATGGGCAGGCTTCAGTGTGCATAGCAGAAGGCACCTGGAGCTAGGCTATACCACCACTGCAGGAGCTGGAGGCCAGAGGGGATGGGCCAGCACTGGGGCTGCTGCCAGCCTAGTCCAGTTTGCTTAATGTGAATTTCAAGTGAGGACTGTCTGTGATTCAATTCAATAAGCATTTACTAAGTAGCTATTCTGTGTTAGGCACTGCTCCAGGAACTGGGAAGACAAAGACAAAAACCAAAATAGCCCCTTCCCTCAAGGAGCTTACATTTTACATGGATACAGATAGGAAAATACAAAGTATACAAGAAATAAATGAAAAGTCCTTTTGTTAATTTCTGAAGAAATTCAGAAAGTGTTTATCTAGCAAGTGGCACTTGAGCAGAACTTTGAAGGAAGTTAGAGGTCAGCAGAGGTAGAAATAAGCGGGGTGGGCATTCCAGGCCTGAGCAGTAAGCAATGCAATGGAGATGAATGAAACCAGCGTCTACTGATGCATTACCTAGGTAGTGTGCTGTTTCAGGTTGGCAGAATGACTTAATCCATTTTAAAAACAACCTTCCTTATGGAATGTCTTTCAGGGAGGATTCTTCATCATCATAAGATTTAGAGGTAGAAAGGGCCTTAGAAATTCTGCTAGTGAAATGTTTGGGAACCTTATATGGAAGGAAATGGCAAAGGGAATATGTATCTATATAGTGCCTACTATGTGCCAAGCACTTTTTTTTTAGAAAATATTATTTCAATTGATTCTCACCATAACCCTTCAAGGTAGGTGATATTTTTATCTAAATTTTATAGTTGAGGAAACTGAGGCAAACAGAAGATAAGTGACTTGCTTGGGGTCACACAGTTAATAAGCATAAAGTTGGATTTGAACTCAGGTCCAGCACTCTATCCTTTGTGTCACTTAACACCGTATGACTCTATTCAAGTCACATCTTAGAGATAGGAATCCGTTCTGCCTTGACAGAAGGCCCTCCCTGAGCATGGTAATAGTTTGCTGCCCAAAGTCAGATTTCCCTTTGCAAACATTTAAGAGAAGAACTGACCACTTATGTTTTTAACCTTTCATCTGAGCTGGAAAGGGGATGTCTTTGGCTATGAGTGAACCTCCCTCATTTCACCATTTCTGAAAGGGTGTGAAGCCAATCAGTGGTGGAGCTTGGCAGGAAAACTGTCTTCTTTTCTCCTCAATTTTAGGGGCTGAAAAAAAGCTGATGAGAATTGAAAAGTTCTTTTCGAATAAATGTTGCACTCAAGGCGATTTCTGGTGAGAAGCATTTTTTTTCCTTTAAAAAAAAACAAAACCCAAGTGTGGAACTAAAGAGAAACAGGAGAAAATGATTATGAATTGCCACTTCTTTCCAGTTTTTAACGAGTTGTGTAGCTGTCCTCAATGGTTTCTTCAAATAGTTTCAACAACTGGTCATACCCAGAGGTCTGCTGGATGCCATTTAAAGGAGCCAGCACCTCATAAGCTGCTGTTCACACAGATGTGTGCCTCTCAGCCAACAGTGATTGAACCCAGTCAGAATTTATGAAGGCTCCAGGTAAGAATCTCCTGGTGTTCACTTACCAAGCTGAAACTGCTAAAACATGGGAACATGAAGAAAGATAATCAATAGCCAAGGACTGATGTGTGAATAATAAGACTTTTTAAAAGCCTGTAACCAGTATTTATCACATAGAAAAGATATTCCTGAAACACTGGCCCCATCTGGTAAACCCCTTTCCCTTAGTTGTTGTTTATTTGATGTAATGAGACTTTGGGTTCCATTTGGGTTATTTGGAGGCTTTGAGAGAGATTCAGACAACATGTAGCCACCAGCAGCAAGGCCCAGGCCTGCTCAGGAAAGACAAATGGATCCCCTGGAGCATGACTGTAGCACTTTCCACGTATTGCCCAATGCTGGCAATGGTTCTTCCTTTGAACTATAGCAATGCTGGCTTCTATCTGAACTACAGTGGAGATGGAGCTGAAAACTGTCAAACTTTTATTCCAAGTCCCACGCTTCAAAGGCACTACTTATTCCCTCCCCCTTTTCCCTCTTTTCTGCTTCAAAGCTCTGTGAAGTGTCTGACTGCTGCAGCTGGGACAGGTTGCTCAATGCGCTAACTATCCTTTTTCCAGAGGCAAGTGTTTCCTTCCACTGATGGGTGGGAGGGAGGCAGCACTGGCAGAGCTGCCAACCCAGGGCATCCTGGGACTGATTGCTGGCAGGTGGGCAAGACAACTGTCAGGTGAAATGCTTTCAGCTGCTCCTGTAGACACCTCAATTTCCCAATGCTTCAGTTCCTGGTTATTTTGCAAGCTTAAAGCCTATGTTGCCTACCTACCACTCTGGAAGGCAGCCCCCTTGCAATGACAGAGAAGAATATGGACAGATGGTAATCACTTTCCAACCTTACAAACGGTCCTTGTAGGAGCAGGTATTGATACAAATATCATCATCTTCATCCTCATCCTCATTACCACCTCCGCTATCATCAGCATTCATGCTTACATCATGCTTTAAGGTCTACAAAATAATCTACTGACACCAGTCCTCTGAAGTAATGGTGCTAATAGTATTTCTATTTTAAAGAAGAGGAAACTGAGGCCCTGAGCTTCTAGCTTGCTTGAGATCACCCAGTTACAAAGTGTTGGAACCAGATTTGAACCCTGGTCATATGATTCGAAGTCCCTTATTCTTTCCTTGAAGACATCCTGCTTTTCCTAGTAGTATCTCATCCGTACAGACAAATATAAAATGTTTTCTTCACAATGTGCCTATGAATGAAAATATTATAGCTTCCATTTTTGAGATTTCCTGCTTTGTTATATGTAACGGATAGTGCCTAGTATGTACCAGGCACTCTGCTAACTATTATCTCATGTGATCCTCACATCAACCCTGCCAGGTAAGTGCTATTATACTTGCCATTTTATAGTTAAGGACACTGAAGCAAAAATTACATGATTTGCCTTGGGCCACAAAACTATTAAGTGTTTGAGGCCTTTAGAACTCAGGTCTTTCTGACTCAAAGTCCAGCACTCTATCCCCTGCACCACATGACTACCTCTGACAGAGTATTGATATGTAAGCTCATCTCCTATAGACTCTTTGAAGGCATCTGTAGGAAAACTCTAGCAAGAGACAGGACCAGAGGGATGTCTCAGAGTTCATCCAGTTCCCACATGGTTTTGATTTCTTTTGCTAAATCATCATATTTTGAAAGTTTATCACTTGATGTAGTTTAAAGATTATGAGTATTTCGTATATAAACATCTACTGCAATTTTTCCCTTAAATGTTAATGGATCAATGTTTTATCTGGACAGTTGTGGGTAACAATTTTACCTACAGCAATAATGGATCCAGTTCAGTTTATTTGTTGAATTTTGAAGAATATGTTAAAGTTTACAGTTATAGTACAGGGATTTATTATCTAGCAGCTTATAAAGGATCATGAGTTTTGGGTGTATAATTTGAGCCACCTGATCTTACCTTTCCAAGTAGCCAGTACAGGCGAAATTTTTGTAACCTGCAATGATCGGTTGCATAGGTTTTTCCTATCTCATTGTATAATCTGCCCCAGTCATTAAGACTGTACCCCTTAACAATAACCTTTCTGTAATTTCTCATGGCAGGGCCCTGATGCTGAAGTACTGTCATAACATTGATTTTTATGAACAAATCTGCCTGACTCATATACTTTTGTGACCCCCCTTTTTTGCCAAAATATTGTAGTCAACTTAATCTGCATGTTCCCTAGGGAGCACCTTTTGATTCTCCTGGTGAATCTTAGCTATTTCACATACTCCATCAGAAGATAAACTGTTTGTGGTTATATTCAATAAATCCAGAAGTGTATTCTTATCAACCTTTTCTATTACTTTTAGGAGTAAGGTTTCTTTCTTTTTAAAGAAATAGCTCTGTACATTTTAAATCTGTTGTGTGCTCTGTGAACATCTTTCACTTCTTTTCCTACTTTTTGAAGAGTAACCATTAATCCCTTTCTAGCTGCCTTGGGGTAATAAGTCCTGTGTTTCAATAACATTGCACAGATCTTGTTTAGATAATGTTTAGTGCCATTGTTTTCCATTTCAATGAGCCAAAAGTACATACTAAGACTAATATTACATAGTTGTTTGTTGACTTCATTTTTTTTCCTAATTATACTTTGACTTCAGGATGTTGGACATTCTAATAACATGCATAGCCTCCGCTTTCTCCTTGATAGTCATAAACTCTTTGTGTCTTGCCTAGAAAATAAATACGTGTGTGTGTGTGTGTGTGTGTGTGTGTGTACACAAGATTTCATCCATTGGTTCAGTCTGACCTACACATTCAAACTTAAAGTTTTCAGAATTTACTCTCCCTTTATGGACATTAAGAGTTTTACATTTATTGAGTCCAGACGACATCTTGGTATCATCAAAGAAAATTTCCACTAGGTGATTTACCTATAGAACGTGATTTTCAACAGTTGCATAAGTTGATATCATCCGTGTGATCATATGTGATGCTTTGGTATGTCTCCCTCTCTGACTCGAATGCCATATTTGATTTTCCTTAGGAGTGATGATAATTGCATTAAAGTTAGACGGCACCATAGTGGACTCTAAAATTCTTCCCTAGATGATGCCACATTTGATTTCATTTGTTCTTGAAATTATTGTATCAGTGACATGTTTTAAATAGAGAACTGTGTTCCTTGTGATGCTCAAATACTCTGGTATTCTCACAGTGCTGAGATCTACTTTATATATTGACTAAGCCATGAGTGTGGAACTGAGTCAAATATTTGGCACTGATCACTAAATTGATATAAAAACTATAATACCTTTGAGTTATTTGTAAAATGATGAATGAATCTATAATGAGTTATTTTTAAATTGCTGAGCTCTTTTGTCCCTTTGTCAAAATATTTTTATGTTAATAGATCTTTTGAGCAATATAAGTTGTAAAGGTATATATAAAATGCTTTCACATATGACAGGCCCATATTTGAAGGAGTTGCTGGTGTTCTCATCTTTTGGTAATAAATATGTGATGTATTCTGTTAACAAGGATGCAATCAGGCTTGCTTCAGAGAATAAGGTGGGAAAGTATTTTGCTACTAATTCATGCAACACTGAAGCATTTGAGCCAATATTTACAGTTCTTATTTTGCTCCACTGCTTTCCAGTCTTGTGAAGACGCTAGAACTTCAGTTACCTCACTTCATGTTAATTGTTTTCTCAGTTATTACATTAATGGTAGAGAAACTTCTGGTTTCCTATTTGATCCAATTTTTTGATTTTGTTCTATCGGATTTCTTTTGACCATAGAGACCAGACATTTCCCACATTTAGGGTTTTGTTTTTGGATTCTCTCTGATTTCTTTCCTTCATAAGTTTCTATGAAAAACTTTTTGATTGGTGAATGGTTTATCTTGTCCTGGATGCTACTTTGACTGCTTATATCACTTTAATTGTTTGGATTTTGCTTTTATTTATTGCTTAAGGGTATCAAAAATTTCCGATGAACTTTTATTTTCCAGATTCCACTATGAATTTTTTCATTGCATTTCTTTTTCATGGTATTCAAAAATTCTACTGCATATACCTACTAGAATTCCACATGTAGACCTCTAGGTCCTCTGATGTGGCCCTTTCACTAAATCAAAGTTGAACAGAACAAATCCTTTTATTATATGGATTTAGATTTATGTGGATTCAGTCAAATGGGCTGCACTTGAGGACCTAGAGGGTCACATGTGGCCTCCAGGCCACAGATTCCCCACCCCTGTGCTAATTATTTACATACCCTTCCAATTCCTTTCCACAGATTGGTAGGTTTCTTAAGTCATTTCCACCATAGTAGTGTTTGACACTTGTCCTGAGGAATACTTCAAGATAGCTCCATCATTTTGGACTGAGGTCCTTGCCATGACCTTATCTCATTATATACTGTTTTATACAGGTCCTGGAATTCTGTCAAATACGCAGGAGAATGAATTCATTAAGGATGATTATAACAAAGAGCAGATTTTTTTAGTCAATCAGTTTTTGTATAGTTGTTATATTAGTTGTATTTGTGGTTTCAATCTTAAAATAAACTTTTGGAAATTCCCTTCTAAATATGCGTTATCTCTTCTTCAGAGTAAGTTGGGACCCTGGCCTGATTTTTGCCATCTATTTCTAGAGCTTCTGGTAAGTGGAGATATTCTGTGCTTTCTGATTCTTCAGTCTTTCCCTCTTTAGATTTAGGCAACTTCTCAATTTCTCCTTCAATGTAAAGCACGCTTAGGGATGAAGTTCATTCTCATGATTGCCCTCCATTGAGTTGCAATTGTTGCGGTGTCTCAGCTCTGAGGATATTGCTGTAAAAAAATTAAAAATGGCACAGTCCTTGCCCATTACTAGTAAGATTTATTTCCATTTTTTAACAGCATTGTACTTGTTTGTTTTTCTAAATTTAGTTATTTATTTTTAGTTTTTACACAGATAGATAATATTATTGTTTTTTATATTCAATAAAAGTATCAGGATGAAAGCTCATCCTTTTTAGGATCATGTAAAATATTTTTGGTACAACCATAATAGCAGATAGGACAATAGGGGTGATATGTAACTCATCCTTGTCTCATATGACTTCGATCTTTTCTGATGGATCTATTTTGAAAGCTTTTCATTCTGCATAGTTTGAAGATTGAGTATTTAGTATGACAACAACTATTAAAAACCTTGTTCTTGAGTTTTTATATGCCACTGTTATATCCAGGCAAGTATGAGCAATAGTCTGGTCTGTAATAATAGTCCTGTTAAAATACAATTTTTTTTTGTTGAGTTCTCCGAGATATTTTGAGGTCTGTAGTTATAGAATGGGGATTAGTTCTCTGCCATTCCATGAAGATATGGAGTTTCTCCTGTATAATTGTAGCCAGTAAAATCATTTTTCTACGCTTTCAGGAGGTGCTAATTTTTTTAAGCTTACATTGATGTGTTTCAGTTTCTTCCATTTCCTAATCTACATTAGAATCTAATCTAATCTACAGTGGTCATTAAATTTGGGGTTCTTATGGATAATCCTTATTTAATTTCTGGTGGAAATGATCTGGTCCTGAAATGCCATCATAAACCCCTCCCCTCCCCCATTCCACAGATCAATTTGCATAATGTAGTCATTTCTTCATTGCTTTTTTTCTGAACATGTGGGCTAAGGTCATGTGAGTGTTGCCTATAGAGAACTTTTGAATTCCATTCCTGAATCTTGGTCATTTCCTAGGCTTCAATTGGAGGTAGACCACTAGACCACTTTGGGTCACACTTGGTGAATGCAACAGTATACTTGTTAGCAGCCTTTTCTGTTGCTCCTAAGATGGTGTCTGCTTTTTCCAAAAGTACTTTTAAACTATTCATCATGTGCCCAAGTATGTTTATAAATTCTCTTCCTACTTTTTGGCAAATAAGAGTTACTATTTCTACAATTGCCTTATGGTGATGGGCATTAATATTGTGTGGGATTTTATTAAGATGCTTTCAATGTTTGTTTTAGCCTACTCAGGGGTGGAGAACCTGCAGCCTGGAGGCCACATGTGACCCTCTAGGTCCTCAAGTGCAGCCCTTTGACTGAATCCAAGCTTCATAGAACAAATCCCCATAATAAAAGGATTTGTTTGGTAAAACTTGAACTTGGTCAAAAGGCCACACCCAAGGACCTAGAAGGCCACATGTGGCCTCCAAGCTGTGGTTCCCCTCCCTGGTCTACATTATACTTCTCCTCCTCCCCCTATTTCTCCTTCTTCTCCTCCTTCTTCTTGCCCTGCTTCTTCTTCTCTTGCTGCTGCTACTGATGGTTGTTTTTGTTGTTTTTATTACTAAAAGAATAGTTAATAAACCTCTGGGGAAAGAAGCTATGATTATACCTTCCTTAAGAATAAGTCATCATGACCCCTCCTCCCCCCAAAGATACAAGAAGACACTTCCCTCTGACTACTGTGTGCGTTGTGGGGTCCACAGGTATGGAACGTTGCATACATTTTCAGATTTTTTTGATGTGTGGGGTAGTTTTACTGATGTTTTTTGTTCATTCTCTTTCTGTTTTTATAAAAAAAGAAAACTCTTTGTTATAGGAAATGGCTGTCTGGGAGGGGGGTAGAGGGAGGAATACAAGTGAAAACATCGGTAAAAATCAAAACTGTCACTTGAGGCTGGTTTAAAAAAAAGAATGAGCTGTACCAGTCTAACTCAATTTTTTTGACAGGGTCCCTAGGCTGGTCGATAAAGCAGATGTTGTAGGTACAGTTTACTGAGGTTTTCAGAAAGAATTTGACAAATCCTGTCATGCTACTCTTGTGGAAAAGATAGAGAGATGGGGCTAGATGATAGTACAATTAGTAGACTTTGAATTGGTTGACTGGCCATATTCAAAGAGCAGTTATTAATGATTTAGTGAAATTTACAGTCTAGTGGAGTGCCCCAGGGATCTGTGCTTGGCCTTCTGTTCTTTAACAACTTTATCAGTGACTTGGAGAGTATCATAGATGGTGTGATTATGAAATATTTTGGTGACATAAGTCTGACAGAGATAGCTAACACACTACAGGATAGAATAAGCACTTAATCGACTTGACTCTGTGGGACAGAACAAAGAGAAATGGGTGAAGTTACAAAGGGATATATTTAGGCTTGATGTAAGGAAGAATGTTGTAGGAAATAGAGCTCTCCAGAGCAGGTAGGCTGCTTCTGGAGATAGTAGGTTTCTTTCCCCTTCACCCACCCTACTTTTCTCCATACCTTCCTTACTTACAACAAAGGCTGGATTACCACTGATGTAAAAGGTACAAATTCACCTAGATAGCTTCTAAAGTCCTTTTCTCTTCTGTGATTTTGTAATTCTGTGATTTCAATAGCCATGTGCTCTCCAGTAAAATCTGTAATGTTACAACTGCTAAGAAACACATTAAAGGTCTATAAAGTAACTTGGGCCCTTAGGTGTTGAAACAACAATGGTAAGTAAGCAATCTCACTATTCTTTTGGGCTGTTTTTGTATTGGTGAGTTGTCCCAAACCTCCTTCTCTTTAGAACCTTGTAGGTTGTGATGATAAAGAGTAATGAGGGATTTCACCTGGAAACAAATGAGCCCTGATGGGATAGCAGATGGAGTTCTGAAATGAAAGCTGTTAGCTGTGAATTGCCCAACCATTCTTGAAAATAATTTGGAATCCTGCAAGGAAAGCTGCAGAATTGTTCATACTTTTTGAAACAGAATTCCTATTCCTGGATTTATACCCTAAAAAAATTAATAATAGCAAAAACAAAAACAAAGCACCCCCCCAAATGGGCAGAAATAATCACTACAGAAAGATCTGTGACAAGATCAGAAATAAAACATGCCCAATTATTGAGAGATGCCTGGAAAAATTGTTTTATATGAATGTCATAATATATTAAATAAGTATTAAGTCAACAATGAATGTAATGTAAAAGGGTGTAGATAGGGACTGGACATGTGATTTCATGTTACAGGGAATTCCCACGTGTGGAAACTCTATCAATTCAAATAATAATAGGTTAATAATGTTATATTTTCTATAGCATACAGCCTTACAGGATCAATTGCCCAGGGCTCTGAGAGGTTACGATTCAGTGGGTAGGTATCAGAGATGGGACATGGACAGACATGAGGAGCTCGAGGCTAACAGGTCTCTCAAGTTGGAGGAATTTGGGGGCACAATGAGTGAAGTTTAGAATTGATACGTGAACCTCTGGAATCAGGGAGTCACCAGACTGCCTGAGAAACGGTGAAACCGTCCAGGTCAGAAATGGAGCAAGTCAAAAATGACACGTCGGATATTATAAATAATCACCCCGCTATATTCATTATTATAGAGGTTTATTATGATAAGGCAAAGTGAAAAACATAATGGTGTTCTGTCACTACCAACAATCTCTCGTTCTCTATGTCAGGACTAGTTAAGTACCTAGGACAAGTGTAGGAAAAGTGAGGAGCTCTTATTTACCTGTAGACACCTTCTTTACTCATGTGAGGATGGGAAGTCCAAGACCAGGGTAGAAGGAGGAGCAGAAGAAGGCAGAGCATTGGGAACTCTGGTGTTTGGCCATTGGGGAGCTTCTGCTCCCAGGGAGTGCCACGGGTTCTGTTTCTACTCACTGATCAACATTGGGCTAGATGGCTGCCATGACTGCCTGCCCTCTCTCTTAAGAAGAGGGTCCTTATGGGCTTTTCACTTAGGGTGGGAAGAGGATACAGATGCCCCTGCTACTCAAGTAGAGCCACCATGGCTATGGGGGGAGAGGAGGGAATCCAGACCATTCATCCCCATCAATCTACCTGGTTGTGAGCTTGTAACTTGGCGAAAGCTGCCTGACTCTCCTCATACCACCCAGTCCCCCAACCAGATTCAATGAATTTGCCTATACTTTCATTTTTACTGGCTTTGTATTCACTGAAGGAAAAGGGTGTGTTTATAGTATATGGTAGAGTTAGAACAAAAAAATCCAAGAATTTTTTTTCATTGTTTTGCATCCAGAGACACTCTCTTTGACTCAATGACACTCTCTCTCTCTCTCTCTCTCTCTCTCTCTCTCTCTCCCTCTTTCTCTCTCTGTCTTTGTCTCTCTCAAAACTCTGGATTAAATGGTGTTTAAGGCCCCTTCCAAAGCTAAATCTTCACCTTTCCTCTGATCATACTGTAAAGTGGAATTTGCCTTTCAGAAAGAACTGGAAACCAGTGGATACCCATTGACTGAAAAGTTGTTAAGCCTATTGTGGTATTGAAATATAATTGCAACTTAAGAAATGATAAATATACAGAAAATGGAGAAGAGGGGGAAGATATGCGTAGAACAAAGAAAGTTAAGCAGAACCAAGAAAACAATAGACACACTGGTCTCAGCGATGCAAGTGGAAAGAACCATAGCAACCAACCCTCCGTCTGCCCTGAAAAAACAAAACAAAACAAAATCCTGAATGCTATGAAATTATAATCATCAAGCTTGGCCTTGAAAAGTGAGTAAAAATGGCCCTCCCTCCCTCCTTTCTCTTCTGAGGTGCAAGACTATCAGCGCGGAACTTTCCAGGCTTTGTCAGACTTGGTTGACATGGCGGTTACTTTGGCTGAGCTGCTTTTTACCTCCTTTCCTTTTCATTCTTTGTTACAAGGCCTGGTCCTTGGAGAGCAGAGTAGGGACGGTTATATTTGTAAATGGTGATGGAAAAACAGAGAACTTTTGAAAAAAAACATAGGAGCGAGAAAAGAAATCTGTTTATTTGAACTTTCCAAGAATTTAGTCCTGTTGAAATGAGAGTAAGTTATGGGTCCCCACCCAAGATGATGACATTTTATTTTGGACTGTTTCTCTCTCTTCCTCTCTCCTGCCACCCCACCAAATGAATAATGAAGGAATAACCTAAAGAGGAATATATTTTCAGACTCCCAACTTCTAACAGTTAGGAATATATTGACCGAGTCCAAAGCTAGCCATTGAAATGGCCCTGGAGAAGTAGTGTTCAGAAGATTTTTCTTGAGTGGACAAGTCATCTCGTACTCATGTGGAACTGGGTCTTCTTATTGATTTTAATGCTCTGCCCTTGTCTAAAATTCTTGTCTAAAATTCATTTGCCCTACTCTGCCTGTGATAAGCGATGAGCTGGTTTGCACATTGTACTTCCAATGGATCTTAGAAGAACACACTAGATGCTTTTTACTTTCAGGATCTAAAATTGATTATTCACAATCTTAATCACAAGGTTACCATTCACCTAGAAATTCTGTGAGAGGGCAAACTAGTTTGTCAGGTTATCTTAACAGTGTTTAAATTGCCCTTTAACATACATCACATGAGTCTTATGCCACTCATTCCTCCCCCACCACTATCAGGCCCCCTTACTCCTGATTAGAAAAGAGATTGGGAGAGTTGATGTGACTTGCCATTGTTACACGGCTAGTACATGTTAGATACAGACTTTGAGCCCAGCTCTCTTCCATTCTTAATGGTCTCTCATCCAATTAACAAATGGTGGGGGCCACCTCTTCAAAGAGTTAAAATAGTTTGTAAACTTTACTTAAAGTACCATGTGAATATAAGTGATTATTATTGTTGTTCAACTGTCATTTGTAGGCAACAAACTCTCAAGTCTATGTATCCAGCCTTAATTTCTCTCCCAAACATCACCAACTTGTATTTGACATGCCAAATAAATGACCCATAAACATCTCAAATTCATCTTGTTCAAGATGGAACTTAATGTCTTTTGCTCCCAATTCATTCCTCCTCCAGACTCACCTACTTATGTTGAGGCTACCATCCTTCTTCTAACCATTACCATTTCCAGCTTTAGAGCCATCTTTTTCTCTTTCCTCCTTCCCCACATCCAATCAATTGCCAAATCTTGTTGATTTCACTCTCATTCCACCTTACATATTTGTCTTTTTCCCCCACCCCTCCTCGCTTCACGCCCATTGCTTCCAGCTAGTTCAGGCTGTTTCACCTAGATTCTTGCAAAATAAGTTCCTAATTGATCTCCCAGCTTCCTGTCTCTCCCCCTCCTCAGTCTATCCTCCACACAGCTGCCAAATTGATATTTCTAAAGCACATAATTATTTCTCGCTTTCCCACCCCACAACACAGACTCAAAACTCTTCACTGAATGGATTCAATTGGCTCTAGGATAAAATACACAATCCCCAAACTGGCGTTTAAGGAAGGGTTTTCTCCATCTGGCTCCCCACCTCTATTTCCAGCCTGATTTCCTGTTCGTTCACTTCACGCCCTCCTTGTTCCAGTCACATTGGCCTGTTAACTGTTCCCTGGATGCAAAATTCCATGTCCTGACTCCATGTCTTTGCATAGACAGTCCCCCCACCCTGTCTGAAATGTCGTTCCTCAGGACCTCCTGTTCTTGGAATTCCCAGCTGACTTGAAGGTTCGGGTTCAAGTGTGCCTGACTAGGTAAAACCTTTTCTAATCCTGGACCTTTTTTCTGTTCTCTTCCTCTTAAGACTACTTTGTGTATACTTGGTACTTCTCTATGTGTAGTTCATGTTTCCCTAGCAGAACTTAAGCTTCTTGACAGGACAATGGCCTTCCACAGAGCAGGCATTTCAGAAATGGCTTATGAAGTCAATCGAAATGTCAAGTCAATGCAAATTAAATAGAGGGTCACTGTGTGCCCAGTTCTGTGCCAAGTAGCACTTGTCCTGTCTTAGATGAAGGAAAATAGGTAGGCAGGTATCGGTATTTTGTATTCACTAAGTTTTTGAACAACAGCCTTTTTCCACTCAGGCCATTCTTTCACCCATTTTCCTTCCTTCAAGGCTTTCCTGTTTGCTTTGGTAAGTTTCTCCACATTACCTTCCCCTCTCTTAGTCTTTTCTGCTGTTAGAGCCAGACTGGGTTACAGAATCAAAGGACCTACTAAGAAATTCTTAAAACAAACTTCTTTGATTTCCCTAGAATGAACAGTCAGTCTTTATTGTGTATGGAATTAATTCTAGTAATGAACCTTCCCCAGCTCATCCCGATCTTTGCAAGTAATTAGAGCCATTCCCCCTAACCAGGAGCCTGGTCAATGTCTTTGGAAGCTGCAGGCAGATCAGGTAAACAAGCAACTTGGTGATTTCTTGATGAAAATACCTTCAAAAATAAACCGATTTGTGCCAGGTGTAGGCAGAGTTGTAGGGAACAGCTTCAAAGGATGATCCTTGGAGAACTTGGACCGAAAGATCGCAGGAAAGACAGTATGGAACCTTGGAACTCAGCTTGCAAGTGAACTGTTGACTGTTGCTTGTGCAGTTCTGGGAAAGTCTTCAGAATTTTCTTGGCAAACAGATGCTTATTTCCCCCCCTTCTCATTCTTTCTTGGCACAGGCCTCTAGCAGAAGTCTGCTCTATTTGGAAATTTTCCTCAAACAGAAAATTAAAGGAATTCTGACTTCAAAATCATTTGAAATACTGCTTAAAATCTTCACATGCAGTAGCTTCACGCAGAATGACATAATATGATAAAGCAGAAATTGCCTGAAGGACCAAGGTCCCTATGACACTGCCAAACTCTTTGGGACTTCCCAAAGAAACAGGAGTATAAGAATGCTTTGCTGATTATCTTTCCAGATCAAAATTTGAGGTCATTCTCATGGTTTTGAGAGAGATTCATTAGTTCTGCTCTACCAGGAGCCCTAAAACCACCTGAAGAGTGGTGGAAGTAACCTGGATGAGCAGTTTTGAGGTTTTATCAAGCCACAATTAGGTTGACCCTACCGATCTTACTGTGCTAAGGGCAAAAAGAATGCCATGTGTTTGGCACCTTGGAAATAATGTTTCAAGTGAACCTAAAGGCTACTAAAAGTAATTGGAGCACAAGAAGGTGTGGGGGAAAAAGGAAAAATGGAAACAGTGCTTTTGAGAGATTGAAGTTATTCTTGTTCAACTTAATCTGATTCAAGATGAATATTGCTTGAGGGGAACACAAGAACTAGGATAGTCTACATAATGGAAAACCAAGACTTGGCCATCGCATCAAATAAAATGTGATGTTGTTTTGTATCGTCCAAATGAAAAAGAGCCAAGTGCCTGTCAGTCACAAGTGGAGCCAATTCTATATTTATGAGCAGGGTCCTTGCCCTTGAATTACCGCCTGCGGTCGCCTTTGCTTGATTGCTGCTTAAGACAGAAAAATGCATCCATGGATGGCCCTGTCAGTGGAAAAGGCTTTTGTTTCTTTGCCTGTTGCAGGCACTGAGATTTGTCATGGATGTAAAACAAGACCTTTCAAGGAATTTTCATGTCATTCATCTTGTGTTAGCAGGGCCTTCTTATGTAAACTTGGTATCTTTAGAGCAGGGCTTCTTAACCTTTTGCACATTGGTGGATATCTTTGACAGTCCAGTAAATTAGCCCTATGGACACTGTCACAGAATCAGGTCTTTAAATACATAAAATGAAGTACCTATGATTATAAAGGAAACCATTTATGTTGAAATAAAGACACTCATAATGGCTAGTATTTATATTGTACTTTAAGGTTTGCAAGGTGTTTTAACTTTGGTAACTTACTTTATTTTCCCATCTGCCCTATGAGGTCAGTGCTATTACTGTCCACATTTTACAGGTGAGGAAAGATGTCTGAGGTGGGATTTGATCTCAGGTTTTCTTGATTCTCAGTTCTATATCCTGTCTACTGCATCACTGAGCTACCGTGAACCACCTTCTCTCCCAAATCTGCACAAAGAACCCTCCTGGGTTAAAAATCTTTGCTTTAGAAGTATTTGTCAGTCACAAGTGGAGCCAGTTCTATATTTATGAACAGAGTAGTTGCCCTTGAATTGTTATTTGAGGTTGCCTGTAGTTGTTTGGTTCATATTTCGGCTAAGTGTTTGCTTATTATAGAACAAGCAATTTAGTTCACTCATCTAACCGTCAAGTCTCTGCTTACCTTGAGTTTGCTGGCCATCATCAGGACTGGTACCAGGAAAAATACTGAAGTAGGTGGCATTTACCTTTAGTGCCAGCCATTCATTGACACCATCCTTAGTGTCAGCTATGGTATTGAGCAAAAAAAGTGCAATCTTTCTATAAGAACCTCTGGAAGGCCTACCCTTCTACCACTGCTACAATCAGGACTGATAGATACTCTGCTTACAGAAACAACCCTCCAGTCCTTGACAGGCAAGACAGAGAGCTGAGAACCCCTACCCTAAGATCAGGGGTCACTACCAACATTTCTTCCATCTTTAATTTGTGAGCACATAGACATGTTGCTTCAACAACAAACCATGAATATCACACATACTTGAGCAGAGTTTGGTGTTGTGATCAAGCAAAACTTACAAAGTTAATATGGCATACATTAATGAGTTTAATAAGCATTCAGTATTTACTATATGCCAGTCCCTGTGCTAAACAATAAGGACACAAAGAAAGTTTTTGTAAAAGCTGTCCCTGCTCTCAAGGAGCTCATATTTTACCAAACTGAATCTAGAAGGAAGCCAGAGACATTTATGTGTGATAAGGTGCCTTCTCTGTTCATATGGTGAGGAGGGAATGTATTCCAGGCATTGAGGAGAAACGTGCAAAGTCACCAAGACTGAAGATAGAATTCTTTATAGAAGGGATGGTAAGAAAATCAATTTAGAGGGCCCTCAGTGTGTGAAAAGGATTAATGTATGTTAAGAAAGCTGCTTTCGGGTCTGGTTGTGAAAGCTTTTAAATACCCAACAAAAGAGTTTAAATTTGCTCTTAGAGGTGATAGGGAGCCACTGGAATCTCTTAGAGATAGAGAGGGTATAACAGAACTATGCTTTAGGAAAATTATTTTGGTAGATATGTAAAGGATGAATTAGCGTAAGGAGAGACTTGAAATAGTAGTCAGTTGGGAGGTCCTTGAAAGTAGCCCAGAAGAGAAGATTTTGAAAATTGGCAAATCTTTTGTCTGTTTCTATTCTCTCTTGCAAGTACCTCTTCCATTCTATACAATTTTTAAAAGTTCACAAATTTAAAAGCTCACACCCTCAATTTCCTTTACTATCCTTGCTGTAGATTCTTTGGACCTGGTGAAATAATCTCCTTGAAGGCAGTTAGCTGTTCTCTAACCATTTCCTCATTTATTGTCTGTTTCATTTCTGTAGAGGCAGCTAGGTGGTGCAGTAGATAGGGCACCAGTGCAGGAGTCAGGAGGATCTGAGTTCAAATCTCACCTCAGACATTTGACATTCACTAGCTGTATGACCTTGGGCAAGTCACTTCACCCCAATGACCTCATCCTGGGCCATCTCCAGTCATCCTGATGAATATCTGGTCACTGGATTCAGATG
>CM053775.1:9624224-9640930 GCA_028658325.1 Potorous gilbertii
AGGAGTCAGGAGGATCTGAGTTCAAATCTCACCTCAGACATTTGACATTCACTAGCTGTATGACCTTGGGCAAGTCACTTCACCCCAATGACCTCATCCTGGGCCATCTCCAGTCATCCTGATGAATATCTGGTCACTGGATTCAGATGGCTCTGGAGGAGAAGTGAGGCTGGTGACCTGCATAGCCCTCCCTCACTCAAAACAAAGTCAAGTGCAAGTCATGTCATCATTTCTCTGATGGCATGGTCTTCTTCAGCAATGAAGGATGAACACATACACAGGTCTGTACTAACCACTTTGGTTCTAACTTCCATAGTTCAAGGATCATTCTCTTTCATAGAGAAAGGAGAAACAAAATAGAGTTGAGTCATTCCGCCCTTTCATCATGATCCATAAGCGTTGTTCCATTTCCAAATTTCCATAATAAAACTTGAGGTTGATGAACAACCATTAAGAAGTTTGATTGGACTGGGCCAACTCGTAGTCTAGAAACTAGATGTGAAGATAAAAAGCCCAAACTGAGATCTGATAGAATCATTCAAGTTTAAACAAAAAATTTTTCTTAATTAATAAAAGATCAGTAATAAGTAACAGTGGAGTATACTACAGTGTATCCTTTAATATTTGAGGGTTATTTTTTTTTACCAACTCTCAATTATCCAAATTTAGATTAGCTACTTTATAGATAAGTTATAGCAAATTGTCATTCTTAATGATCCACTTTTATAGCAAATTGTCATTCTTAATGATCCACTTTAACAAATTTTCAGACTACTTCAGAGGTGTCTTATCTAATCCAATCCTCTTTTCTTTTTTTAGAAAAGTTTTTATTATTGAATTTTATTTTTTATGTCATAGTCATTTCCCAATACTCTCAGTCCATCTCTCAGTTATCCCTGATAACAAAGAAAAAAAATTAAGCAGAGTCATCAGATATGGTGACTGTGACTGGCAGATTATATAGCATTTCATTCCCATAATCTACCACTCTTCGATGGAAGTTTGTTCAATATCAGTCATCTGGAACCAATACTGGCTATTGCATTTCATTTGTGTTCCGAAATCTTTCAGTGCTGCCTCGGTTTAAATAATCATAGTTACTTTGTATGGTGTTCTCTTGGTTCTACCTTCAGCATCATAGATCAAGTTGTGTAAATTTTTCCATGTTTCCAGGAATTTTTCATGGTCGTCACTTCTTACATTGCACCAATATTACGTTACATGGTCATACCACGTTTTGTTCATCCATAACTCAGTTGATGGACCCTACTTTGTTTTCAAGTTTTTGGTCTTTGGTTGTTGTTGTGACTATAAAAAAAGTATTGCTAAGACTTTTTTGGTATATGGTAGAATCACACTATATGCACATTCAATTTAGATGAATTAAATTGTATATGCAAAGGAAAAAAAAACCTACAGAGGGATTTACAGTTAAATAATGCAACAATTTAAATGATGCAGATCCATCTGTCTACTATTCTCTTCTGTGATCATATACTCTTGAGTGAGCCTAAGTTGAGACTTATGAATCTGCTCTAAGACCCCAAAGTCGCATACACATCCAGCATACAATAAGGGGATCATGAAGATCTAGGAGAGATACGAAATGGCAAGGATATATTCAACTGAGCTTTGTACCTTAGCCTAAATGACCTTGCCTTTAAGTCAATCCTTAAAAAATTTGGTGGTCCTCTTGTCAACTCCTTTACATACCTTGTTCTAACATCTGATGGGCTGTTCAAATTGGACATGTTGCAGGTCCAGGGATAATTTTGACTGTCTGAAATTCTGACCTTGTAATTTGACCGTAGAACGTATCCCTAACTAAAGTTGTAGACCCACTGCATATGGGACCCTTCTATCTACCCTTTACCTCCTTAGAATATATGGAAAGCTATGGAATCGCTGAATTGAAAGGAATAGTTTGGTAACTTTTGTCATATAATTGTTCCAAATTGATTCCCCAAATTGTTGGACCAGTCCACAGCTCTGCTAACAGTGTAGTACAGCTTATTTTCCCATGATCCCTCCAATTCTATTTGATTCATTTTTCAGCTTTGACAGTTTGGATATGAGATGGAATCTCATTCCTGCTTCACATTGCATTTGTCTTATTATTAGTGTTTTGGAGCATTTTTATTTTTGCTTCACTGGAGATAGATTGCATTTCTTCTTTTGAAAACTGTTCATTTCCTTTGACTATATGTTTATTGGAGAAGGCTCTTAATCTTACACATTTGTGTCAATATCTTATACGATTTGGATGTCAGAATTTTATCCAAATAGTTTAAATTAAATACCTCTCCCCAATTACTAGCTTCTCTTCTTATTCTAGTTACTGGTATTTTGTATTGGTAAAGGCATTTAAAAATTTCTACATACTTGAAATAATTTGTTTTGTATTTCAGAACCTTCGCTATCCCTTGTCTTGAAATGAATTTTCACTTACAGCTCAAAAAAAATTCATCTGTTCTAGCTTAATACTTTTTATGATGTATCATTTTATATTTATTTCAGTTATCTATTTGATATATTTTGGCATGTGGGATAAGACATGGATCTAAATCTATTTTCTATCAAACTACCTTCCAGTTTTCTTAGCAGTTGTTTTTGTATAAAGAATCCTTCCCAAAGTAGTTTTTATTCTTGGATCTATGAAATTCATAGAATATGTATAGTAGAAAAGGAATTATACCTGCAAATATGTTATGTGTAACTTCTTTTAACACACACACACATATGCATATATACATTCATTCTATAGATTTCAAGCCATCCTGCTTAGCTGTGTTCCTTTCTGACCTTCCTTTCATTTTCTTCTCTTCATTAAAAATAGAAAAGATAGCTTAATGTCACTCTTTCCTATTTTGTTATCTTAATTGCCTTCCCTTCTGCCCCTCCCCTTGGGAAAAAGAAACCCAAAGCTCTTGTTACAAATATTATGACATATATTATTATGTTAATCTGTCTTGTTATATTATTCTAGGTTTTTTTTAAGTACCCATATAGTTTATCAAAGTTTGTTTTGTTGGCATATATACGATTGGGCAAAAATGACTTCTGATGATTTCCTTTATTTCTTCATCAGTTATCATGAATTCTCCTTTTTACTTTTTATATGTGCTATTTTGTTTTCATTTCTTTTTCAAAAATTCAGACTAATTAATGCTTATCTGTTTTATTAGTAATTTCTTTTCAAAATACCTAGAATTTATATAGTGCTTTAAAATTGGCAAAGTGCTTTACAAAAATTATTTCATTTTATCCTCACAACAATCCCAGAAGGTAAGAGCTATTATCATTCTCATTTTACATATGCTGAAACTCTGTAGTTAGCCAACAAGTGACTTACTCAGGGTCATATAGCTAGCTGATTAGTGTCTGAGGCTGGATTTGAACTCATGTGTAACTGACTCCACCTTCAGCATTCTATCCACTGTACTACCAAGCTAAAAAAAAATTGCTTGATTTGTAATTTCAATGGATTTTTTTTTTTGCTTTCAGTTTTGTTTATCTCTTTTTTGATTTTCAGAAATTTTACTTTGATATTTGGTTGGAAGTTTTCAAATTGTTGCCTTCCTAGGTGGTTTTTGTTAGATTGTATGCCCAATTCATTGATTTCTTCTTTTCCTGCTTTGTTATTGCAAGTCAGCTCTGAGACATACATTTTCCCCTAAAAGTGGTTTAGAGGGGTACCTTATGAATTTTGATATATTATCTTTTTGTTGTCATTTTATTTGATGATTTTTTTTCTATAATTTATTCTTTGGTCCACCAGTTCTTTGGATTGTTATTTGGTTCTAATTCACTTTAATTATTTCTTCAAAGATCCCTTATTGAATAAAATTCTTTTTGTCTTTGGTTAATAAACTTTATTTTTAGTATTTTTGCTTTTATTTATGAGACTTTTATGCCCCAATACATGGTCAGTTTGTAAAGGTACCACACAAAGGAATTTGTAATCTCCTTTCTCTTCCTCATCATTAAATCACCATTCTACTACCTCAAATTCTTCCAGAGTTCTAGTCAGGTCCTTAATTTCTGTCTTATTTATCTTTTTTTTAAAATTCATCTAAGTTTGAAAGCAGTACATTGAAATTCCCTACCATTACAGGTAGTTTTGCTGTCAATTTCCCTCTACTATTTGCTTAACTTTTAAGTATTCAAGTGATGTGTAGTTAGTTAGTCTTGGTTTATAGCAATATCCTGTTTTCTTCCTGTCTTGCATTTTTTTCTTTCACCAGTGCCTTCTTGAGTTCCAAGTCAACTGTTCTCCTTTACAGGTAATTAACTTATCTGATTCTCCATTGTTTGTACTAAACTCTGTATTTTCTTTTTATTATTTTGTTTGTTATTTTAAGAACTCTTTTTGTCCCAAAGTTCATCTTTAAAATTTTTTAAAATAGTTTTTTCATTTCTTTTCTGAGCTGTTCTGGAAATTTTTATAGTTCATTTATTTCAGGGGTATCAAGGGAGTTACTATTCCCTTTTTAGCACAGCTTTTTAAATCAATTTCATTCTCTGCATAGTATTTATTCATTGTACTTGTTTTTCTTTTGTTATCAACTCCTTTCCTGGGTTTTCTGTGAGTTTTCCTTTACATTTATGTTTTTCTTGCCATTTAATCTATTACTAATAATAGCTAATATTTATATAGCACATATTATGTGCCAGGATACCATACTAAGTACTTTACAATATGATGTGATGTGATCCTCACAACAACTTTAAGAGGTCGGTACTGTTATTAGCCCCATTTTACAGATGAGGAAACTGAGACAAATATTAATTGACATGTCTAGGGTCACACAACAGGTTACATGTCTGAGTCTGGATTTGAACACAGGTTTTCTAGACTCCAGGCCCAGTGCTCTACCCACTGTACCACTTAGCTGCTTTAGGGAGGATGGGATGAGGAGGAGGGCAGGTTGGTCTCAGCCACCTTCTCTAACTGAACCATGTTGCTTGAAATATCTCTCCTTTCTTCTTCTTTTGTCTTTGATGCCTTCTGAACTATTTGATGGTACTGAGGATGGAATAGATTGATACTCAACCTTTCCTTCAATCTTCTTGTTAGTTCTGGCCCTTCATTGCTGGGTCTTTCTATGGTTGACAATCGCCTATTGACTCCTCCGGTCCAGAGCAGTGGGATGAGCTGAATTCTCAATGTTTCCTTCAGTGATATGTTAGGAATCTAGATGAATCACTGGCAAGGAGAGATCTTGAGAAGCAACAAAATGTAACTGTGCAGCTTGATGGTTGTAGGAAGCCCTGAAAAGAAAACACATGGTACTATAGGAAGAAGGATCCATTTATTTGGAACTAAGAATACAATCATGAGGAACTGCCTCATGGAGAATGGTTTCTTTTGTTTTCTTATATTGCTTTATTTGGCATAATTTTTCTCAGTTTGAGATGAGGATGGCATTTGACTTCACTGGGACCTCTCATTCTTTCATATGACTAAGAGCCTTTTTTAAAAATTTGTAATTCTCTGGATTCCTGGAGACTCTAAGTTAATCTTTTTAAACAAATCACTTTTTTTTCCCTTATCACATGAATCATTTGTATTTGTCAATAGAAATTTGTTCTTGAGCATTACCTATCCCCCTTGGGATGGCCTCTCTATGGAATTTTAGGATATAGAACCCTATATATCCTTTCCCTGGAGTTTTTGAAATTGATTATCTAAATTCTAGAGTGGGTATCAGACTTACCTGTTAGAAGATTTAAGATAACATTGTCACTTCCTCTGAAATGTTCTGTCCTTTGTCATTTTGTAATTAGTTCTTCTTAATAATCAGTCACTAAGAATTGGATATGAAGTTGGAGCCACTGGGTTCAAATCCAAGCTCCTCCACTTACTACCTTGGACAAATCATTTAACCTCTTTGGACCTCCAGAGTCTCAGTTTTAAAATGAGCTCTAAGGTCTCTTCCAGCTCATAACCTTATAATTATTATTGAAAGAAGTTCACATGTATGTACTCAAACCATTTTTTTTGCTTTTATCTTTTCAAATCCCTGCTTCTTTAAAAGCTGTAATTTGGCTCAGTGTCACCAGTTTACCCTGATAGCATATGCCCTTTTAATGATCATACTAATTGACGATGGGCAAATCCCAATCATATCCTATGGCCCTGACGTGACTATCCTGTACCTTCTTCTCTCAGTTCTACAGCTTTACTTCCTCTGCCCATCACACCCCCTCCCCCCACCATTGGCAAATGATCTCATATTGCTCCCCTTCACCTGCTGAGAAGATTGAAGCTTCCTAGCATCATCAGTCAGTCCCCTTCTTGCATCTCATCACCCGTCTGCATTTTACCCACTCCTGGGCTTTGCCCTCAGCTCTGTGATGTTCCATGTCTTCTGGGGTCTTCCTCCTTTGCCCCCTGTCACACTATCCTCTGTATCCACTTCCAATCTCTCTTTCTACAACATAAACAGAATAGGCAAAGGGCAGAGGAAGAAAGGAATATAGGATTGATTTATCTGCAGAGAGGAAAATTCTAGGAAGCACTGCCCAGATATGGTATTGGACCAAAAATCACTTCACATAATTCCAGACATCCAGCTAAAAACTCATAATCAGCCAAATTATTAGGGTGTTTCCAAATGTCTGCATAATTGACTGAATTTTTCAGTGTTCAGCCAGCTGTCTGGCATTGTGCAGGCAGCTGGAATGAGATGATGTCAAGCTTTAGCTTTGTGACTACTTTGGGAACTAGAGCCAGACCCTGCCCATTTGGGGCCAGTTCATCCCTGTTTCAAAATCCATGGTGACTAAGGAGATGACACCATATTCACACAGGATAGAATTTATGCAAACTAACAGTGTTCCTAGCCTCTCAAAGCAAATTCTTTCCTCATAGAATTAATTGACAATCTTAAAAAACCCCCCATAAAACTCTGCCTTGTAAATGTCAAATAAACAGGCAGAAACAGAGAAAGAATCGAAAAACAAAGGACAAATGCAAAAGTAGTTAAGTGGGATTTATTTTTCATTTGCAGAAAGATAGAATTTTTTTAAAAGCAGAAAATGAAAAGACTGTGAACTGTTCACCCCACGCTGAGAGCAGAGATAAGCAGCGACTCTGGTTCTGACTCATATCTACCATTTGCTTGGTTGGTTGTGGTTTCCCCTGAAGCTTGAATATATTCATTAGGCTTGCAATGAAAACGAAGTCAGTCTGTAGAAAATGATGAAATGCTTAATGTTAAGCAGCCTTTTTCTTTCCATCCTCAATGAATGGGGCCATTAATTTCATTGGTGTTGGAAGGGTGTTTGTATGAGTTCCAAACAGTACCCAACCTAAGGGACCATTAGATAGAGCAGATTTCATCTATATAGCCCAGCAGAGAGAGAAGGCTTTTCAGAGAGAAAGCAGTGGTGGAAAGACATAATACCTTACTTTGTCCCTCACTGTGCCCTTTTCTTCCTTATTCACTCCATACATCCCTGTATCTCTGTGCCCCACCAGCGTAGATGCAAACCACTTTTCCTGAGGCAGATCTTTTTTCTCCTTTTTGTTGCATGCCATTTTCTTATTTCCTCTGATCTCACTTCTATTTTGGGTGATTAGAAAAATAATTCTGAAAATATCAGTCAGTTATTTTAGTAATTTTAGTAGTAAAATCGGCATCAACTAAAATTTTAAAAATATATTTTTAAAATTGCCAACATGTTCTTTTCTTTGGCATGATGTTTGGCCAATTGCTTAATTGTACCAGTTTCTTATTTTTTCTCTTAAAATAGTATTCATACATTTTGTTTTGACAGAACAGATACTTCTCCACAAATTCCAAAATAGCTCCCTCTATGAAGTTCTTTCCTTGAATATCCCTTCCCATTTCATACCACTGCTGATAAAATCCATCAGCCCAGGCATAGGCAGCAGCCACTGGATTTTAGATCAAACAAGTGAAATGATGTAAAAACTCAAATGTAACAGGAAACTAAAGGTTAAACATCTAACATCATCCATTTTGGGCTACCAGACAAATAGCTAAATCACTGCTCTCGGTCAATCCCTCTCTTTTTCTCTCTGTCTCTCTCTGTCTCTGCCTCAGTCTCTCTCTCTCCGCAACCATAACCCCTCACTCTGCTTTTTCCTTTAATCCCTTCCCAAAGACAAACCCACATACCCACACACAGAATGATATCTTAAAGTAATTATGTTCTTTACTTCTTTTTTTTTTTTGAAAACACTTGACCAGTATACAAAGCAGAAGGTTGTTTAAAAGAAGCTGGGAATGGGAGAAGGGTTCAAAAAGAAAGCAGGCCCTCCTGAAGTTAGAGACACTGGTGGGTTTTCCACCACTCTGGGTTTGTGACCTGCAGGGAACAACTATAGTTTATACCAGGGGTGGGGAACCTATAGCCTCGAGGCCACATGTGACCTTCAAGGTCCTTGGGAGCAGCCTTTTGACTGAAGTTGATAGAAGAAAATCCTTTTATGAAAGGGATTTGCTCTGTGAAGTTTGGATTCAGTCAAAGGGCCGCATTTGAGGACCTAGAGGAGCACATGTGGCCTCGACGCTGCAGGTTCCCCAGCCCTGATCTATATACCCTCTTGCTTTTGCCATTCTCATTTCTTCTGCACACTCATGATCTCAGCAGCAGCCACAATGCTGTGAAGCAGTCAGCTCTCCATTCCTCCCTCTCTCAGTTGTCATGCCACCAGGAGTCTTGTCCAACTCCCAAGCACATTGCTATTCTCTCATTTCTCTGAGATTTTGCTTCCCTCTCCCTCCTAGATAGGGGAAGGGAATGCTCTTCCTTTAGGTACTGACATAGGACACTTCCATGGCTCCCTAAGGCTCCTGCAGACAGGTTTGGGGAATTCCTCTCTGCTGGTAGCCAGTGGTTTCCCATGCTGTGCTACAAGTGGATCTGTGATGTTTTCGATATAGATGCTTCATCTAATGGTGTAGGTCATGAATCCATCAACAACTTCTTGTTTTCTTGGATTCCAGTCAGTATCCTCTGATAAAACTTGCATCCATCCAAGAAGCACACAATGGACTACAGACTTTCTTCTGTATGTTTTATCATTTCTGATCAGACGTTTCCTTGATGATATTCTTAATAACACATCTTAGGCATAGGTTAGTATAGATAATATGTTATCACCTACTTGATTTAGTTACTTAATGGCACAGGGAATAAATTGCTTCACCATACCTTTACTATAGAAGAAAGGAAAAAGGAGAGAGGAAGGAAGGAAGGAAGGAAAAAACCCCACTTATTAAGTACCTACTCTATGAAAGGTACTGTGCTAAGGACTTTACAAATATAAAATTCTATCCTCACAGAAACCCTAGGAAGCAGGTGATGTTATGATCCCAATTGTATGGTTGAGGTTAAAGGAGACAGAGGTTAAGTCAGTCAGTAAGTTCCTGCAACTAGATTTGATCTCAAGATACTTCATTGTAATACCTGCAGTGCCTGTTATATGGATGTATGTGTATATATCTATATTTATCTATCATTTATCTATCTAGATATCTATCATCTATCTACCTTGATATCTATCATCTATCTATCTATCCTTCTGATCTATTTACCTATCTATCCTGACAGATTAGCTCAATGGATTGCTCAACCTGCCCTTAGTAAGAAAGGAAAGTGGAATGAAACATTTTAAAACATTTTAAACTACATGCTACCCATGCTTGATGTAATGCATTTTGAAAATCTTTTTTTAAATGTTTTAGTCCAATATCCTGCCTTACTTATAGTCTAGTGAAAAGGATGATCTTTCATGATTGAGGGTTTCTCGTGATCTCTAGGCCAGCATTTGGAACATCATTGATTGTTGTATGGGATAGTAGGTGTAAAAGATGTAATAGATCGAATCAAACTTTTAATGATTTCAGGAAAAACACTAGAAATTGCTTTTCATCTAAATAATAAGTCCCTGCTTTCACTCATTTTCCTGTTCCTACTCATTTTTTATATTTCTACATAATTCCATTTAACTGAGCATTTTATTTTGTTGGGTTTTAGAAATTACAGTTTAATCATTGAGAAACTAAAGAGATAACAAATTCTGTCTTTTAGAAATGCTAATGATGTGAGTTTAAATGTGAAAAGTAGGAACTGATAAAATTATATACAGTCAGACCTAGGTTCAAGCATTCTGAAATGCAAATGAAGATGTTGACACATGTATCTAAAGTGTTAAGTGGATGAAACAATGCCGTCAACGTTTCAGAGATGAATGTGGTCCACAGGTAACACGACAGTGAGAACTGGGAATTAATGCCAGCAAAACAGAATGCTGCACAGAGGAAATAAATAGTGATCATAAATGAATGAAGCTGATTCGAAATCAGCAGTTACATTTTTATTTTGACCAATTAAACCCCTTTCCCTCAGTAGATTCCCCGATTGGCCTTTGCACTTTTTGGAAACACTCCCAATATGGTCAGTTGTACTGAACTTCAGTCTCCATCATCTGGTAATTATTGTAGCATCGGTCTGTGTATAAGAACAAACGATGTACAACACTTTTTTTCTGAAGTGGCCAGTGTCTTTTCCTTAGGTCAAAGACTTACTTAGTATATCTGCATTCTAATCTGATAATTTTTTCTATCTTTTTAAGGGGCTAGAGTCTGAATCTATGATTTCTTTAAGATAGAAAATATCTTTTTGTGGAAAGTCTCCCCTGACTCTGATCACAGCATATGTGAAACTTATAGTCTGGAGAATTTTTTGGCACTTTAAGTGGTAAACTGAATTGCTCAGGATCATGCAGTAATTATATATCAGAAGGAAGATTTAAACTTTGCCTTCTTGTGTCCACAGCTGGACTTCTGTCCACAATACCATGCTGCCTCTCAGAGAGTTTTTAATAGTGGATGTTTAGAAGTGGCCAAGTGTTTTCATGACAGGACATCATTGTTACACCCGTTTTCCACCTTCCAAGATTAGCCTTAAGATATTCACTAAATGAAGAGTAACATTCCCCAGAATCTTGCCAATATACCATCCTATAATATGTGGACCTATGCCAAGAGCACCTACATGACATTACTCTGACATATATTGTGTCCTATTTCCAGAATCATTTTGAGGTAATTGATGTTCTTGTTTTGGGGGCACAACAGACACATGAAGGTGTTTTGTATTAGTGGGAGGATACCTGCTTTTTACCTCAACAGAGCTGCTGAGTAATTCTTCTTGACTAATTGGCATTATATGAATTGGCATCAGTCATGAAATTATTAGAGAAAATTCAGAGAAGAGCAACAAAAATGATGAAAGTGCTAATGCAACTGACATGAAAAATGATTAAAAGGACTAAATATGTTTCACTTGGCCAAATGACGTCCCCAGGAGATAGGTATATATGTATAGCCTGTGAATACTAGAAGCACGTAAATACCCAAGAAAGTAAGAAAATATTGATGATAGTCAGAGGGGCTACATAACCAGGAGTAATGGGAAGAAATAGAGTGAAGTCCAATTTAGGTTGACAATCAAGAAAAATTCTTTAATAAAGAATGAAATCCATTTCCAAAGGGAATTGTCAGAAGGTACAGACATACAGTCCCTTTGGTATTGTGTGAGTGTGCCCACATTTTCAATTTCATGGTCACTGTGTTGGTGGGAGTATTACTCTGCACATGTCCTTTTTTCTCTCTCTTCATCTTGTAACTTCCTGCTCTCATCACTTTTTCTCTTCTCCTCTACTCCAGTCTTTGATGAAGAGGTGGCTATTCTTTTTATTAACAGTGTTTTATTTCTTTCAACTAAATGTAAAGACAAATTTTAACGTTCATTTTTTTAAAATTTTGAGTTCCAGATTTCTCCCTCCGTCCCTTACCTTCCCTCTCCCTAAGACTGTAAGTAATTTGATATAGGTTATATAGGTCCAATCATGGAAGACATATTTCTATATTAACCATGTTGTGAAGAAACAGACTAAAAGGGCAAAAGAACACAAAAGAAATAAAATGAAAATAATATGTTTTGATCTGCATTTAGACTCGATCAGTTTTCCCCCCTCTGGATATAGATTGCATTTTTTTCATCGTGAGTCCTTTGGAATTGTCTTGGATTACTGTATTGCTGAGAATAACTCAATCATTCATAGTTGATTATTGTATGATATTTCTGTTACTGTATGCAGTGTTCTGGTTCTGCTCACTTTCCTTTGCATCAGTTCATGTAAGTCCAGTTCCACCTGCTTGTCATGTCTTATAGCATAATATTATTTGTACAAGTAAGTCTTCCTCACCTCCCCCACCTCTTTGGAATACAGACCTAGTAGTGGGATTGCTAGATTAAAGGGTTATGCACAGTTTGATTGCCTTTCGGGCATTCTCCAGAATGGTTGGATGGGTTCATGACTCCACCAACACTGCATTAGTGTCCTAATTTTTCCACATCTCTTCCAACATTTGTCATTTTCTTTTTCTATCATATTAGCCAATTTCATAGGTATACCTCAGAGTTATTTTAATTTGCATTTCTCTAATCAATAGTAATTTAGAGCATTGTTTCATATGACTATAAATAACTTTGATTTCTTCACCTGAAAACTGTTCATATCCTTAGACCATTTATGAATTGGGCAATGATGTGTATTATTTTAAATTTGACTCAGTTCTCTATATATTTGAGAAATGATGACTAACCTTTCTTTTTGGAGGCCAGCCCTTCTACATTTCTCTAGCCGATTATCCCCTCAATCAACTCCTTTCCCACTCAACTTAAATTTCTCCCTACTGATTCCTTCCTTGCTGCCAACAAACACAATTTATTTTCTCCTATCCTTAAAAAAACCTTTATTAGAACCTACCATCCACTCAAGCTATGGCCCTATGTCTCCTCTCTTTCGCAGACACACAGGATCCTGGCTGAATCTGCCAACACTTTTGCTTACACTTCTAAATCTTCTCTTATTCATTTCTCAACCTTCTGGCATTAATCAACTGTAATTACTCTTTCTACAAAGACCAGTGCTTATTAATTAAATGTGATGACCATTTCCTAGTCTTCATCCTTATTGACCCCTCTATAGCATTTGATGTTGTTCGCACTCCCTCCCACCCTCACCCCTATCACCACCCTCACCTTCCTCCCTCTCGCTCAGTACTCTCTTCTTTTGGATTATTTGTAAAACTTTTCTCAGTTGCTCTGCGGGATCATAACTTTAGAGCTGCAAGAGCCCTCAGGGTCATTTAGGCCTACCCTCTCTTTGTATAGAAGAGGAAAGTGAGGACCATAGAGATAAAGAGCGTTGCCCAAGGTCATAACAAGTAGTGTCAGAAGCAGTTGAACCCAATCCCTCTGACTTTGCACTTGCCCTTGTACTTTGAGCCACTCCATTCTCTTTCTGCCTAACTTCTCAATCTCTTTGGAAGGTTTCTCAGCCGTATTCTCCTCTGTAAGTGAGGATGTATTTTAAAACTTTGTCCAACGCCCTCATCTTTTCTTTCTTCATGCTTTCTCCTGATGACTTCTTCAGCTCATGTTGGTTTAATTACCATACCTCTACTTAAGACTCTCAAATCTCTTTTTTGAGCTCTATTCCCTAATTATCAAGTGCCTAATGTGCTTTTGGTACTGTAGGTCCCACATGGGATATCTCAAACTCAACATGTACAAATAGAACTCATTTTCTTTCCCTGCCCTCATCAAAGTTACTCCATTCTAAATTTACTTCTCTCTACTGAGGGCATTCCTATCTTTCCAGTCATCCATGATCAGAATCTTAACTGTCATCCTTTACCTTGCCCTATATATTCATTCAGTTGCCACATCCTGTTGGTTCTTCCTCTATAACATCTCTTATATCGTTCATCTTCTCTCCCCTCACTTCCTAAGTTTAGGTCATCATCATTTCTTGACTGGATTATTGCAATAGCCTCCTAATTGGCCTCAAATCTTTTCCCCCTCCAACCCATCTCCTACACAAGCATCAAAATGATTTTCTAAGAACACAAGTCTAGCCATGTCACTCGTGTTTCATGCTCAGTACATTCTTTTGGTTACCCATTACCTCTAGGAGAAATAAAGTAGATTTGTCTTCAGCATTAAAGTTCTTCACAGCCTTTCCTCAACTTTCCTTTCCATCCTTACTTCATATTGCTTCCTTTCATATACACCTTGGTTTAGCCAAAATGGCCTTCTTCCTTACCCCTATCAGTTCATCAGTTCTCTCCACACTTTTCCACTGGCTACAGTACATTCTTTTTTTCATCTCTACTTCCTAGAATCCACATTCTGTGTGAAGCCTTTCCTGAACTCAGAGTTCAGGGATCCTTACCTTTCTTGTATCATGGACCTTGTTGACAGTCTAGTGAAACCTATGAGTCCCTTCTCAGAATCATATTTGAAATGTATATAAACAAATCTACAGGATTACAAAAGCAACCAATTATACTGAAATGCAGTTACCTAAATAAAGTAATTCTCAGACCCCACATTAAGAATCTTTGCCCTGTCAGCTCTTTCCCGTCTAAATCGCTATGTGTCTTTTCTTGTGTATATCTATATACAAATTATTATCAAAGTGAAACAGTATCTATATGTACAAAATTTTGGTATTTATACATGTTGTTTTGCTTTTCTAGATTGTAAGCTCCTCAAGGGCAACAGCTCTAAGTACAGTATCTGACATAAAGTAGACACTTAATAAACACTTGTCAGTCAGTTGATTGATGGACAAGATCCTGCTGTTTCCCTTACCAGTTGTACCTATTGCCTGAGGTGAGATTTGAATTCAAGTCCTCCTGACTCCTGCACTGGTGCTCTATCCACTGCACCACCTAGATGCCCCTATGTTGAATCAGCTAAGATGACAAAGGCTAATGATTTCTTTGTTGTCCTAGGTACCAGATTTTCTTTTTACTGGGGGACCTCCAGTGCCTTCATTAAAGAGAGAAATCTTTTGGGCAGGAGAGGAGCTCATGGATGTTCCTCACATTCTACTATGTACATAGATAACCATTATGCCTACACCTAACATCAGCCCCACACCTGTAAGTCAGAAGACATGTGTGATTAAACCAATATGTGAAAAAAGGACGTGTCACTCACTAGCTGTGTGACCTTGGGTAAGTCACTTAACCCCAACTGCCTCATCCTGGGCCATCTCCAGTAATCCTGATGAATATCTGGTCACTGGATTCAGATGGCTGTGGAGGACAAGTGAGACTGGTGACCTGCACAGCCCTCCTTCATTCAAAACAAAGTCAAGTGCAAGTCATGTCATCATTTCTCTGATGACGTAGTCTTCTTTGGCAACGAAGGAGGAACACACACACATGTTGCCACTATTTCCTCTTCCCCTTCTATTAAATGACTTCTCATCCAACAAGCGTTTATTGAGCACTTACCATGTAGGAAATACTATGCTAAGAATTAGAGGTTTAATGATGGCATGGATAGATAGTTCTTTCCTGGAAGAGTCTTCTCTTCTCCATCCTCACCAAATCACACTCAGTCCTTTGGGAAATGTTACTTCTTCCTTTTGTATGCTAAAGTCTGCATCCAGAATGGTTGAGTGCTGGATATGGAGTCAGGGGAGATCTTAGGTGTGACTCCTAGCCCTGCTCCTTCCTCTCTGTGTGACCAGGGGCAAGCTTTTCCACCGCTCTAGTCCTTTGTCTCCTCATTTGTAAGATGTGGATAATGCTCCCAAGACAACTCCCTCTGTACTTTCTTCTCCAGATTAATGGCATGCATCTTCCTTTTAAAAGAAGTGACTTTAACCCAAATGGCATATGATAGTGTGTTGTAGGAGAAAGAATATTGGCTTCAGGGTCAGGACCTGGGTTTGAATCCTGCCCCTGTCACTTACTATTTATGTGGCCTTAGGAAAGTCAGTTCTCATTTTGGGTCTCATCTGTAGATAAAGGTCTTCTATTAAATAACCTATAGCATTCTTTCTAGCTGAAAAAAATCTGTGTGCAAATTTGAGACACTATAGCAAGTTTAGCAAGAGATTATATTTTGGGCTGAGAATCTAACTCCCAGAAGCCCTTAAAACACAGTATGTAGGTGACTGCCTATTTGTTCTACACAAAGGGCTGGCCCTGTCTATTAAAGGATAATGACCTATATTAGGTCTAAGTTGCAGTCAGTGACAAAAGAAACAGAAATGTGTTTGGATTATAGTGTAATTAAGTGGATCTATAGCTGGTTTCATGACTTGAAGGGATTAAATGAAACAATCTCTGATGTTCTTTTTTCCTTTAAAATTCTGTCTCTCTGTCTCCCATTTCCTAGAGTTAAGTTTTAATGAACTGATAGGCACCTGGAAGGAATACTGGAGTCCTCAACTCTCTTGTGTTCATCGTTGCTATCAATAAATTGGATGAAAGCATAGAGAGTATGTTTATTCAGTCCAGAAGCTGAGATGGCTATCTCATGTGCTACATGACGGATCCAGGATACGAAAGGATCTTGACCAGCAGGAACTATGAACCAAATCTAATGAAATTAAATTTAGTGAGGATGAATGTAAAGACTTTCATTTATATTAAAATAAAGGATGGTGACAGAAAAAGATTTAATATTCATAACTGCTCAAACAGAAAGCTTATGTGTCATAGGCTATATTAATTGCAAAATAGAGTGGAGTAACAATTCCATTGTGTTCTATACTGGAGAGACCACAGTTAGAGAATTATATTCACATAATGTCTTGGGGTTTCACAATGGATGATGCTTTAAAGGTCATTTAGTTC
>CM053775.1:9641030-9671533 GCA_028658325.1 Potorous gilbertii
GGAGGAATGGTGGCAAACTGAAGTATGTCTTGAAGAAGGAAATGGAGATTATGGGGAAAGGTCTGGAAGCCACACTGAGAACTGACTTAAGGAACTAGGGATCTTTAGCCTGGAGCAAAGAAACTTTATCAGAAGTGTATGTCTTCAAGTATTTGAAGGGTTGTCATGTGGAAACAAGTCATTTTTGACTTATTCTATATAGATCCAAAAGAAAGAATTAGGCAGTATCAATGGATGAAAGTGCCAGGGAGGTAGATAATGTATAATATATAACTTTAGGGTCTTCCTCTATATGCCTGGGATCTTTTTGTTACTCAGCAATCTCCAAATGTAAAAAGATGTCATCCTCAGGATGCCCTTACAAAGTGTTTCTAAGAGGTATGTCAAGAGACCTTTAGGGACCATGAGTTTTCCTAGAGGGGAATCCTAGGATATATAAATGGAGCCCTTTACAAAATGTGGATCACGAGAGTTAGATTATATCAGGGAGATGGTTCACATGTATGAATCAGAGATAAATATGATTAAAACCAGACTCTCATTGAAAATAGGACAGACGCATATTGCCATTTTTTCAAAGCAACGGTTCCAAACTCCAAGTTCTTCACGTGGAGCCTTAAATTTCTGTTTATTTAAAATATTTTTGAAATATTTAATAACTATATTTCGATATAATTAGTTTCCTTTGTAGTTTCCTGAGTTCAAATCCTCCCTGTGACAATTACTAGCTGTATGGCCATGAGTACAGTCACTCAAGTTTCCTGAACCTTATTTTCCTCATCTGTTAATGCAGGACTTTGAAGAACTGTAAGAATCAGATGTGATAAGGCATGGGAAGCCTTTTGCAAACTTGAAAGTGTCATTGACATTTCAGCTATTTTTAGGGCTCCATTGGGAAGAGTGCTCTTGTTCTAAATTTTGTTGTTGTTTCCTAAAGATTTAAGAAGAGGAAATGTGAACTTGATTAATGTTTGTTGAATTGAAATGGGCTTATAATTATCCATGGAATAGCCTATAGCAGGCGACAAGTAATAGCAGCCACTTTTCTTTACAACTCAATACCCCTGAAACGATACTGTTTGCCTAGACCTTAATGGCATGGAAACTGGCCAATTGTACTTCCAAGTGATTCTAAACTGAGATATCCTAACTGAAAATGCTCTCATCCTGGTGGAAATACAAGAGAAAAGCCCTAAAAGGGCTTTCCCTCAAGGAGTCTTCAGGGCACAGTTAGGCTTTGGTGGCAACTCCTACTCTACTATCCCAGTGAATTAAGGGCCATCCTTAAGTAAATTGAGTCACCATGGTTTGGGATTTATGCTAGTTAAGCTCATTACCACTGAAACTTCTTGAACTGGCCTATGAAAAGCATTCAGAGAAGCTTCTAAGGTGACATTCCTTGCTTTGGAAAGAGACTTAATTTGAATTGTCATTGTTAGATGACTTAATATACCTCTTCCATCTATTATGTCTGTGAAGAATGACACTGGTCTGCTCCCTATTCAGGGTGAACATGATTCAGATCTTCCCTTTTTACTTATTTACTCATACCTTTATTGATATTATCAAATATGGATGTTGAAATTCATAGAATTATGCAAAGCAGCAAAAAAGGAAAGTCATTCCAGGTCCTGCCTGTAAATTTACAATCTTCCCCTGCCACATGAAGCGTACTGCTAGGCATGTATGAATTCCCATATATTTGGGACAATATATTTGGTAATCCTCAGCTGACTGTGGATGGTCCATTCTCTGGGTGGGTAAGCACTTAGATGCCAGCTTCTTCATTCCTTCCCCCTACACAAAAAGGTGCCAACCAATTTCCCCAAATATCTCCTTCAAGATTCAGGAGACATGCCTAATTTTAATCTAAGCTCCTTGAGGACAGAAATTGTTTCCCTTTGGTCTCTGTGTACTCAGCACCTAGCATAGTGAGTAGGTACTTGATCAAAGCTTTTTGAATCAAGTATGTTTATTGTTTCAACAAAGATTCAATAAGCAGCTGTTGCCATAATTCAGCATGAAACATTTATCAAGCACCTTCTTAGGGGCCATATATTATTGCTAGCTGCTGAGAATGTACAAAATGACCCACTCCAAACCCCCATCAGAAAAACAATCCTTCCTTCCAGTACTTTATAGCAATGTACACCTAAGTAGTTTTGAAGATATGACAAAGTGAAACCAGATGCTGTCTTTGCCTTCAGGGAATGCATATTGTTTTGGGTGGGAAATCAGGCAAGGAAAAAGACAATTATATTGATTTTAATGAATTTATAGAGTTGAATGGATTGCTGGGTGACATACTTATACTGCTGCTTCAGAAGAGATCAGTTTGATGGCTGAGTAGAGGAGGGACTGGCCTGGTGTGTGGAGAAACTTGTCAGGGAGGCCAACCAGCAATGGCCATAGCCCAACTTGATGAGGCAGTAAGGGCCTGCCCCAGACCTAAGAAGTTCCTGTATCAACTTGATGAAGGTAAAAGGTAGCTAGTCTTTACAGGCTGAAGGATCAGCTGCTCCCAAGAGCAAGATTTGAGTTGCACACATTTCTGGAATTGGAAAGAATAAGCTTTGGAGGAAGACTGCTGCTTTATGTTAGAGTTTGAGGTCTGCAAGTACAATTCCCCTTTCGTCCCTACATCTTTTTATCATTTTCTTGACGTTCTAGATCTTTTGTTTTCTCAATTAAATTTCATCATTTGGCAATTTAATTGGTTTAATTAAAAGCATTAAAGGGTAAAGTTGTTCTTCACCTTTGCTCAAATTACTGATTATCCTGGCTTCCATTAAATTCCAACTAAAATCTCATCTTCTTCAGGAAGCATTCCCCAATACCTCTTCATTCTTGTGTCTTTTCTCTGTTAATTATTTCTTATTTATCCTGTATATATTTTGCTTTGTCTATATTTATTCTTATCTTGTTTCCAAATTGTAAAGTCCTTGAGGGTAGGAATGTTGATTTTTTTTTTTGCCTCTTTTTGTATCCCCACTACTTAGCACAGTACCTTGTCATATAGCAGACATTTAATAGAGGCTTATTTACCATTGATTGATTGAATTTTTTATCATTATATTGGTATGGCCTAGACATGAGCACTGAATATTCCTTCAGATATTTCCATTTTTCTTTGATTTTTAAAATTTGTCATTGTAATTTTGTAACTGATTCTATACATGTCTTCTGTGTGTTTTGCCAAGTCAATCCCCAGCTATTTTATGTATTTTGCAGTTGTTTGGAATGGTATTTCCTTTTCTGTTATTATTTCTTTTGTTTTGTATTATATAGAAATGCTGTTGATTTTGGAGGATTTATTTTTTAGCCTGCAACTTTACTAAAGCTATTAATTATCTCAATTAATATCTTTACTGATTCCCTAAGATTTTCCAAGTAAACCATCATATCTTTAGCACACAGCCTATCTTTATGCCTTTAATTTCTTTCTCTTGTTTTACTTCTGTTGCTACAATTTCCAGAGCTGAATCAGGTATCGTGGCGAGAGAGGATATTGTTGCTTCATTACCACTTCCTGGAAGAGATTCTAATATAGGTCCAATCCATATGATATTTGCTTTTGATATTAGATAGATGCTTTTTATAATATTAAAAAAGACCCCTCTGTGCCTATATTTTGTAGTTCTTAGCATATAAGTATTGCACTTTGTCAAAGACTTTTTGAGATGATCATGAGGTTTTGGAAATTTTGACCTTTAATTTGGTTAATTATGTTTATTGTACTCTTGATGTTGAACCATCCTAGTACCCCTGGTATAAATTAAACTTGGCCATAATGAATGATTTCTTTGATATATTGCTCTTCTCTGTTTAACCTGATTTTGTTTAAAACTGTTAAGTCAATTTTCATTTTATGATATTGGCCTACATTTTCTTTCTGTGTTTTATCCCTTCCTAGTTTAGGTATCAGAAACTATATTTGTCTAATAAAAGGATTCTGGTAAGGTGTTTTCTTTCTCAATTTTTGAGAATAATTTGTGAAGTGTGGGTATTAACTGTTCTCTAAAATTTGATAAAATTCATCAGGACCAGGAGTTTTTTTTTCCTTTGGTATTTCCTTTACACCTACATCTGTTTCCTTTTATTTAGATTGATTTAAAATCTCTAACTGATCTTTTGGTAGTTTTTATATTTTACATTTTTGAAGGTATTTCTCTATTTCTTTTGTATTCTCAGTTTTGTTAGCTTATAACTGTCCATATTATGTTCTGATTATTCTTGTTTTTTTGCTTCTTCCTGTTTTATATTTCAGGATTTCAAGTTATTCATTTGCTGTCTTATTGATTTGATTATCTACCCTCTTCTTTTTAATTAGAATAGCTAAAGATTTAATTTATCATTTCCATGATTTTTGTTTCCAACTTAGCCATTTCTCCTTAAATTTTTAGTATTTCCTCTTTCATAATTATTTTAGGTTTGCTTATTTCTTGACTTTCTAATTTTTGAGATGAATATTCAGTTCAATAATCCTTTTTCCCCTTATCTTTTTAGTTAGGTTTGTAGGCATATGATTTTTCCTTTGGTGATTGATTTATCTCTATCCAATAAACTTTGGGTTATTTTTTCATTATTATAATTTTTTTGATAAAATGATTAATTAATTCTTTGATTTTTTTATTTTACCCATTCTTCATTATCTCTATTTGAATCTGTGTCTTGTGTCTGTGGTTCCTGAACCAATGACTGTTTGTTATGGTGCTATGGTTTATAAAGGATATATTTTCTATTTATGTCTTTTTTGACTTATTAATATCTCTTTGCTGTAATACCTGGTCAATTTTCTTAAAAAGTTCCATGTGAGACTGAGAAATATGGATACTCTTTTGTATTCCCATTTAGAAGAGAACATAGGTCTTCAAACTCCAGTGTCTCCATCAATTTGTTTGGTTCCATATTTTCCCTTATGCATATCTTTCAATTGGAATTATCCAAAACTGAGAGAAGAATATTGAATTACTTTTTTACTATTGTGTTTCTGTCTCATTCTTTTTGTAGCTCACTTAATGTTGCTTTTACAGATTTGGATGCTAAACCATTTGGACCATGTAAGTGTGTTATTGATATTGATTTGTTGTCTATGGCTCCTTTCAGCATAATGTAGTATCCTTATTTATCCTTTTTTATTTTTTGAATATTTACTCTTGCTTAGGAATAACGTCTACAGCAGTTACCCAGTAGGAGATGCTGTGCCCAGTTGAGAGCAGACCCAGAAAATCTAGTGGCCTGATTGGCCCATTAGAATCATTACAGCTAAGGGGAAGAGCACAAGGACATCATAAGAAATGAAATGTCAGTGGGGCTCCACAATGCCTCTTTACTACTGCACTCTATGTGTGTCTACTCTTAAAACTGATGTATGGGGGATGGGGGAGGAATGTTGTGTTGTTATATATAATTTCTATAAATGACTTATTATCAGGCAAATTGTCTCAGCTGCCTTACTATTTTTAAAATTAATAATATTTTCTTTTTTCCCAGTTGTATGTAAAAATAATTTTTAACATTCATTTTAAAAGATTTGGGGTTTCAAAGATTCTCCTTCCCTCCCTTTCCTCCCTCCTTCCTGAGACTGTAAGCAATTTGATATAGGTTATACAAGTTCAGTCATGCAAAGTGTATTTCCATATTAGAAGTGACTTACTACTGATGGCAAACCAATTGTTAGGGGCTTGAGAATAATAGTTTTAGGAGTGCAGGCCTATAGAATACTTTGAATTTACAGTAGTCATCCCTTGAGCTAACAAACCTGTCAGTAGTAGTTGAGAGGAGGGTTTTGTATGGGAGATGCACTACAAATATAGTAATGTTATAAGAGTATGTAATAAACATATAGGAGAGATCCAGAGTTGTGGGAGAGATGGCTTACAGTTGGAGAAATCATGGAATAAGTATCATTTTTCCTGGGCCTTGAAAAAAGGGAAGGATTTCAGTGTTTGCAAAGGTACAAAGGCAAAAGGGGTAGAACTAGATCAGGAAACAGTGAGTAGTCCTGTTTGTTTGGAAGGCAGAGAGCAGGAGACAGAGGGTGGGATGCAGTACACTGGAAAGTTGAAAAGGTGGGTTGGGTTAGAGTATGACAGGGCTTTGAATGCAGGGTTGAGGAATTTGTATTTTGCTCACTAAACTGGAAGGTTTTGAGTGGGGGAATAATACAGTAGCAATTGTACATTAGAAAGATTATTCTGGAAGCCTTGTGAAGGATGACTTGAAAATAGACTGAGGGAAATTAGTTAGGAGATTATTAAAATCTAGTCTAGATAAAGAAAAAAGTCTAAGTAAGAGGTGATAAGGACCTGAACAAGGGTGAATGCAGCAAGGATGGAAAGGAAGGGAGCAGCTGACAGTTATTCATTTCTCTCTCCTCTCACAAATGGCAATGGGGAGTATGCCTTGCAGACAGGCCAGCTCAGGTGGTTGGAGAATAGTGTAATGAGGTCAAGATGCCAGGTTCAATCCCTACGTGGTCTAGAAAGCCTAATTTGCATATTGAGCTGAAATGTTATGAATGGTGGAGGGTTTTTTTTTTAATGTAATGCAAAACATCTCCTTTAAGACTAGATTAAAAGGTCATTTGTTTTGCTTCTTCCCTTGATTGTTAAAATGAGAACTGAGATAAAGAATTCCTATAGCTAGAAATATGTCTGTTTGAAACAGTAGCTGGGAATTACTTTTGGCATTGAAAATTAGCTTTGCTGACTTCTCTGATCCTGGATAATATCCCTCAGCCTCTCCAGCATTGTACCATTGGAATGAGGGCTTAGTTGGCTCAGGTAAAGCCCCCCTTCCTCCTGGACAAACAAGTCAAAGCCCATATCCTGTGGACAGGAGATCAGCAGCAACGCTGTGGGACAGCTCCCCTGATTTTTTCATCATGCCTCCAGGATGAGAGAGTGCTGCAGGATATTTAAATATCCCAGGGTCAGAAAGAGTTGTGGCCAGACCTCAGAGAGAGTTGGCTGGGAGCAAGTAGGAGCTTCAATAAAAAAGAAAAATACAGCTGCAACGCAGGTACTGTATTTTCTCCTGTGACCAAAGCTCACCACAGACAAGTGCTGGAATTCTGCAGGTGTTGGAAGGACTAGAGAGAAGGGTCATGCGTGGTGGTGGGTGGGGCTTTTTTTAAATGCAGTGCAAAGCATGTCCTTTAAAACTAGATAAAAGGTCATTTGGTTTTTTTTTCCCCTTGATTTTTAAAAGGAGAGATGAAATAAAGAATTCCTACCGCTAGAAATATGGCTGTTTGAAACACGAGTTGGGAGTCACTATTGGCATTGAAAAGCCCAATTTGCATGTTGAGCTGAATATCTTTTGGAAAAGCTGAATCAGCTGCATTTCCATCACTGCACAGATTTGGGTGCAAGCTGCCAAATAGCTTATATAGGAATGCCTGGTGGAGTTGGAGTCAAACACTCTGGGTTCTACTGTGACCTTGGGTAAGTCATTTTGACTCTGTGTCAATTTTAGCCTTTGTCACTGAGTTAATAACAGTGCTTATGCCAGCAAATTGTGAGCCAATTTTGGTCTTCTTGGGTAGCATGCTCTGTAATTCTGTCTCCCGTTGGCAGTCAAAACTTCAGGACAAATGGTGGAGTAGACAGATTGTTCATAGAAGATCTTTCCATTCTTCCCTTCATTGTCTTTCTGCCCCTACTTCCCTGTTTGATACACTCCCCAGAAGCTTAATATCCTTCACTGTTCCTCTGGAGCTTTATTTAGCAGGATTCCATATTTCTATCCTCCTTCTACTTCTTTACAATGTGCTTCCCATGCATTCTACTTCCTAAGGGCCATGAGATAATGCAGAATAAATGATTGGCCTTTAAGGATTGATATCAATTTTAGTAATTTCAACTCCTATGGCTGACCTGTGGTGGGGAGATCTTTTTTTAGAAAGGGCACTTCATTGTCCTTTAATTGGCATTATGCCAGCAACTGCCTGTATGCTTGGGAAGTCCTGGTGAGAATGGTGTGGGCTGAGACCATAACTCTCTAGCTCTTTCCATGCCCCTTGAGCTTTGGGTTCAAAGAATGATGGAGCAAAGAAACTTCTCAGTCACTTAAAGCAGTCCACACTCCCCATGCAGCCTGATCATTTTAAACAGTGATGTCCCACTGCTTTGTACTTATCAAATAGTGCAGAGCATTAGGATAAATGATGTGTTTGAGCTTTCTCAGACAAGACTTCATAGAAATCCGTTGTCACAATAGGAGAGTGCTTTCTTTAATCAAGGTCGAGCTCTTTAGCATTTAACCCATTAGGGCTGTACGGTAACATTTGGAAATGCTTTGTTCCTTCTGCCCATAAAACATTATAACAAATACATAATTCAATTCAATTAAACAGTCAATTTATATCCAAGGTATATACTATAAATATAAATTTATATTTATAGTATATACCTACTATATGCCAGGCCTTATGATAGAAACCAAAAATACACAACCAAAAAATGCAGCTATCCCTGAACTCTAAGAGTTTATATTCAGCTGGGGTGAAGGATATGCAGCATTTTTGCAGCTGAACAAAAACATGATGCATTTAATGTCAAAGAGATGATTTTGTATTTTATCCTAGAGGCAGCAGGGAGCTACAGAAGTTTCTTTATCAGATGAGTAACATGTTCCTACCTATGCTTTTTAAATAACAATATAACATCTGGAGTACATGGATAGATTGGTAAGGGGAAAGGCTGGAGGCAGGGAGGCCACTCAGTAGTCCAGCAAAGATCTATTAAGCACTGGCAGGGCGTGGGGGTGTGGTGGTGGGGGAGAAGACAACTACAAAATTGTTTCAGTAAGAGACAAGGGCCTGAACTAATGTCATTGTTCGACATCGTTTGGGTTAAGAGAAGGGGGCAGACATAGGATGTTACAAAGATAGACTTGATATGATCAAGCAATTGACAAGATATATAGAATGGGTGAGAATGAGGAGCTGAGGATGACTGAGTTAACCAGAAGGATGGTGACCTTGACAGAAATAGGGAAATTAGGAGTAGGGAAGGCTTTTAAGGAACAGAGATTGAATTCACTTGTGTACATGTAATAGGGGACTGCCCAAGATTGGGCTTTCTAAGCATCTATAGAATGCTTGGTTGATACATTCCCCATATGGACTTCAGAGTATGCATACATATTCTATATCTGCTTCCAAACTGCTAAACACATGGTAGAGAAAAGGATTTCTGATTGACTGCTGATCCAGAACTATGGGTACATTCAAAATACACTAACTTTATAAGGCAAGTCTCTCTTCTTTTTCCCACTTGGCTGGTTTGAGTGAAAAATTCATGCTAAAAGCCTCTGGGCCAATATGACTATAGGCCTCTGTTCATTGCCAGAGGTCTGTGCCAGATATTTTGGACAGCCATGCTTGGGGAGGAGAGAAGTCTAGAGCAACCTTCTTGACTCACCATAGCACTGGATTAAAGGCATCATAGAAGGCTCACTTTGATTCACTCACTAGCTATGCATCATTCCGAAGTGAACTTGTTTGTGGGACAGTAGGTGGTGTAATACATAGAGCACCAGCCCTACAATCAGGAGGATCTGAGTTCAAACGAGGCCTCAGAAGCTTGACATTTACTAGATGTGTGACCCTGGGCAAGTCACCTAATCCCAATTGCCTTGCAAAAAAAAAGAAAAAAAATCATCTTTGTCACAACCGTTTTCAGGTTGAGTTCACTTTCCCTAGGGGCCAAGATGGTGGAGAGGAGAAAGTGCCTCCAAGATTTTGGAGACAATTCTTTATAAATTCTCTTCGTGCCATATGCCCTCAGTAAATAACCCTTTGCAAAAGCTAGCTGATTTTGATAAGGTAAATGGTCCTAAGTCTGTAATTACTAGTGGTTAACTTTGGGAAACATATTGAAATAAGGGTTTGAGCTGGTAGTATTAGAAAAACACCCCATAAGACCTCAGGGGTACCCCCTAGAACCTGGAGGGTGAGACAGAGACTTGTTCAGGGTAACCTGACTCATCAGTGGGATAAAAAGTTGATATTAAGGGTTCTTCTCTTTATATATGCTATGTACGTATTGAGTTTGAGATGCTTATGGAACATCCAAGTGAGGATGTGTAGCAGGCATTTGGAGAGATACGATTGAAGCTGAAGAGATAGATGAAAGCTAGATATATAGATTTCGATGTCATCTACATATATATGATAGTTGGGAGAAGGGAGGGAGACAGAGAGAGGAGAGAGAGACAGAGACAGAGAGACACAGAGAGACAAAAGACTGAGCACAACCAGTGACATAGTCATCTAATAGAAGTTGGGGCATGAGTGACAGTCCTAACCAGGGAGATAGAAAAAAGACAGATCAAATAAATAGGAAAAGAATCACAACAGAGGCACGAAAAACCCAGGAGTAGGGTCTATATAGAAGGAGAGAAGTTGATGAAAGGTGTCAAATACTGCCGAGAGGTCACAATGTACGAGGATTGATAAAAGACCATTGTGTGTAGCAATAAAGAGCTCATTGGTGAAAATCCTGTCTAGGCAGAGATGGAGACTCTAATAACACTCCTGGATTTCAAGCGCAATTAACCAAATAGGTGATCTTTCTCAAATCGATAGCATTCTTGTCCACAGGAGATATGTAAATGTTTGAACAGCGTTCAGGTTTGAAAGAAGCTATAAATGCATGTGACTTTCTAAAGTACATTTCAGTTAAATCCTCTCAGACTTACTGGGTTTCCATTTTACAATCATATGCTATTGGAAAAGATATATAATAAAGAAAGCTTACCTATGTGCAAAGATAGCAGAAAAACTGACCCTGGTCTCAGCACTTTACAGTCTAGGCTAGGAGGAGGAGTTAGGTAGGACAGGCATACAGACAGATATCATACTACATCAGTGGGAGTAAGGGGACGAAGGAGGGAGCCAGACACACTGAAGATCGTAGAATTTTAGAGCAGGACCTTTTAAAGGTTACCTCATTCAACCCTAGGGTAGCTAGCTGGCAAAGTGGATAGAGTGGCAGACCTGCAGTCAGGAAGACCAGAGTTCAAATTTGGCCTCAGACACTTACTAGCTGTGTGACGCTGGACAAAATACTTCACCTTGTTTGCCTCAATTTCCTCATCTGTAAAATGAACCGGAGAAGAAAATGGCAAACCACTCCAGTATCTCTGCCAAAAAAATCCCAAATAGGGTCATGAAGAATTGGACATGACTGAAGAATGATGCCACAACAGCAAATCCAATGCTTCATTTCACAGAGGAAATGAGCCTTGACTAGTAAAGTAACTTTTTCATTTGGAATAATGTTTTCAGTTGGGGTAATCAGAGGTTATATGGAGGCAAGCATTTCTTCTTGGTCAACCAGTAATTGTATTGTTTTAAGGCTGGAATTCTATGGTATTAGATGATAAACTTGGCATTGGTACAAATTATGGCCTGTTGCCAGGTGGGAGTAGACGAGGAAGCAGTTAGGATGAAGCCAGAGAGTGTGAATCCCCATCATCAAAGACTCAATGGCTGTCAGAGGAAGCTTCCATGACAATGGAGACATGTGCAGAGCATTCAATCATACATGCACTTACATATTTTGTAAACAAATTCCTGGGGCCAGACCCTAGTGACATCTTATGGAGAATTAGTTGGCAAAAGCTTCGCTACTTTTCACTCAAAGATACTATTCAGTGCAATTGAATCCAACAGACACTTATTAAATATCCATTATTACAAGCTGGGGACACAGACACAAAGAAAAATGGAGACAATTCTTTCCCCAAGCAACTTATCTGCTTCATCTCCTGAGATGGGAGCAAGAAACAACATGGGCACAAACAAGTACCCATTAACTCTAGGAGTGGAACCTGTGAATGCACTGAAATGAGGAACTTCCAGATAAGGAAACTCCCTCCACTAATGCTGATGACTACCGTCTCTGAAATTTATAATTTTAGAGAGCTTCGCAGATGCAGGGGTGTCAGATTCCAATCAGAACATTCCTATGGGCTATATATTGACTTGGAAAACCACAAAGTAAATTATCTCTGCCACATTTTTCTTTGTTTTTTAAACAATTAATCTGGTTCCAGCATACTGGAGAGTTTTGTGAGCTGTGTGCTGCCCAACTAGCTGAGAGTTTGACACTTCTGGCCTATGACACTGAAGGGTTTAGTGACTCTCCCTGGGTCATCCTATGCCACAGGCACAACTTTCACCTGGGTCCTCTTGGTTTCAAGGCCAACTTTCTGACCATCGCACCACAGCTGCCTCTCAAATATTCAGTGTATATGCAAAGAACAAAAGGAGAGAAGACAACTGGGCTGGGGAAGAGCTCAGGAAGTATCTGGTAGAAGAAAGGGCACCAGACCTTTGAGCTGGGGCCACAGAAGGAGGATATTCCAGACTCAGGGGACTGCCTGGTCAGTGACATTACTCCAAACACACATTCATTCAACAAGCATTTATTAGGTTCTAGGTCCTCTGCTAGACTCTGGGGCTACAGACACAAAACTGTCCCTGCCCTTTTCTTCAGGGAAAATAGCACATACACAGATAAGTAAATAGAAAACCTCATGTAAAAAATCATTTCTAAAGGGAGTACCATCTGCTTTAATGTAAGGAGATCCTCTCCCACCCCAAAAACACAAATCCTTGTAGTTCATGTGTTATAGCTTCTGAGAGGCTTAATATTCTGGGATCATCCAGTCACTAAGTAGTAAAAACAGACCTCAGAACCAGGCTTACCCTGAGTTCAGATCCAGTCCTGGAGGGGAAAGGGGCCTCCTTACCATGTAGCCCCACCAGCAGGAGGGGCAGTCACAGTCTCTTCTAGTTTGTGCCCAGTAGAATGGAAACTCCTTGAGGGCAGGCAATGTTTGGTTTTGGTCGCTGTACCCACCCACTCAAGCATGATAGGCATTTAGTACCTGTTTGTTGGTTTGGGTAAAATTTGTGTATAAGCAATGGATAGACTATGTTCACTGCTTTCACTAAGGAGACAAGTGAGAGACTTAAGCTGTGTCTCTGGTTCTCCGTGCACCACCATAGATCATGCTCAGGTTTCATGCAAGCCAGGTCTATGTTCAGGTCAAATACTATGCTTCTTGCTTACTAGATAAAATATGATTTTCACCATTAACTTCCATAACCCACCAGCAAACATTTGTCTAGTTCTTTGAACCAGACTGTACCTTGCCTGCTCTGTTGATAGAATAAGCTTGTTACAGTTATATAAGATAGCTACACTACTGCATTATGGGTTCATTAAGACCCTATTGATTTTAGTTTACTATTACATTTATTAATGCTTCAATTATTAAGCTCTTGCCCGTGACAAAAGCATGGGTTGAAGTCTTATACAAATGGGAGTGAGTTGCAAACTGTAACTGAGTGTCAGGACAGCTAATTAAGGTAAATCCATGAGCCACTGAGTCTCTTATTTACAGTGAATGTTGGAAATCTACAGTACATGGGATTCATTTTGAAATCTAAAACAACACTGAATGTCATTTCCTTTCTTGGCCTACCACATTTCTAGGATTGGAACCTGACTTTGTGACATTCTCATCATCTTTGATAACAGAATTGCCCTTGTGGCCTACTAACCCACTTACCGAGCCTAGGTCAGTGTTTATAAGATTTAGGGCTTGGAAGTGACCATAGATATCCTCTAGTCAAACTCCTCACTTTACAAAGGAGAACTCTGCAGGCCAGGGAAGGGACTTGCCAAAGTACACCCAGATGAGAAGCAGAGCTAAGGTTATCTTCCTCTAGAACAGAGATTCCCCCTTTTTTTTTTGAGTGACAATCAGGGTTAAGTGACTTGTCTGAGGTCACACAGCTAGTAAATCAAGTGTCTGAGGCCACATTTGAACTCAAGTCCTCTGGACTCCAGGACTGGTGCTCTATCCACTCAGTCATCTAGGCACCTGTGCAGAGGTTCTCAATGTAAGATCTGTCCTTTATCCTTCGTTCTCCCTATATGACTAGTCCACTGTCTTTTCTAATCCCTTGTTATTTCTTTCTTTCCTTTTTCTTTTCTTTCCTTTCCACTTTTTTTTCTTTTGAGGCAATCAGGGTTAAGTGACTTGCCCAGGGTCACACAGAAATTAAGAGTCTGAGACCAGATTTGAATTCAAGTCCTCCTGACTTCAGGGCCAGTGCTCTATCCACTGTGCCATGTAGCTGCCTCATGTTATTTCTTTTTCTAGAAAAAGTGTGCTAATTCAGAGAAATAATAATGTATTATTTAAATAATAGTCCAAGAAAAGATCATAGATGTTACAAGGCAGTGCATGGTTAATTGTCAAATATGTGGTAAGAGTGATAACTGCTGTAAGACTTCAGAAGAAGAGAGAGATCTCTGCAGGTAAGGTGTGCAGTCTGATCTGAGTCTCAAAGGATGAATCGATTCACATAGGCAGAAATAGGGAGAAGTTATCCCAAGCAAGTGGAATAAAGATGGCCGATGTAAAGTAGATTGGGGGTTAGTGAGCAGACCAGACTGGCTCCAGTAGAATGTTTGTGTTGAAGGGTAGTTGGAGAAAAAGCTGAAACAGTTGATTGGAGCCAGGTAACAGAGAGTCACTAGACCATAAATCTATCAATCAGTCAACACCTACATAGTAGCCACTATGCTAAATGCTAGCAATACAAAAAAAAAGAGAAAATCTGAAGCTGGGAGGACCCTCAGCAGTCCCCTAGTGTAGTCATGTCATTGTACAGTTGAAGAATCTGAGGTTAATTAACTTGTCCAGGTTCAAACAGGATCTAAATCACTGTAGGTAGAATTTGAATCCAGACAAGTACTATTTGAACTGTACCACACAGTATCCCATACCAGGGTCACGAATATGACCTTTTTGTAGACAAGGGGAATTCCATTGATGTTTGAGCACATAAATGACTTGATCAAGACATGGTATGTTTCTTATAGCAAAATTTTCTTTGGAAACTATATACCAAAATATAGCAGTTGTGCACATTCACATGTGAGACATGTTATAAAGTGATTATGTGATTCTGCCACAGGAATCAGTAGGATTTGACTATTTACCTCTGACAGTGAATTTTCTATCTGTCCCATGATGGAAACGTTGATGACTTTCAAAGTAGTAATTCTCAAATAGTTAAATGGCTCAATAACTTTGCCTAATGATTAGAGAAATCCCAACATGGGGTTGCTTTAGAAGGTAGTGAGTGAGTTCCTCTCAGAAAAAATGTTTAAGAAAAGATTGGAAAAATTTGTTAGATGTGTTTGTAGAAGGTGTTCTGGTTCTGAAATGGTTGGGTTTGATGACCACTAAAGTTTCTTCCAACTCTGAAAATAGGAAGATTTCTTGGGATTCTTGTCCAGGGCCATATTAGACTAGGCTGCCTCTAATGTCCCCTGCCCCCCACCCTCACCACCCCGGCCCAACTTTGAGATTCTGTGAATTTGTGACTAAATTTTCACAGAGGATTGTCTTGCAGTTGACTGGTGGCCATTGACCATACTGCATGCCTTACCATCCCTCTCAGGTTGAAATAAAAGAGAAAGGGAAAGCAGGCTTGGGATTCTTATTGAATCCTTAAAAGAGTGACTTTTCTATAAGCTACAGACCTCTAGGCCACTGCTGTACCCTTCAGGCTGCCAGACTTTTCCATATGCCCTACAGATAAACTTTCATGTTTGTTCCCCAAATTAAACTGAGTCTCCTCTGAGAGCAGGGAGGGACTGCCCCTACTTTTTCAATTTATATTTTTGGCAGGGTGGTGGCACAATGGATTTAGTCCTGGGCCTGGAGTCAGGAAAGACCCGAGTTGAAATGTGACCGCAGACACTTAACAGCTGTGTGACCCTGAACATGTACTTAACCACTATCTGCCTCAGTTTCCCCAACTGTAAAATGGACATAAGAATAATACCTACCTTGTATGATCATTATGAGGATCAAGTGCGCTAATATTTGTAAAGTGCACAGCACAATGCCTGGTATATGGTAGATACTTAATACATGCCTTTACCCTCTCTTTTCCCCAGCACTTTGCGTTTTGCTTGGCACATAGTAAGTGCTTAATACATACCTTTCTAGTGACTCACTTTTTCCCCCCACCATACTCTATGAATGATCCAACAGCACTGGCCTTCCTGTTGTGTCTCCTACGCAATAGGTCATCCCTTTGGCTACCCTGCCCCCCTCTCCCCGGGAGATGCTCTCTCCCCTCACCTCCAACTCCTGCTTCCCTGACTTCCTTGAAGACTGTTCAAATCACACCCTTTACGTGAGGCCTTTCTAAACTCCCTTCCTTAAGTCCTGCTGTTACCTTCCATTTGCACCATATGTATCTTGTATGTTGTTCTTAACATGCTGTTGCCTCCATCAGAATGTGAACCCCTTGAGGGCAGGGATCACGTTTTTGCCTTTCTTTGAACATCCAGCGTTTAGCACAGTACAGGTACCTGGAACATAGTAAGTGCTTAACAGATGCTTGACGATTGGCTGACTTTTTTTCCCTTCCAGCCGCTGCCCCACAAAAGCCTTTGACAACCAACAGCTCTGCCATTGGAAATCAGTTGGATTTCCAATCTGTTTTTCATTGTTTGCACAGTTTCTAGACTCTCTCGCATTGTTTTGTGCTAGCCCAATGCATTAGCTCTTTTCCGCTATATCCCTATCCTATAGGTCCTCTTTTCCCTTTATTTTTCCAGGTCTGGCCCCAGACTCTGTGAGCTGAGAAGCCCATTGATTATAGGAGGAAATGATTTTTGATTGATAAGGGTCACTTAAAAGCATAAACAGCGACAACTCAGGTGGCATCTGCTTAAATTTCAGAATCAGGTATGATAGAACACTATCTCAGTATTTAATCAGAGAAGCAGATCAGAGATCGCTATCAAGATTTATGTACCTAATGGAGTGTTCATGATCACCTGAAACAAAAGAAAGTTAGTCGTTGCTTCAGAAAAGCCTGTAATCTACCTTGTCATGCTAATTAGCCTGACTAAACACTGTTGACTACAGCATTAACTAGCAATTTCTGTGCCTGGAAAAAGTGGCATAAATTGTACCCTCAATACAAATTGAAGGAGGTGGAAATCCTGAGATACCAGGAGCTCTCTGCTGGGGAGGCCCCTGTGGGGAGGGAAGGTAGTAACAGGGCTAAGGTGGGCCACAGAAATACTCATCTGCAAAAGCAGCTGCCAGGGGGCAGGAAGTTATCATCTCATACCTCTTGTTCCTGGAACTGGAAACCCACTCAGCTTTGAAAATCGTGCCCTAGGGCTCTCTTGGTGAGAGAATAAACTCAACTGGCCCACCATATCTAAGAGGTCCCATGCCTAACTATGCTTTAAAACCAAGCCAGCCATTAACCTGGGGTCATTTAACCAGATGTTGTACATGTACCCCCTTCTCCCGAACTTTCTATCTCTTGCTCTGGGCACAGTAATCAAGTCAATATTACTATTCCTTCCAGAAAGGGTGTCTTACTGGACTCCCCTGAACACCAGCTTACTATCTCTATAACTTCCCAGACTAAAACACTGCTCCTTGGTCACCACTCCCCTGCATGAATTGTCTTTCCTATAAGTATATAAATTCCTTGAGACCACAGACAATTTCACTTTTCATAAATATTCCCAGTACTTATTAGCACAGTGCTGAGCACATAGTAAACAATTAAATGTTTTTTCATTCACTTATTTCGTATATTCATTAATTCATTCATTTCATACATCCATTGATTTGCTAACTGAGCACTAAGTTCAGTTGCTTCTGTGCTCCTAAAGGACTCAAACTGTTTTCCGAGCCCCTCTAAAATTGAGCCTGGGGACAAAGCCCCAGTTGTATCACCCTACTTACTGCTCTGCTTCTGACTATGTCTTTGTGATCCTTTTCCAGAACTCTGACAAGGTGTTGTAGTTTGTTATAATTGTACAATTGAACGTAAATGTCAAACTAAGTGAATCTTATAATCCTAATAAAGGAATAGATGATTTGTATTTCTCTCATCCCTGTGCTTTAAATGATTTTTTAGACTACATGTCTCCCTTGTATATTTGCTTTTCTGCCGGAAAACTCTTTGTATTGTGTTCATTCATGAATAAGTGTTTAATTATAATAATTTGGTTATTTGCAGAGTCTTGGCGATACACTCAGCGCTGTAGGTAGTACTGTTTAAGTGAAGGCATGGTTCCTGATGGAAAAGGTCTGCTATTCCAGGCAGTAGAAGTCAGTGATTTCAGAAAAAATAGAAATACTTTGAGAAAGTACATTCACCCATACAGCTACAGTATCAAATGGCATATATAGAATTAGCAGTTGTATGACTATCATCAGTATCATTTTCAGAAGTAATGTAGCATAGTCATTTGAATCTGGAAGACCAGAATTCAAATTCTGCTTTTGACACTTACTAGCTATGTGGCTGTGGGTGGGTGGACTCTTCTCTGAAGTTACAGAGAGTTTGTGATCTCTTTTGGCAGGAGGAATTCCCATGCTAAGAATGCCCTCTGCTAACGAAATTGTGACTCCTTCTTATATTTGAGCATTTTATTTTGTTTAGAATGCTACAGTGAATCCAGGCTTTTTAATTGATTTGTTAGAGAATAATTTTCCTGAATGAGGAAACACTAATGCAGCAGAAATTTGAAGAGAAAACTTTCCTCGGATGTAGGAAGGGTCCTTGTCTAAAAAGACATCAAAGGCTGAAAGAATTTGATTCTAAGATCCCTTGGGATAGAGACTTTGCCTTATATTTCCATGTCCCCTTTAGTGTGAAGTAGTACCAGACACACTGACATCTTCAATTCTCAAGGATTGATTGGCATAAAAGTTTCCTCTGGGGACAATAAGAACATTTGTAATCTGAGTTTAATTCATTTTACTATTCTTTTGATAGGAGATATTAAATGTTCATTACATCCCAGTTCAATTCAGTTCAAGAAACATTTATAGTCTCCTATGTATAAAGTACCATGCTAAATACATGACACAGGAAGACAAAAATGACAGCCCGCCTTCAGGGAGCTTCTTTTCTACTGGGAGAGGAGATGGTAGTTGTGCCACAACATGTATATGGATAAGAAAATACAAAGTAAAAACAAAGTAATTTCATGAGCCTGAATGATGGGAGGTGGGGAATCAGAAAAGGCCTCATGGAGGAGGTGATGCCTGAACTGTGCTTTGAAGGAACCTGCACCTTCTAAGAGGTGGAAGTGAGGAAGATGTGTATTCTGGAGAGAAGGAAATTACCTGGGCAAAGGCACAGAGGCAGGAGATTACATTCTGCATACAGGGAAGAACTCATATTATGGTTTGACTGGAACAGGTCAAGCATGAAGGGAAGCAATATGAAGTAAGACAGGCAAAGCTGGTGGCATTCAAATGCCAATTGAGTGTCCTGTAACCCTTCACAGGGGAGCGTTGTATTTGAGGATGTAACTTGTAGCACATATATGTTGTGAAAAATTATTGGAGAGGACTTTCAGTATAACTCAGAAGTTAGAATTTGTTTTGACTCCTCTTTCTATGTTTTACTTCTCCCCGCCGCTCACTCACCCTCCAAAAAGGCATCGAATGTTCATTGGTTGATGGAGTTCCCTTACTATTTCCTATCCTTGCCCATAATACTCCATTCTGCAGATCTTTTCCAACTAACACCCCATCTCCAAAATGAACTATTACATGCTCCATTCTTTCTAGGTCCTTCAGCCAGTCCAATGATCCAATAAACATTAATCACTTATTATGTGCCAGGTACTGTGCTAAGCACTAGGGGTACAATTAATAAAAAGAATGACAGACCCTATCCTCAAGGACTTTACAGTTTAAAGGGGACGACTATTATTGTTGCTACTCTAAGTATTATTACTACCAGTGCAACAACTATTATAAGTAAATTTATACCAATGTGTTAATATATGTATCTTGCATTTGCCTTTTAGTAGGCATCTTTAATGCCTTCGTCTAAAGGACTGACTACTTCTGAACTTCGGATACTATGAAGGGGTGAAGCTTGCATTCGCCATGTCCCTCACGTCGGATGGTATGGAAAGCTGCCTGTAGATCGTCATGTTCCATCAGTCTTGCTCATAATGGGTGACCAAACTTGGTCCGGATAAATAGCCATTATGATTCTTTGTGTATTTAGATGCTATTAAAGATGGCAATGCTCCCTGTGGGTGTGGTGTGGCCATGGCTCAGAAGGTAGCCTACAAGAGGTTGCTGCCTGGAGCTGAGGTCCGGCTTATAGCTGCCAGCTGTACCTCCTCTGTTCAGGGCCTGTCACTACTTCCAGCTCTCCGCCCCAACGCCTTCATGGCACCTGTGTTGAAAATGAGTCGCCTCTCACTGTTGCACACCAGTGGTTCTCTGTGCTGTTGCTGTTTCGCTGTGGCCCATGATTCTTATGGCATCAGACTCCTATTGTCTTGGAATGCGGTATTATAACCCCCCCTCTGCTCTGTTATTTACATACGCTTTCCTCATTAAGCTAACAAAGAAGATGGATAAACAAACCAGCAACTCAATATAAAATGTCCTTGATTGCCCTACGCAACAACATTTTATGGATCAGGAATGCTTTTCTTTGCCATTTCTTCAGAAGCTAACAGAGACATGGAAGATTTGGATAGTCCATTAAGATGCAAAGATAATTAGTGCCTTATGATAGCCAAGCTCTAACTCTTAAAATTTTCAAGACAGCCTAACTCAATTACAGAAATTTTCAGAGCAGGGTTAATATAGATGGCTTTGTGCTCTGTTATTACTTAATTATTTTGAGGATGTCCTTGTTTTCTAAAAGTTTGACAGAAATTAATGTGCTGTTTCTGTAGAAGCCGTTATAACGAAGGAGCCATTTAATCTTCATGTTTTCTGGTTCCTTCAAGGGAAAAGCATAATTATGTACAGCTCCTCCCAGAAAGTTGACCTTTCTTTGTAGTTCATTATCATCTCTACTTTTTCATGATGACTCTTGGCTTCAAAAATTTAGTCTCTTGGTCATATGCACTTCTTTTTTTTTTTTGTATTTCTGGCATATGTCCCTACAGTCAGCATTAGAAGAATATTTTCCAAAATAGAGTATTAATTTACACTGTCACATATGTAAATATGTAAAAGATCTCTGATTTTTCAGAGCAGGAAGCACACTCTACCAACTTACAGCTGGGCCAGAGCTTTGACCCTTCATTTTACAGATGAAGAAAGTGAGATCCCGCAAGCTTAAATAACTTGCCCAAGTAGTTAGAGGAAGAAGAGGATTTACCAGTCAGTCATTCAATGACCATTTATTAAGCACCTACTTAGAGCCAGGCACCATGTCAAGTGCTGGGAATAAATGCAAAGAAAGGCAACAGAAAGTCCCTGTCCTTGAGGAGCTCCCAGTTTAATGGGGTACCTACCCTGACTCCAACTCTATAATCTTCCCTAGGAGCCATGATGCCTCTCAAAAGTCCTAGGGATTTATACCCACAAGTATATAGATGCTAAAGCACTTACCTAGCATAGCATAGTTAGGAAATTCAGTGGGTCCTGCTGGCTCTGTCATTTACATGATGGTAAGGGTTGGAGTGGGATTAATTTCTTTAAAAATGAAAAGTTTTTGAATCTACTTCAAAATGAGCTGACACTTTTTACATGTGCAGTGAGGTTACTTAATAAGCTTTGGCTATATTATTTTAAAGAAAATTTCTAATCCTTGATATTTCTGGAAGAATGACAATTTTTCCATAAAAAACTTACATAGCTGATAGTCTATTCACTCACAGCTCTAATTGATGACAAGAATTAATATGAGAAACTAACTCAAGCCAAGACGTGGCTTGATATATCTCCCTTCTCAGAGAAATTTGTGTTTTAAGGGAGAACCTCAGCCCCTTAAATGAAAAGGGGACTGTAGCGTGGGTAGGAGAGGAAGCATTGCAGGGTAGAGCACCTCCTAAATGCCAACACAAGTAGTAGCTATGAAGAGCTTTATCTTCCTTCCCATTAGCCATTGTTTGTAAAAGCTACTTGGAGTCATGTTTGTAAATAGTGACTCCATTTTTATGAATGAGAAATTTAGGCCAGTCACCTCATATTCATATGTTTTGGAAATTGGCAAATTGGAAATCATGTTTTCAGCATCCCTAATGGTCTGAGTTCTGGATGCCCCTCTATTGAGTCCCCTTATTCTTCAGAGGCAGGCCGGGAATTTTATGTTTTGTTCATCATTTTGTGTACGATGCCTTTTTTTCTTTTAAAGCCTGTACCAGTTAATCATTTTCATCTCGTGATCTCAGTATTAAGGGTACCACATTTGGAGTCAAAGGGCCTAGACTGGACCTCCAACTTACTACTTGCATAGTCTTCACTCCATCTTTCTGGGCCACAGGGTCTTTTTCATTTCTAAAATGTGGAAGCTAGACTAGATGACTTCTATTTCTAAATCTATAATGTTATGCTCTGGTTGTTCCTTACCCAGAATTTTCTTGCCACTTTGTAAAAGGGAAATATGAATTTCATAGTGGACCTGATTTTGCAGTTGTCAAGTTGAAGCATTTTGCAGGTTATTGAAAATTGTCCTGTGTATAGACTGGTTTAAGGCAGTATAACTTAGTGGAAAAGAATAGAGTCAGGAAGACCTGGTTTTAAACCCTTGGGACACTTACTGGTTGAGTGACCTTGGCCAAGTCAGAAAACCTCAGACAATACCTAGGATCTATCTTTAAGTCATAGATAGGCTACTCTCTGCAAATTTAAATGTGTTTGTCGGCTCATCATTGTAAATGTTTCCTCTAATGATATAGATGGCAAACCAGTAAGTGTGCCTTTTGGCTGTATTTTTCCTTTAGGAGGTCCAGTAAACCTTTTGGGAATTCTTCCTTACTTCTTTGTGATAATGTAGAAATCCTGCTGAAGCAGGTTGTGTTTATTCAATATCTAATACTCTCATATATTATCATGCCATCTTTTTTTCTTACCATTTGTTTCATTGATGACATCCATCAATCAATCAATGAACATTTATTAAGCACCTACTACACACGAAGTATTGTGCTAAGTACTAAGGTTACAAAAAGAGACAAAAGACAGTTCCTACCCTCAAGGAGTTTACAATATAAATATTGTATACAAATATATACAAAGCAAACAAATATATACAAAGCAAGCTCTGTACAGGATCAATAGGAAGTAATTAACAAAGGGAAGGCACTAGAATAAAGAGCTGGGAAAGGCTTCCACAAAAAGATAAGATTTCAGTTCAGACTTAAAAGAAGCAGACCAGTCACTTTTCATCCTTACTAACTACTTCACCTACCATATTCCTGTCCACTGCTCTGATTGTGATATTCAGTTTAAATTCCATGGTTTTGAGGTATTCGACAACAAAAGGAAATTGCTACATGACTGAAGTCATAGATCCTTAGCATATGCTTTTATAGACTATGAAATGTGGTTTACCATTGATGGTGGCATTGACTCCAAATAACAATTAAAAATAAGGGATTTGGCATTTTTACTTCAGTTTCTTCTTTGAGGATTTCCATGTCTCTCTGGTAAGATGTCCAATAATATTGCCTCTGTTGCAAAATGTAAGGTCACTGCGGGCCTTTTGTCTTTTGCAGCAAATGTTGATTGTGGACATATTTTATTGTTTTAAGTTCAAAACCTTATGACAGTACATCCCTGAAAATGAAACTCATCATTTATCTGTCGGGCTTTTATGGTGGAAACTCTCAAGTGTGTGCCGCAGTCGCAAGCTGAGTAGTTTTGTGTTGGTGTTGGTGTTGTTTTTTTGAAACTGACATTTCAACAAACTAGACAAATTCTATGTGGGGCTCTTTCTCTTTCTGATTCATTAATTAGGTCTGGAAATGGCAACAAAGGCAAATCATGTGGCCATGTGGACACCCAGGCCCGTGTGGAAAATCCCATTCACTTTGGCTTTTCATTTCCAATGAAGTCAGTCTTATTCCAATCCCTAGACACTTTTTGTACAGACAGGACATTATGGCTGTCTGGGTCTTTTGATACCATCCCTCTGAATCCACCTGGGAAATGCTCTTTCAGAGAGCTATTGTAAAGCTCTGCCCTGTCACTCTCTGTCCCTTGGACACAAAGATTTGGGGGCATTTGAGGGCAGAATGAGTTAGTTTCATTTGTTTCTCACATGGATCACTGGGATTCTTCATAAAGATACCTCCATTTCCTAATTTGCAGAAGCTACTGAGTGGGAACTACTAACCTTGACTCAATAATACTGGGCTTACGGAAAATCTAATTATAAGTCATAATAGATGCCATGGCTGTTTTGAATACAAATCTAGCATTCTGCATTTTGCTACTCTTCAGTTAAATAGGTGGTTAATTAGAAATCTAATATGTACTGGGGCTAATGTACTTGGATGCAAGTAAGAAAAACTCAGACACTGGCAACCACTAAAAGATGGAATAAACAGATTGCAAGTTATGCTGCAATGGACAGTACTGGATTTGGAGCCAGAGCACCAAGATTCCTCCCTCAAGCTCTGCCATTGAGCACCTGTGTGATCTTAAGTCGGTTACGTCCCCTCTCTCACTATCAGTTTTTGTCATTTGTAAAATGAAGGGGTTGACCTGGATGGTCTTTCAGGTAACTTCTAGCTCTGAATCTCTGACCCTAGGATCTTCATTTTGTTTTGAATATATCTACAAGACTGAAGGCCCAATAATATATGAATTGTGTCCAAAGGAGAGAAAACAACAGGCCATGTGGGACCAGTATCCTTGCCTAAGAGTGGGATTGGTTGAAGGAACCTGTAATATATTGCCTGAACAAGGCAAGACATAGGGATAAAAGGATCCTTGGATTAAATTGGTATGCCTGAAGGGGTAATGGATTCACCTTTTCTGAAGGGCTTCAAGCAGAGGTTGGAGTGACACTTGTCAGGGATATCCTAGAGTTAGTTACAGGCTCCAGTACATGGCCTCTGAGGTTCTATGACCTCGTCCAGATGGAACTGGAGGTCAGAAACAAAGTTTCCCCACCCATTTTGTTTTGTCTCATGGAATGACCATGCTAGTAAGCCCCCTTTCCTGGATGACATGTTTTCTTTTTCAGATCCTTTAACAGAATCAGGGTAGACCTAAGTTACAAGGGACCTCAGAGGTGTCTGATATGACTTGTAACTGAAGACTCTTGTCCAGAACATGCCTAGATGGCTGGTCGCTCCAAAGTTTGCTTGAAGACTTCTAGTAAGAGGGGACCCAGCATGTCCTGAGGCAACCTATTGCCCTTTGAGGCAACATCAAGTCTAAATCACCTTCTTTGTCCTTTCTACTCATTGCTTCTGACAATGAGAATATTTCTGCATAACAGCCTTTCATACATTTGAAAACAGATACCATTTTTCCCCTCAGTCTTATGTTCTCCAGGCTAAACAAGCCCATTTCCCTAAACTGACTCTCCTGTGGCATGGATTTAAGATCCTTCACCATGCTGGCTGTCTTTCTCTAGAACAGGATTTTTTTTAACTTGGCGTTAATGCACTTTTAAAACTTTTTGATAACTGTATTTAAATATAATGGATTTCTTTTGTAATATGATGTATTTTGCTTTATGCCTTCAAAAAATTATTCAGAGAAGGGGTCCATGGGTTTCACCAGACTACCAAAGGGGTCTGTGACACCAAAAAAAGGTGGAAAATACCTCTGGACTCTTGGGATCTTCAACTGGGGCACCCATAGTAGAATAAAATACTCCAGATGAGGTATGACAAAGTCAAAGTACAATGGAACAGTTACATTCCTATTTCTGGAAACTATAGTCTTCTTAATGCAGCCTAAGATGGCATTAGTGTATTTGCTTATGACATCTCATGGTTGACTCATACTGAACTTGCAGTTCAGTTCTTTTTTTGCAACTGCTGTCTGCTGATGTTTTTCCCATTTCATACTTAGAAGGTTTATTTTTTGTACCTAAGTGCAAAACTTGACATTTATCTTCTGTTGAATTTCATCTTATTAAATTCAGCTCAGTGCTCTTGCCTCTCAAGATACTTTTTGATCCTGAGTGTCATCTGGTGTACCATCCTTCTTTGTATAATCTACATTTGTGTATTACTACATTTGTATATTATAATTTGTATAATCTACAAATTTGATGAGCATACTATCTTTTCATTTGTCCAAGTGATTGATAAAAATATATAATAGCCCAGGACTAAGCATATATCTCTGAGACACTCCCTTGGAGACTTTCTGCCACACTAATGTTGAACCATTAGCAACTATTCTTTGAGTGTAGCCTTTCAACCACTTCTGAATCTGTCTGATTTTGTCATTGTCTCACCGGTGTCTCCATCTTCTCTACATACAGAATGAAATATTTTATCAAAAGTTTTTTAAAATGTGGATAAATTACATCCACAGCATTCTCCTCATCTAGTTTATTACTCTTGTCCAAATGGAATGAGTTTAGTGTGATATGCCTTGTTCTTGAGGAAGCCATACTAGATTCTAATAATTACTGCTTCCCTTTCCGATGTTCACTAATAATCTTTAATGATCCATTCTAAAAATTTCTCAGAAATTGAAGTGAAGCTTACTGACCTATCATTTTCTGACTCTTCTCTCTTCTTTTTTCTGAAAGTCAGCATAGTATTTGCTCTGCAGAAGCAATAAACAATCACAGATTTCATTGATCTTGTTTTCCAAAATGGCCTGATTCTCTCCCAAGCTGTGCATCTTAGAAGAATAGATTTTTGGCTTGAAGGAACATTAGAGACTATCTAGTACAAATTCATATTTTTAAAAATGAAGGACTGAGGCCCAGAGAGGGAAATGGCTTGCCCAAGATCACAGTGTGTCTAAACTAGTGCTCTTTTCTACTTTACCATGTTGCTCACATATATGAGCAATTACAAATCAATAAGAATTCATTAACCTCCAACATATGACACTGTATTAGGTGCTGGGCATAAAAAACAAAGCAAAGCTGACATAGTCCCTGTACTCAGGGAGTTTCCATTCTATTAAGTGGATGTAACTCACATAGGGCAGTGGTATGCATGGAAGGGAGACTTGTCTTAGGCAGTCACAGGGTTTGTGATTGGACATATATGACATATATGATTGTCCTGTATTTTCCAGTGTCATCAGTAGTGTTTATTTGATTATTGTTTTCAGAACATGAACATAGGCAGGGATTTAGGGGATGGAACAGGGGGACAAGAACATGACCAGTAGGAGCAGGACAGATGATGTCAAGATGCCCTCTCTGGGTAGGCCTTGTTTCCTTGGGCTTTGACTGGATAGAATATCTGTGCCTACTATATGCCAAGAGTCATGCCAGATCAGCACTAGACAGGATCCCTGCTAACTAAGAGATGACTGTCAAAGTGAGATTGAAATATGGACAACTTTAAAGTAGATAAGCAGAATCTTTATATGTGGGTATATATATATATATATATGTATATATACACAAACACATATATGTATATATGTATACATACACACATATATACATACACACAAAACACATATACGTACATATATGTACATATTTTTAAAAGGCTGACACATATGACAGGGTTTTTTTCTCAGCTGATTTTCGAATCTAGCTTAGTGTGTGGTTAGAAGGAACTTTAATTTAGATGAAAGGCAAGAAAAGTGAACCTGAGGAGTACATGCTGTTTTTCAGATGCAGTTTGAACTAGATGATTTCAGGAATCTTGAATTCAGTTTGGGGATTAGGCAATTTGGTGCAGTAGTATGAAGAGGAAGAAGCAGTTAATAATCGGCATCAGGAAAACTCTTGAATAGGATGTAGCACTGATGTCGAACCCTGAAGGGTGCTCAGGATCCTTTAAGATACAGATGGGGAGGGAATCAAGCATTTCAGCCATGAGAGAGCAGCCACACAAAAAGCATGAAGATAGAAGATGGGATATTGTCTCTGAGGACCAGCAAACTTGGGATGCAGAAGACATGATGAAGAGTAATTTGTCTGAAAGGGAGCTTGGAGTCAGGCAATGAAGGAGTTTAAATGGCAACTTAAGGAGTTTGTATTTTATCTCAGAGGAAATAAGGAATCCTTGCAGGTCCTTGTTCGCATCCTCAGGATGGTACTTCAGGAGCATTAGTTTGGCAGGTGTGGGGAAGGAGTCTGGGGAGAGGTCATGTGGCCCTGGGCTTCATTTGTGTCTTAGCATCCCCAGTGCTTGGCACACTTAAGATGCTTAAGAAAATCTCATCCATTCATTCATAATATTTGGCAGATGATTGGATGTGAGCTAGAGAGTCAAGAGCCAGATGATGACTGAGGTAGCCAAGCTAGGTAATGGGAGCAAGGATGGAGGAGTGTGACTTGGATGTGATTGGCAGGTGGAAAGGGCACATGCTCACTCAGGGAGGCATCCAAAGAGGAAATGCCCACTCTGTCCTCCTGGCTTTGGTTTCTGCCTCTGGCTCTCCTCTCTGCTCCTTCTAGCTGGTACAGATAAGCTGGCCACCTTATTCTTGTGGTATCACCATGGTAATCTACTCACTTGCCCCCCAGATGCTGTGATTTTCCCTCACATTTCATCAGGACATTTCACTGTGATGTATTTCCCATCTACTTCCTGCGGTGTTCCAGTCATAGCCTTCCCACTTCCAGTTTCATTACTAAGATTTTCTTTTCTTCACACCTCATTTCAGTGGTGGTGAAAGAACCCCCACCCACTTCTTGTTGTGCCCCAGGTTCTCCTCAGCTGCCTGTCATTTTTTATGTGCTTCAGGCCATTTTACTGATATATTCCTGTGGTATTAATAGTGGTAACCGTCTCATTTCCTCTCCTGCCAAGGCTTTTCTTTTTCACTCCCAAGTCTACCCATTATGCCATGATATGTTTGCCCTACTTCCTGTGTAGTTATGGTGTGACTCTAAGCCCTTCTGGTACCACTACTGGATTTCCAGTCTGGCTATAATGAGGTGCCCTCCTGTCCTGCCCTCAGGGCCTGTAGCTCCTTGAGAGGGGAGGACACCTGGAGTTGGGAGTCCTTCAGGGAGGGGGCCTGGTGGGACCTGGGATCCTAATCCAGAGAAATCTGCAGGGCAGAGTTGGGCCTGGGGTCCTGGTGAGGCCTTTGTTTCCCCTTTCATCCAGTGCACTCAGGAGCCTTTTATGGTACCTGAGGCAGCTAAGTGAAGCCACAGTGAATAGAGGGCTCCTGGGCCTAGAGTCTGGAAGACCCAGAGTTCAAATGTAGCCTGTGACCCCAGATGAGTCATTTAGCCTCTGTCTGCCTCGGTTTCCTCAACTGTAAAATTGGAATAATGAGAGTACCTCCCAGGGCTGTTGTGAGGATCGTATGAGAAAATAATACAACTATTACTAATAACAATAACTAACATGGATGTTATTGCTATTGTGTGCCAGGCACTGTGTTAAACCTTTTACAAATTTTATGTCTTTTGGTCTTCACCACAAGCCCATTTTACAGATGAGGAAAAGGAGGCAAAGAAAGGTTAAATGGCTTGCTCAAGGTAATCCTTGTAAAATACTTTGCATAGTGCCTAGCACATAATAAATACTAGTTAAATGCTTATTCTCTTCCCCCTTACCCTGCTGGTGGTTTGTGGGGCCTACCAGGAGGAGGAGGCAAAGAAGGAGAAGTGAGGAGTCAGGCTCCCCGGACTGGGAAGGAAAGGGGGCGTCACCATTGAGCTGCAGGTGACTTCCCTTCCCCATATACCTCTGCAAGAAGATTCAGGTCTGCAAGAGAGAGATTTAAGCCAAGAGGAGGAGAGGAGGGGAAGGCAAAGAGGAGGCCGATTGATAGATGGCCTGCCACCGTAGCCTCCATGTGGTCCTAGAGGGAGGCTTCATTCTTGTGACCCTACCTTTTATCTTATCAAACAATCCTGATGTGGGTCTGGTAGTTGATACCTCTCCCAGAGGTATTGAAATTGCATTTGAACCAGGGTCCCCTGGAGATCTCATTACCTTCATTCTAAAGAGGGGATGACTTTCTGATGGTGGGACACTGCAGACACATTCTAAACCCTAGATTTCCTCTACTTACCCAAGCCTCAATTTTCTCACTATAAAATGGGAATAAAAAGGACACTGACTTCACAGACCTCATAGAGCTGACCTAAGATGAAATAAGCAAAAGTATGTCATTTTCTTAGGAAACCTTAATATGATATATAAGTATAAACGGTCTTTCTTTTGATCCATGTAGACAAGCAGAAAAGAAAACAAGTACAAACCTCAGCTAATGTAAAATCATTTGAGTTCTGTCTACATAGTGATGAGATTGATGAACTCATCGAAAATATGCACTGTTGCCTTTTCACATAGTTAGAGTGAAAGGAAACCAGCTATACACACACCTACACACCATTTTTTGAAAAGATATTTACCAAAAACCACCTTGGTTTCAATTTTCTTGTTTCTGAATTTGACTGGGAAGCATAGTATCCCCCCTCTCATTTTCTCTCCTCCAAATTTGACTGCTGAGGAGAAAAAAATCTAGAAAATTCTGTTCTACACAATGTTCAGATTTCTTTCTGCAAGCTGTCTGAAAGGATA
>CM053775.1:9672033-9686050 GCA_028658325.1 Potorous gilbertii
AACAGCATGATGGTTAGAGACCTGGAGCCACAAAGATCTGAATTCATGTCCTTTCCAATACATACTACTGAGTCATTGTGTCACCATGGGAAGGTCATAGCCTTTCAAAGCTATAATCAGTTTCCTAGGTACAGAACAGTTGGTGGCCATCAGAATAAGTTTCCTCCCTAGGAACTCCACATCAAGATGAAATCACAGGGAAAGAAAATATAGATTAATAAATGAACGAATACCTATATGTGCTTGCCATTACACATGTATACACACAGCATCAATTCTTGGTATATTGACATATTATACTTTACTAAGTACTTAATATATACCTACCTCTGAGCCACTGTGGAGGTTTCACAGAAAGTACAGGCATACCTCAGAGATATTGCAGGTTCAATTCCAGATGATCACAAAAAAGGAAATACTGTAATAAAGCAAGTGACATAATTTTTTATTTCTCTGTGCATATAAAAGTTATGTTTCCACTATACTGTGGTTTATTAAGGATTCAATAGTATTATGTCTAAAAAACACTGTATATACCCAAAATAAAAAAATATTTATTACTAAAAAACACTAACCATCATCTGAGTCTTCAGTGAGCTACATTCTTTGTACTGGTAGAAAGTCTTGCCCAGAGGCTGCTGGATGATCAGGGTGGTGGCTGCTGAAGGTTGGGGCAGCTGTGGCAATTTCTTAAAATAAAATAGCAATGAAGCTTGCCCCTTTGATTGCCTTTTCCTTTCACTTGAACACTTAGAGGCTACTGCTGAGTTATTAATTGGCCTAATTTCAATACTCTTGTGTCTCAGGGAAAAGGGAGACCCAAGAAGAAGGTGACAGGTAGGGGATTGGCAGGTTGGTGGAACAGTTAGAATACATACAATATTGACCAGGTTCACCATCTTCTATGGGCGTGGTTCATAGCACATCCAAACACTTACAATACTACCATCAAAGATCACTGAACACAGACCACCATAACATATATAATAATAATGAAAATGTTTAAAGTATTGCAAGAATTATCAAAATGTGACCCAAAGACATGCTGTATACACATGTTGTTGGAAAAATGATGCCAACAGACTGGCTTGGTTGCCACAAACCTTGTTTGTAGAAAACACAACATCTAAGAAGCAAAATAAAGCAAAGCATAAAAAATAACAGGTATGTTTGTGTAAAGCCTAGAGTTGGTACTTGAATAGTTTAGAGGCTAAACTGGAAGGATCCGAGTAACACATGAGGCAAATAGACGATAATATGCAAGGGTACACAATTAAGAGCTAAATTGAGTGGTATGAAAGGTTGATTAGTGGGATTTCTCACTAATCTTGTAGGGAGCCTAACCAGTGAACATCAGGTGTTAATACCATTAATCTCATCCCTCCAACATCATTACAAGATCTGAGGAACTAGATTTTTTATGTTTATTGATTTTACAACATTATAAAGTCATTCATATCAACACAAAATACTCAAGGCCAATTACTAAAGTCTTATACTGGAAAGCAAAAGGAGGTGAAAGAGAATGTGACTGGCTTTTGTGGCATTTATTAAGGTCCTTTTCTAAATCACAATAGCAACAAAGAAACTTTTGTTGGAGAAGAACCTTTTAGAATTAGTAGCAGTGCTATTACGGAAACATTTAGAATTTTAAACCTGAAATGCATATTGGATGCCTTATGGAAGGTAGCAGGCCATAGTAGAAAGAGTGCCAAGTGCACAGGCATGAAGACCTGTATTCAAACTCATCCCCTGTCCCTGAACAAGTCATTTAACCAGTTTGGACCTCAACAGCCACTCCTGTAAATGTGAAGATCACGTTTGACCTATCAACTTCTCAATTCACATACTTGCTACAAGGTTCCTATCAGCAAGCATGGAAAGTGCTTTGGAAAATTTAAAGCACCTTCTAAACATCAGGGATCATTTTTATATTCAAAGTGATCAGCAATATCCATATCCTTCAAAACTGGGCTGAACAAAAATCTCTTCTTCAGATAGCAAGTAATCTTGTTGTCTAGAATTTCATTTGAAGGTGAAATCTATAAGATATGTTGTCTCCACTTTGCATTGGTCTTAACCATGAGGTTCTCCATGTTATTATAAAAATAATTATCTCTGGGGAGACCAAGGCATAAATGGAAACCAAGAAAGTTGAGAAGGCATCTTCAGAGACACAAAACTACTACAAAGTAAAGCACAAAAGGGAAATACAGGAAAGCTTTTTTTAATATAATTAATAGAGAAGTGATGCCTCACTTATGATTGTAAACAACTTGAGTGCAGAAATTGTCTTTTGCCTCTTTTTGTATCCCCAGCCTTTAGCACAGTGCCCGGTACATACTGAGCACTTAACAAATGTTTATAGAAAGAATGAATAAAATAAGTGAACAATTGATACCAACTCAGTAAATCAGTTCTCAGGACAAGAAAGTCAGTTATTAACAAGTTTCAACGGTTTAGTTTACCCCTTATGATAGGCAGGGTAACTGACATCCATGATCATTTCTTTCTTCCCAATAATGACTGTAGCAGATGGATATAGAGATATCATTATCCAGCACAGGTAGGTCCAGTTCCTACCTCATTCAATTGATATAGATGCTTCCAGAGGTGAGATACATATAGTAATAAGGCAACACTTCACCTCTCATTATCCCTGATGTTTTTGTCCAGGACTCAAGTGACAGATAACACAAAAATACATGTCAAATCTTTATGCAAGTTGTTTACTTTAAATCCTGTTAAGGTTTAGAAACTGGTAATTACAGATGAAACTTGGGATGATGTCATATAGAGAGGCTTGGCTTGGAATCAAGAAACTTTGATTCTATTGAATTCTACTAATACTTATTAAACACCTACTATGTTGTCAAGCACTGTGGTAAGTATATAAAGAAAAAGAAAAAAGCTTTTTCTTCTCTCAGGGAGCTTACACTGTACTGGCAAATGTAACAGGATGCAAGTAAATGCAGATTCGTACAGGTAAATATAAAAAACAGGTAAATGCAAACAGTTACACAAAATCACTTCACATGGTGATGGATCAAGAAAGGCCTTCTGTGGAATAGGTTAGGTACACAAAACACATCAATGATTATAGCAATCTACTGTTTGATAAATCCAAAGATTTATTTGACAAAATCTATTTGACAAAAACTGCTGGGAAAACTGGAAAATAGTGTGGCAGAAACTGAGCATAGACCAACATCTGACAACATATACCAAAATAAAATCCAAATTGGAATGTGATTTAGATATAAAGGCTGATACTACAAACAAATTAGGTGAAGAAGGTATAGTTTACCTGTCAGGTTTATGGAGAATGGAGGAATTTATGACCAAAAAAGAGATAGAGAACATTATAAAATGCAAAATGAATGATTTTGATTACATTAAATTGAAAAATTTTTTGCACAAAGTTAATGCAACCAAGATGAGAAGGGAAGCAGAAAGCTGGGAAAGAATTTTTACAACTAGTGCCTCTGATAAAGGCCTCATTTCTAAGTTATAGAGAACCTTATAGAGAACTGAGTCAAATTTACAAGAATACAAGTCATTCCCCAACTGATAAATGGTCAAAGGATATGAATAGGCAGTTTTCAGAGGAAGAAGTTAAAGCTATCTATAGTCATGTGAGAAAATACTCTAAATCACTTTTGATTAGAGATATGCAGATCAAAACAATTCTGAGGTACCACATCACACCTATCAGATTGTTTAACATGACATAACAGGAAAATGATAAATGTTGGAGAAGATGTGGAACAGTTGGAACATTAATTCATTGTTGGTGGAGCTGTGAGCTGATCCAACCATTTTGGAGACCAATTTGGAACTATGCCCACAGATCTACAAATATGTGCATACCCTTTGACCCACTAATATTGCATCTAGCACTGTATCCCAAAGTGATCATAAAAATGGAAAAGGGTCCCACATAGACCAAAATATTTATAGCGACTCTTTTTGTGGTGGCCAAAAACTGGAAATCAAGGGGATGCCCATCAATTGGGGAATGACTAAATAAATTATGGTATATAAATGTAATGGAATACTATTGTGCTATAAGAAATGATGAACAGGAAGACTTCAGGGAGGCCTGGAAAGACTTATATGATCTGATGCTGAGTGAAAGGAGTGGAGCCAGGAGAACTTTTTTCATGGAAACAGCCACAGGGTATGAGGACCGATTTCGATAGACTTATGCCTTCTCAGCCATGCAGGGACCTAAAACAATTCCAAAGGACTCATGATGGAAAATGCCATCCACATCCAGAGAAAGAACTATGGAGTCGGAATTCAGAGTGAAACAAACTATTTTCTTTATTTGTTTTATTTTTCTTTCTCATGTTCCCTCCCATTCTTTGTATTTTTTCTATGCAACATGACTAATATAAAAATTAATAGGAATGTATGTGTAGAACCATATCATATTGCATTCCATCTTGGGGAGAGAGGTGGGAGGGAGGGAGAGAAAATTTAACATTTAGGGAAGTGAATATTGAAAACTAAAAGTAAATAATTTTTTTTAAAAAGAAAGGACTTATGGAAGAAGTGGCAAACCAGAAATTCTCCAACACAGGTGCTGATCTAGTTACCTCTGAAACCTTGGGCAGCTAACTCAAGCTCTCTGAATCTCAGTTTCTTCATTGGTCAAAGAGAAAGAAAGTAATCTGTCCTAACTTCGTTATGGGAGAGGAACATTTTAGGGAGTCACAAATAAAACCATGGGTGACAAAATGATTGGAAAAGTGTGAAGTACTACTGAGTATATTTTACCTGGCTTTTGAAGCAAAGGTAGAAATTGTACAGCTTACACTAGTTTTAAAGAAGAAAAGAACTTGGTTGATTGCTATCCTTCATAATTAAAGAGGATTAAAATGACATTGTTATGTTGGGGTCAATGTACAGAGTGTAAACTGTGACTGATCAGACCAATAGAAGCTCAGAAGGCTCTACCACAGGTCAGGCACAAATATCCCCTATGAACATTTGGGATGGAAGTGTCTCTAAATTTGTACATCTTATGGTTCTTTTGAACTGCTACAATTCTGCTTTGCTCATAGAGCACAAAAATTTCTCTGATATGGGAATGCCATGCTGGATGATCCTGTGCCAGGGTCCCTCATGTCTCATAATTGATACCAAAGTTCTTCAGAGAGACCTTTTTATTATTTCTTCTGATCTTCATGTGAGTACTTGCCTTATGTGGGTTCTCCATAGATTAGTTTTCATTCACACATCACAGCCAGCCCATTGCAGTTGCACTCTGTATCAGCGGAGTTGGAATACCTAGAAGTTTGGCTCAAAAAAGGACTTCAGTATCTGGCATCTTATCTTGCCAGGTGATCCTCAGAATCTCCCTAAGACAATTTAAATGAAAGTGATTCAGTTTCCTGTCATGGAGCTGAGAGATTGTCTAGGTTTCACAGCCCAAAAAGGTCAGCCCAAGAGACCTTCAGTTTGGTAGGCAGTTTAATACTTATTCTCTCCCACACTTTCCTAAAGACTCTCAAATACTGAGGTAGCTCTGCCAATGCATTCATTGACCTCATCATCTATATTGACATACCTGGAAAGCATACCACCATGGCAAGTGAACTTATCCACCACATTCAACATTTCTCCACCTACTATAATCTATGGTTCCATGTATGGGTGGTATAGAGCTAGCTGCTTGAGAATCTCTGTTTTCTTGGTATTGCCAGGCCAAAATTAGCACAACTAGGAGAGAATCGATCCATGTTGTATTGCATATCAGCTTCAGAGGCTGTACTGAGTGCACAATCATCTGTGAACAAAAAGTCACTTACCAATTCTCCCTCCACTTTAGTCTTCGTTTGCAGCCTTTGCAAATTAACTAATTTACCATCAGTGAGGTAGCTGACCTTGATAGCATTTTTCATCCTCATTGAAGGTAGCCCACAACATTGCTGAACAGAACTAGTATGAAAAGACCATGTTTATCCAAATACATGTTATTTTCTATTTAATTTAAGATTAGGCATTCTTTCTGCCTTTCTTATTACTTAGAAATGAGAGGACATTTTCAAGGAAATGCTGTTATGTTCAACTTGGATAATGTGAACTATCTCCAGCTGCTCTTTGAAGACCCCATGAAATGTTTCCTGAATTGAGTAGCTGCATTTTCATACAAGGACATATTTTCAGTCCTTTCTCCTGCAAATTCCAAACCTGCAGAAAGATCAAGAGCTTGGGGCTTACAAAGCAGTATCCAATGCAAACTTTTGGTCACAGCAAGATCTTGGAACATATTATCTTCTGCAATCTTTCCTTAAAATGCCCTAGGCAGAAAACAATAACCCATCAAGAAAAGGGCTGGCTGAAAAAAAGACTATTAAGAGCAAACCAGATATAACTGGTAGAAATTGTACAGCTTACATTAGTTTTAAAGAAAAAAAGAACTTGCTTGGTAGGTTGCTGTCCCTCATAATTAAAGAGGACCAAAGTGTGTGTGTGTGTGTGTATGTGTGTGTGTGTTTCACAACTCACAACTTAGAGAGCAAAGGTGTAAAAATTCATGAGTCGGGAGTCAAGTGGAATTCCTGTCCCTTTCATGTATATGGAAGGGATAATTTAATCTGGGAACCAGTAGGGAATTCAATCTGGGCTCCTGCAAGTCCACTGCAGGACTCTTAGGGTTTTGCCTTATTTGGAACACATCCAGTGCTTTTTTTACCTTGAACTTCCAGCATAGGTAGAGAGAAGATTTCTCTCTCCTTCACCTTTTCCCCCACCGCAGTAGCAATGGAGGCTATAAAGCACCTTGCGGGAGAGTAAGTTCTTGTCTAGGCAATCCTGACAAGGGACTTCTTTTCTCCTTCTATCTTTCTGTTTCCTTCCTTGACAATAAGTCAGCGAACAGGAAATACTAAGAAATAGACATTTTCAGTGCTAGCAGTTAGCTCGCATGTTCAAAAGTTAAGGAGTTCTAGGGCTGAATACAAGCTGCCAAGCAGGACATAATTCCAAAAATAGCACACTTCTTGAAAGTGAAAATGACAACTGACAGGACCATCCTGAAATCAGAAGAACTAAACAGCTGGATCTGGCTGTCTAGGAGATGTAGGTTTTGTCTAGTTGATATTCAGCAAGCACTTATGAAGCACCTACTATGTGCAAAGCACCATGCTTAGCTCTGGGGATACAAAGAAATGTGAAAAACAGTCCTTGTTCCCAAGGAGCTCACAGTCTAATGGGGAAGATAACATGAAAATAACTATATACAAATGAGACAGAGACTGGATAAACTGGAGATAACCATTTGAGTAAAAGTGCTCGCATTAAGGGGGAATCACAAAGGCTTCTTCAAGAAGGTGGAATTTTAGCTTCTTCTTGAAAAAAAGCCAAGGAATCCAGGAAGAGTGATGAGGTGGGAGAGCTCCAGATGTGGGAAAAGCCAGTGAAAATGCAGAGTCCATCTAGCATCATTCCTGAATCAGAGATCACAGATTCACAAGAGCTTCAGAGGACTAAGTACCCTTTGAGCCATGAATTCTGTTGCCTACCCCAAGGAAGTCAAAGATAGAAAGAAAAGCCTCATGTACAACAATATATGCACAGTAGAACTCTTTATAGTAAAAAAGAACTGGAAACAAAGGAGATGACCATCCATTGGAAAATGGCAAAATAAGCTAATGGTACATGATGGAATATTACAATGCTGCAAGGAATGGTGAATGTGGAGAAAAACAAGAGAATGGGAAGCCATGAATGGATACAAAATGAAATAAACAGAAGCAGGGAACAATACACACAATGAACCCAACTGACAAAATCCCCACCACCTGAAAGGGAACAAGGAATATTTATAATCATTCATTTTGGCACCAAAATAAAGTCAGATTCTAATCTTTTGTACATAGTGACATTTTAGTATATGAGGAAAATTAAAATCCACCTTTCATTACAGTTGTATGTCCTTCACTATCCTGAGACACACTTCAGTTTGTCAATGTCATTAATAAACTATGGCGCTCAGAATCGAGTATAATACATTTAATGTCATACGGCCATGGCAGAGAACACCAGGTCCTTTATATTGCCAAAATTTCTGATTCTCTTAAGGTAACTTGAGAATGACTAAGGTTTTCTGGCTACCAGAGTACACTGCTGATAAGATCATTTGGAGTTTGCAGTCTGTCTAAATCCCTATGTCTTTTTCAGACAAACTTTTAAGCATGACTTCCCCTTTTTGTATTTATTTTTCTTTAACAACTTTTAAACTTTTCCTGATGACTTTTATTTTCAAAAACATCCCAGGCTTCTTGCTTGGATTATTGGGAAGATGAGATGTGGAAGAAGATGAAGACCTCCATTTTTACCATGTTTAGCCAGAGCTGAGTAACCTGCATGTGAACTTAGGAGGAAAAGTTATGGCTAGGATATACATTTGTGGTTCATCCATGTACAGCCAATAGTATATTCTTTGAATATGTAGTCTTAGTCACATATGAAGTATGTAACACAGAATAAGGAAGTTTGGCCCTCTATCATGTCATACTGACTTAGAAGAAGGAACATCTGTTTTCTGAACATATTATCTGCATCTTCCGTATTTAATTGGGATGGGGGTGAACTCCCATTCTTAAGCTTGCATGTCAAAATTAGTCAAAATGAAAACAAAAATCAATATTACAATAAAACTATGAGTTTATTTATGAAAACTATTCCATTCATTTCTTTCCTATAAGGTCAAGTCAGTTGAGAATGGAAGAAGGCTCTCCAGTGCTCCATAAAAGTTTGTTTTAAATGTTAATGCTAAGCTGATGTTGAGATTTTAGCATTTGGATTCTCAGACCCACTTACTGAACATATTTCTAATTCTTATTCATCTTATTACTAGCCATTAAGAGAACACTGCCTGTACATTAGTGCCATCAAGTAAATGATTCTGTCTCAGAAAGTACATTTTTTGTAGAAACCTTTAACAGCTTTTTAGAACAAAAGTGCTATAGCAAGCCATTGCTTGTAGCCAAAGTCATCCTTCAGTAGAATTTAGGGGAATTAACATGCTAAATTGAAATTTGCCAAAAATAATATGCTAAGCACATTAAAAGCCCATATGTATGAAAGTACCTAACCCCAGCCCATCTTCTGTGACAGTCCCATAATGCTCTCTTCCTAGGAGCCCAGACATAGAAATAGAGAGAACTTTAGTGCATATCTGCTCATTTCATAGACAAGGAAAAAAGGTTCAGAGGGGTTAATTGACAAATTCAAGATAGCATTGCTAATCAGTGCTCGAGATGGATGAAAACTTACATCCTGTAATTCTAAATCTGGCAGATTTTCCTATTACATCACAATATCTTCACTTACTATCCCACTAATTGCACTTGTCCTTTGCTTACTGTGAGAAAATAGCTTCTCTGTGTTAATAAAAGAAATAATAATCTTCGCTAGGTTCTGTAATGTTCAAAAAATGTTTTTTAATTATGAAAAGTATTTGCCATTTTGAAAATCCCTATAATGGAAAACACCCCCCACACAACATAACACCAACTTTCTGAGGACCCAATCACATGGAAATACTTGTAGTTGCTGGAGATATTTAGTAGTGAGTTAAGGAGACACTGTGGCTCTTTTAATACAATCAAAGGTTCATTTATTTAGATTTGTTTATTTAGATGTTCATCCTCACTGTTGATTCCTGTTGAGGATTATATCCAATAAAATGCTCAGATCTTTTTCGGACAAGCTATATTTCAATTCAATCTACCAAACACTTTTTAATTGCTTATCATGTGCAAGGGACTATGCCAGATATTAGAAAGAAAAATGGAAAACCAGTCCCTTCCCTGAAGGAGCAAGGTTGTACTAGGAAAGTGGAGTTTTTCTGAACTCAGGTTTAAGCCTTCACAGTTTTTCCCAGACAATTCCATCTTTATTTGATTCAGCCTAAAATTTCAGCCTGCTCAGGTCGGTTCAAGTGAGATATCCTAAGGGAATCTATTCTTGATCCCATCCGAGTTGTTAGTATTCTTTCCCTCTTTCTCATACTATAATCCTTTATTTAGTGACACAGTGTATCCCACCCCCTCTCCCCACAGCTGAATGGAAGCTCCTTGAGGGCAGAAACTTTCACTTTTTTCTTGTACTCATAAGGTCCTTCTGTAACTGTCCATCTCCCTTCAGGAGGAGGACTCCTTCTCCTAATATCAGAAAAGAACACTCACAAAATAGGGTATCACAAACCCAGGCTTAGTCTCACCGAGGCAGGAAGTGTGCTCTAGATGTCTTACAGGGGCAAGAGGGTGGCAGACGGAAAGGAAAAGAGAATGAAATCAAAGGGACAGGGGAGTGGCTAGAACAAGCTGCCCTTCTCCCACCTGCCTCTCAGGAGGTAGCTTACATACAGCCATGGCACTATTTGCATCCAGAAAGGAAGAGAAAGGTGGCAAGAGTGATCATTCACTTTTGTATATACACTGAGTCATCAGTTCTCTCAGCTGCACAGCCAACAGAGTCTATCAATGACTCAATAAGCATTTATTAAGTGCCTCCTATGGGCCAGACACTGTACTAGTCATCCCAAGTCTGAACCCTTTAGCTCAGAGTCACACATGGCTGGGAGGAGACATCAAAGTTATCACATGGTTGAATGGATCTAGGACTGGCATCTAGGTGCCTGTGCCATACAAAGGCCCAAGTAGACCAACTGAACCTGTGTGCATCTATATTTGAGTATATTAAAATTGATATTAATATGCTAGCTCTGTCTCAATCTTATGCCCTGGATCTCTGGAGTAATTTCATTTTAATGAATATTCCTGTTACCATTAATAAATATTCCTATCAAAATACTTATGTTCCCTGCTTACTAGTTAGTTTTAACATCTTCAGAAAGGTTTTAAATAGTATGCATTTCCTTTTTTGAAAACTATTATTTTGGACATTTACCTCTTGGAAGAACTTTTGGATTTGCATCAATTCCCCAGAGACTTTGTATTTGTGATTATTATAGATAACTAATGGAAATCTGTATCTACTAGCTGGATTAATTTTAAAAATTTTATGCAAATTGATGAAATGACTTCATCAATGTATACATTCTCTCTAGTGATGTAGAACATAACCCATCGTTGCCTCTTCTGTGAGACTTTTATCCATGTTCTCCCATATATGGACCACAGTGGTCCATCCAACATACTGGGAAACCCCTTGTTTACTTGTAACGTCTTGGGGTTTCCAATCAAGCATGAAGGCTATCCACTGATGAGCTCTCACTATTCACATATGGTCAAATCATCTTTTCTGCTCATATATTTTTCACTGATCAATAATAAATAACTCAATATGCTCTGAAAAATTTACATATCAGATAGATAAGAAGAGAGAGACAGAGAGAGATTATAAATCTTTCAAAGAAAATCTGACTAGGGAGATGCTGACATTAGAATAACGATTATTGGGGACTTCAAGATACTTCTTTCAGGCAAATAGAAATCTAACAATAATGAAATTTGTAAAACATCACAGAATATTAGATGAGCTATGATAGACCTTTGGTGGTTAAATGAATAGAAATTATAATGTATATAGATATTTCTCAGGTTTGTATAGCACATTTACAAAAAATGACTATGTGCGAGATCATAAAAATTCATAACAAAAGGTAGAAATATTAAACATCCTTTATAACCTACCTCAGCCACACACAAACATGGTCATACCCTTTTTATCCTGTACAAAGCTTGCTGTGCATATATTTGTTTGCATTTTCTCCCCCATTAGATGGTAACCTCTTTCAGGAGAAGGACTGTCTTAGATCATCTTGTATCCCCAGAGCATAGCACAATGCCTGGCACGTAGTCGTTTTTTAATAAATATTTCTGACTCATTGATTGCAGACAACAATAAAAACTGTAACCAACAGGGGAATTTTGAAGAAAAGATTCAGATTTAAATGAAGACTGAATAATGTTAAACTAAAGAATGAGTGGATTATAGAATAAATCAGAGAAAAAATAAGTAATTGCATGAAAAATGATAACAAAAAGACAACCTACCAAGCATGGAATGTAGCCAGAGCAATCCTTAGGGAAATTTTTCTATCTCTAAATATTTATATTAACAAGATAAGGAAAGAAGAGATCAGATAATTGAATGTGAAGGTAAAAAAAATAAAGCCTATGAAATTATAGGATAACAAGATTGCAGCATCCCAGATTTAGAGCTTACTACACCTTGGAGAATTCTGATTTCAATTCTTTCATTTTACAGCTGAAGTGACTGAAACAGAGGTGGGAAAGACATTGAGGTTCTGAAGAACATTGGTTTAGGCCCAGCAAGGTTAGGTTGATAGGAAATGTTCATTTTTTACCCTTGTTTTTGAAGGATAGCAGAATAGGAGTAGAAAGTTGGGAAAGAGATAACTATGGGTGGAAGTTTTTTAGGGGTTGAATTCTTAACCAAATACAGGATAGAGGAAATCTCAAAAGATAAAATCATTTTAATTACATGAAATTTGTATTATTTTCAATTTGCATGAACAAAATCTGAGCAATCAATGTTAGAAGGGAAACATTAATTACAAAAATATATGTACATCAAATATCTCTTATTTGGGCATGATTTCCAAAACACGAAAGGAATTAAGACAAATATATTAGAACAAGATCCACTGTCCCATTTGATAAGTGATCTAGGGTTTGTGATCATACTGTTCTCAAAAGATGAACTGCAAACCCTTAACAACCACATGAAAGTCTGCTCCAAATCACTAAAAAGAGAAATGCAAATTGAAACAACCTTGAGGTTTCATCTCATATCCTGTGAATTAGCAAAGATAATAAAAAATGAGAAGAGCCAGTGTTGGTGGAGCTTTAGAAAGGCAAGCATACTAATGCACTATTAGTGGAAGCACATTTTGGTACCACCATGCTGTAAAGCAATTTAAAATTATGCTAGGAAAGTGACCAAGATGTCTGTGCTCTTTGATTCGTAGATTGCACGAGTACGTATATATGCTAAGGAAGAAAAAATATATTACCATCGTGCAGTATCTTTTTTAACATAAACTGTGTGCTGGGGCATAAAAAAAATCATGAACAAACCCATAAAATTATAGACCATAAAAAAACAAAAATGGCAATTGATTTAATAAATATGAGCACAAAAATGAAGACTTACATGGAGACTAAGTAATGTCATCTTGAATATGTGGGTCAAATAAATCATGTAAAATAATTATAGACAAATTATGGAAATTGCCTGAAAGTAATCCTCAGAAAATGACTGATATTTCTGAAAACTCATGTTCAAAAAGTATTTAAAAGGGAATTAAAAAATTTATCATGTAATTTTGAATGCTAGAACATGAAATAACATTCTAAAAATTACAAAATAAGAAATTCTGAAGATCAAAAGAGAAATAAACAAATGTGAAATTAAAGGACTATAGAACTGATAAACAGTGTAAAACCTTTAAAAAAAAAACAAACATTGGTGAAACATTAGTTGACCCAACTTTTTTTTTAAAGTGGAAAAAATACCAAAACTGAAAATGAAAAAATTAAATTTCTAATAGAGAATAAATGAAGAGAAATATTAGAAAGTATGATATACAGTTATATGCTAACAAATCTTTGAACACAAAGGAAATAGAAGAGTATAGGACAAAATATGAAATACTTAAAATAAAAAAGATTTTAAGCAACCTCATTTTAGAAGAAAATAAAAGAAACACAGAAAGCTATAAATCAACTTCCAAAGCAAAAAAATCCTGATAAAGATGAATTTACAAGTGAATTCTATGAAACATTTGAAAAGCAGGTAATACCTATTCTGCAAAAATTATCATAAAATGAGTAAGAAATCTGTCAGAGAAATTAGTAATAGCTTTTTAAATAGAGAAGAGACCTTAATACCCTCTCAAATATATCTGCCATCTGTGAAAAAGAAATGATGTCACTAAATAAGCACATGAAGGCCTCAATACCTTATTTGCTATGAATTTCACACAAACTATCTCTACAAGCATGGTTAGGTG
>CM053775.1:9686150-9722346 GCA_028658325.1 Potorous gilbertii
CTGATGTTGGCTATGTCAGATGAACTCATTGGGTTTTTTAAAAAGCTATTTTTATTGGTTTTGCAGAAATGTCACAAAAAATGATAAAGATTACTAATACTTCACAGAATCAAGGAAATTTCAAACCAGAAAGTCACTTTGTGGCCATCCCATGCTGAAAAAGAATCCCTTTTATAATACCTGCAACAAATAGTAGCCAGTCTTTGCTTGAAAATCTCCAGTAAAGGAGAACCCATCACTTCCCCAAGTAGCTTGTTCTAATGATTAAGAAGTTTTTTTCTTTTCATATGTTAAGCCTGTATTTGCCACTTTACAACTTCTACCTTTTAGCTCCAGAAAATAGAACTAGTAGTAAACAATCTAATACTTCTTTCAAATGGCAGTTACCTGAGTCTTTTCTCCTCCAAGGTAAACATTTCCAGCTCCTTCAACTGAACCTCACATAGGATGAACTTGAAGGTCTTCGTCATCTTGGTTGCCTTCCTCAGGAGGTTCTTCAATCAATCAGTAAGCACTAATAAAGACCTACTATATGCCAGGTACCACGTGAAACACTGAGGATACAAAGACAGAAAGGAAACTCCTCAAGGGGCTTGCAATGGATCAAGAATACAACACACTTACATGGAAGTAAATAAAAAATATGCACCAAGTAAAGATGTCCATGTCCTTTCCTCAAATGTGGCATCCCAAGGTGAGCACTGTATTTCAGATGTGGTCCAGACAGTTTTGAGCATGCACAGATTAATATCTTTTGGTCTTGTATATAACAAAACCCAAATTCTTCTGTAATCTCTTTTAGAATGGAAAGTTTCCCAATGCTAAGCATAGTTGGCGAGTAGAGAAATTCAGCGACTCTATTAAAAACACAGTCTTTTTCTCAACTCCTCTGAAGTACTGCACTCCTAGATCCTTTTCTTTCTGGATTTTCATGTTACTATTTTCTTCTGGTGCTGCCTCCTATCAGACCACTCTTTTATCTCCTCCTCCTCCTCCTCCTCTTCCTCTTTCTTCTTGGATGGTTCATCATCTGTGTCTAGTCCCAAGGCTATATCCTGGGATCTCTTTTCCTGTCTTTATACCTTCTCATTTTATGATTCCATTAGCCTCTATACCTAGGGTGGGAGGCACAATGGTACAGTAGAAAAAACACTAGATGTGGTGTTAGGGGGCCTGGGTATGAAACCTGGCTTTGATGTTTACTTTGTGACCTTGGGCAAGTCATATAAATTCTCTAGGTCTCAGTTTCCTCATCATTAGATTAGATAAAACTCTAAGACCTGATGATTCTAAGGTCCTTACTAGCCCTAAATATATAGGTGAACAATGCCACGATTTCCACACTTATATAATGAGCTCTGGTTTCTCTTTTTAGTTTTAGAACCACATTATGATCTTCCTGGTGGGCATCTCCAACCAGACACCCTACTGGTTTCACAAGCTCAACATGCCCCAAATGGAAGTCATTCTCCCCACCTAGTGTAGCTCTTTTTCACATTCTCCAATTCCTGTTAAGGGTGCCACTATCCTTCCACCCATTCCAGCTCACAACCATGAAAATCTCATCTACTTTGTACTTTCCCTCAAATCCCTCCAAAAACCAATCTTGTTAATTCTATCTCCATAATGCCTCTTCCATTTCCCTCCTTTTTTCCATGCATATGACTATCACAATTGCTTATCCCCTCTTCTCTTCTTACCTAGACTACTTCAACAGTTTTCTAAATGGACTTAAGCTTTCCAGTCTCTCCCTTTCTCAGTCTATCCTCTACAGATGTCAACAATTAAGCACTCAGACCATGCCTCCCATCCCTACAGCTCATAAGCTTCTCCTTTAGTATTTAAAGCCCTTCACAATCTGCCTCTAGCCTCTCTGTCCAGATTTACTGCATAAATAATACTCCCCTTTGTGTGCAAGATGTTCTAACTTAACAGGCCCACTTGGTTTGTTTCTTTTTTTAAACTCAGTATTCCATCTGAAATCTGCATGCCTTTGTACAGGCAGCCCTTCATACCCACAATGCATTCCCTCATCTCTGTCCCATAGAATCTGGAGCTTCATCCAAGGCTCACTTCATACCTGCCCTCATCTCTAATTCTTAATGTTCTCTCCTTTTTTATGATATGATCATGTATATCTATCTATCAAATATATGTGTGTATGTGTGTATATATGTATATATGTATGTGTACACACACACACACACACACACACACACACACGTTTTATCTGTTGTATCCCCAATAAAACGCAAGGGACTATTTTCCATTTTGTTTTCCCATCCCTAGTTCCCAACATAGTTTCTTACACATAGTAAATAGGTGATTATTAAGCACTTACTGGTTTGGAATGAATTTAACTTGACCCACTCTCTCCCTTTTTTTATTCCATATATACCGAATAGGTTTGTAGAAAACACAAGTTTCTATATCAATCTACCCATGATCATTTCATTTCAATTCATCACCGTGCTAGGTGTTAGAGAAAGAAGGCTATCTTCCAAATGAATGGGGAAAGGGAGGTTAGGGCTAACAAATATTTAAATATTTACAAAGAAAGAAAGGGAAGTTACACGGAAAGTGTACAAGAAATCCGAGGGTAGAGAGACTGCTTTCAGCTTAATGAGAGATGAGGAGAGTCAGAAAATACCACGAAGTCACAGAAACAGTGGCTGTGTGAGTGAAGCCTAGAAAGGTAGGGAGAAGCAAGCATGCTTCTTACTAGCTGTATAATAGTATAAATGATACTAGCTTTGGAGCCAGGGGCCAGATTCAAATTCGAACTCCATCATTTCCTACAAGTGTAAAATTAATGAAGTCACATCAGGTGGCATCATGTCTCTGAGCTGCAGTTCTGTCATTTTTACCTAGGGCTGCTCAAAACCTTGGACATTTCCTGCTGGCCACTTAGACAGACAGGGAATATCCTGCTTATAATAAAAGGTACAGGAGGGTGGAGCATCATAATCTTTCCTGTGTTACTTTTAGTCTAAATCAAATTCATTGATGTGTCAAGTTGGAAGAATTCTATGCATTTTTAACCTTGTCAGAAGTTGGCTGAGACAAAAAACTAAGATGGAACTCCAGATACAGTGAGTTCTTAGTGGAGTGTGGCGGGTCATCATGGCCTCTGGATAAGCCCCTAGAACTGCAGGTCTGCCCTCATAGGGAAGAGGCTTTCTATTAACTGTACCCTAGGAGATCTGAGCTTAGGTGACAAAAAGGTAGTCCTGAGGACTCCAGCACTGGTAGCAGAGAGAAGCTTCCCAAATGTGTGCCCAGAAGCAACCATGTACTTAGCGAGCAATACTTAGCATTGACCACAGGACCAACGAAGTCCTTTTGAACAAAGATTACCACTCCAGCAGAGATTCCACATTATGTCTTCACCAGAAGATGTCAGGGCCCCTGTAGAGTCAAATATATGTCACATGCTTGTGCAGTTCCACTTATGTTCCTTAGATGTGTGCACCCTTCACACTGATGATGTGTGTAACAGTGGAAGAATGTATTATGATGGGAAATGTCCTAGTACCACTGTTCCAACTATGCCATTTTATTATATATTTTTGCTTTGAACTCTTTCCATTTGCTAAGTGATAAAAAAAAAAGGAAAAATAACCCAACCCACAATGGTGAGGCCCCGTGAGCTATGATTTTGAGTGGATGCAGACCCATGGAGTAGCTTCAATCGGTGGTAGCTTCTGGAGAGGCCCCACTTGCTACATGTAAGATGAGAGGAGAGGATGTGAACAGGGCATAGACAATTTGGTTGTAACATAGAATATATAAAGGGAGGCAGAAGTAAGTGCATTTCTAGTATGGGGGCCAGCCTTTGCAAAGGCATGGAGACAGGAGATAGAACTTTGAATATATGAAAGGGAGTGATATTAATGAGAATGACTGATTGTCTAGACTATTTATCTAACTATGCTTTTTGTGTAACTATTGTCTAGTAAAGGTGCTCTAACATCCCCTATCTGCTAGTAATCCAATATTCTTTTCTTTTGCAGATTTTTGTCACTGGTGGCCACTAGAGCATCTGGTTAGCTGAGATCCAATAAATAAGTGACACAATTTTGCACTCATGATGGAGAGGGAGAAGTGTATGAATTTAATGGTAACCATTAGTTAATAAACACATGGACTGTCATTTTATGATTTGTTTTTCTATGTTTCAGGACTTTTTGAATTAATTGATATTTACTGAGTTGGAATTAACTGCTATATTTATCATGAGAAGAAGGATTCTCAGTAGCATGTCTGACAGAACCTCTGTGGTAGGGAGGAAGATCTCTGTATTCTGGACAGAAGACTGGAAAGAAGTGGAGATGTTTAGGGTGAAGAAGAAAAGACTTTCGGGGGTCAGATAGGATTAATCTTTAAATGTTTGACTGGATCTTGTTTGTAATAAGGATCTTTTCTGCTTTTTTTTTTTTTTTTGCTTGTCTGGAGGAGAAGAGGCTGAGGATATTAGACCAATGGGTGAAAGTTAAAAGGAAGAGATTTCAGCTCAACATAACTAAATTCCTAATAACAAAGCTTTAGCTTTCCATAAAAGAGGGAGGGGGAGAAGAGGGAGCTACCTTGGTATAGAGGAGGCAACATAGTCTAGTGGGTGGAATGTTATTCTTGGAGTCACCAAAAATGACTGGTTCAAATCCTGTCTCCTCCCACCCTTCTTTGATGTATCATCTGAACTCTTAGAGCCACAGTTTTCTCATCTGTGAGATGGGGTTGTTAATAACTACAGGACTACCTAGAAGAGGAAATGAGATCATGGGATCACAGAGCCGAGAGATGGAAGAGAAGTTATCTAGTCCAACTGCATCATTCTGTAGATGAGGAAACTGGCCCAGAGTGGTGAATGACTTGCCTAAGGTCATGGAGGCAGCATCTGAGGCAAGCTTGGAATCTCTATCCTTCCACTCCAGCGTCAGCTCTTGGTCCGCTGTCCCCCACTGCAATAATGCAGAGTAAGCTCTTAGCAAGTATGAAAGCATTACAAAAATGCCAGCTATTATTAGCTGAGAGCTCTCTGTCTCACTAAACCCTGGCCAGGAGACATTTCTCCCTCTGTCCTTTGCTCTCTTTGCCTCACCATGGATATTAAGGGTGATTATAGAAAAGAAATAAATCAGGATAAAAGCAGGGGAAAGGAGCCATTGCTGATCACCCCACTTTAAGGTATGTAACCTTGTTCCATATAAATTGGAGGAGGTAGGGCAGAGAATACAGCTGTCAATTTTTACCTCTCCCTCCTCTGGATCCCCAACCAACCCTGCTGTGCTTAGCTCAGAGTACAGAGAAGGAAGAATCTGTGTCTTCTCCGGCCCTGCTGCTTTGTGCCAGAGCACAGAAATTACCATTGCCCCATCTTTGTGCCCTCAATTCTTACCTGCTCCATCTTGACCTGGATGCTGACTCCACATTGCCTACTGCCTTACCAAGGCCTCCTGTGACCTTATTGGAATTCCTTACCATCTGAGCAATGACACATGTCCTTATGGATTTACAGAGGCCTGATCTCCCTCACATCCCATCAAGGACTTCAAAAATCAAAGAAATGAACTTGAAATCACTGCAATCAGATAGATTTTCTGGCGCATGCTGTCTTCCACTTAGCAGCATATAGACTGCCCAGGAATCCTAGAGGGCTCCATATTTGCAACCCTGCCTATAACACACACATGCATGGCACAGAGGCACCCAACAATACCTCCTAAATAATACATCTCATTTGTTCCTGTATTTCAAACCTGCATAATGAGGTACTTCAAACCAAAGCAGCTACAAGTCAGCAGGGAGTCAAAATGTGAACTCCAAAAGCAAATGTACTTGGGGAGGATCTCAGTAAGTCCCTAGTTTTTATAATTTTTTCCCCACATTGTGTTAACATAATATGCACAAAATGATGTTTCATGATTTTTGTTAAATCTGCATGTGGTTTGTAATACATCCATGGAACAGATAAGAATACTAGCGAAGGTTTGTTTGGGATATTATTATGCTGTATGACTCCAAAGCTTGCTTTTCATAAATGAGTTTGTAAAAACAGCCACTCACAGTCGCTGCCTCTCAGTTTGTGGCCTCGCCACCTTCACTGTGAATTGCAAGATTAAACATTCAGTGTAACAAAAAAGCCTTAATAATAAAGCTACTGCTCTCCCCTTACCAGTGATCTCAATACAGAAATCATGTGACCGATAACTAATATGAAAAATCCTTGCAAATACTTTGCAGTCTCATCAAACACTATAACAAAGGAATAGCGGAAAGGAATTGTCATGTGACTAAAACATTATGCAAAAAAAAAAAAAAGACTATTGGGCCAAGAGCTATACATACAATGCAAGTATAAAAGGCAAAATCGTTGCCTGACAGAAGCTTACTCTCTAAAATGGAACAGGACTCATAAACCAGAACATAAAGGGGTGAACTTATTTGTCCCCCTTAGGCTTTGGAAAATATTTACATGGTAAGCCATTTTAGAAGCAGAAAAGAAAAGCAATCCTCTTGGATTTTGTGAGATTGCCCAGTTTTCCAGCTGAATACTTCCTTAGAATTTCCCAGTGGCTCTAGGAGTTTTTCAGCTGAATAGGCTGGATGTGGCTTGGTATACAACTGGAATGGGGTGAGCAAGGTGGTGGAGGGCAGCATCTCCTCTCCATGGTGACTTCCTTGCCCACATCCTGGTCCTAGACCAGCCTCCACCACCCCCAGCCAACAGCCCCAGGTCACCACTCCCAGTGATGCACCTCCAGGAGTGGGGCCAGCCTTCCCAGTCTCCAACATTTTCAGAGGTGAGGCCTAGATTCCCTGGAGATGTGGCAGTCCACATTCTCACGTAATCACCTATGCTACCCAGCCTTCAAACAAACGAATCTGCTGCAGGCATAAGAAATTCCTGTTGTTATTGTTTGTCCCAGTGTGGCTCTGGAGGAGCCTGGCCTCTATGATGATTTTCAAGCTGCAGAAACATGACTTCTTGCAGAAAGACAGCATGATCACTGTGGCAAAAGATTAAGGACAACACAGTAAACCTAGTGACTCTGCCTCTGTCTTGCTCAATAGTAAGGTATGCCTATGGGGCTCTGACACTTTCTTTTGGCTACAAGAACATGCCTGCAAGCCCTGGTTGACCTATGTACAACAGAGAATAAATTCAGGTAGCGAGAATCTAGCTTCTGGTCTAGACTCCAGTTAAACCTGACATCTGCTTGGCAGTGCTTCTCTCTTTCATTCCAGTACTCTTGGCTCTGCCTGCACAAAGCTTTAAGACATGACTATCTCAGCTAAGTCTGAACTTAAGATGGGTTCCAGATTCTTCCTATGGACCACTCTGGAGGCCGCCACCTGCCAGATTTTTACTATTCAGTCGTGTCTAACTTTTTGTGACCTCATTTTGGGATTTTCTTGGCAAAGATACAGGAGTGGTTTGCCATGTCTTTCTTCAGCTCATTTTACAAAAGAGGAAACTGAGGCACACAGGGTTCAGTGACTTGCCTAGGGCCACACAGCTAGTAAGTGTTTGAGGCCAGATTTGAACTCAGGTCTTCCTGACTCCAGATCCAGTGTTCTATCTACTGTCTAGCTGTTCCCCTGCCAGAAATTTCCCCACTTAGATAGATTCAGAATCCTGGCCTATTATAACTAGCCTTGACCTGTGGTTGCCTAGGTCACAATATGATAAATATGTTCCTCTGGCTCTTTCCAGCCTCAGACTGTATTACTGATCTCTCTTTCATTCAAGCCTTCCATTGAGCCATCCCTCCTTTCCTGGAAACCAATGCCTGGAGACATCATAGATCTATTAAAATGACCCTTAGGGGCAGGACTTCATATAAACCTTTTCTTTCAACCATCCCTTTCCTTTGTGCTAGTAACAATATTCTAACACCCATCGGTATGCCAATTAGACTAGGGTTTTTTTCCTGCTTTTTTTTTTTTAAAGATATTGAAACCATCCTTGAAACTTTATTAGGTTAAGGGGTTAAAGACTCAGGATGTTGACATCAGCTTTTAGTTGTTTAAAAACCAACAACAGTCAAGGGTGGTTCCAGGGACTCTCTGAGACTGGCTGGTGGAACACAATGGGTAAGTTATATAGGGTAGCTTCACTCACATGTGTCAGTTCAGAGTATCTTCACTGCTTATCCCTGTTCAATATTTTTCTGCTAAGGTGAAGCAAAAACTTCTGTTAACTCTTGATTGACCTACAAATGCCTCATTTCATTCCAATATCAACCACCAAGGTTGGGCCTAAGACAGGCTCCACTCAAAGTACCTTCCATGCAAACAACCCTAAAAGACCCATAGAGCTTTCAAGGCCAAAAAGTCCATCTGACCAGAGATATCAAACAACCACTAAAATGCCCTTGTCGAAATTCTGTTGGGAACTTGGCAGCAGACAAACTCTACTACTCTATGGATCTAGCATGATGACATACTACTCAGGCCTCTGTATCAGCTCCCCAGTTTCAGTTATTCAATCAGCCTTCTCCTGGCCCATTCTACTGCACCTACTCTGGACAACCACATTCCTTCTACTTCGTCCCCCTAATCATACCCCTTGTGGTCTCATCAACTGGAGGTTATTCCTTCTGACTCATAGGACAAGGAGGAGGGCTAGACAAGGGACCTCCTTTTTCCGCAATGCCTCTTTCAAATAACTTCACCAATCCTCAGTAATTTCTCTTCTCACTTAAGAAACATATAATCCATCTAGAACATACTCTCCTTGTCCTTGCTTCCGTCATTAGTACCTGACTCAGGATCATCTGATCTACCCCATTCATCGTTATCGTCATTACAGGTGTCAATAGTCATATTTACAACTCCTGCAACAGCCTGGTTTCTCAGTTCCTCAACTCCAGCTGTACCCAACTTCAGCCACATACCAACTGGAACATGCCATAGACCTTACTGTTACTTGGACTATTACAGTCTCCAAAATCTAGAACTGGAAACATTCATTCTTTGACTTCAAACTACTATCCTTCCAATATAGCTACTCTTTTTCAATGTACTCTTAATTCCTTAATTAATTCCTATTCTTCCAGCTCATTTCCACTACTTGAAGGTCACTTGCCTTCACAAGCATCCTTGATCCTGTGGTCAGCCAGTTAGTGTTTTACTGACCCCTTGGCCTCCAGCCTTCCTGACCTGGAAGTCCTCATCCCTGGGCAAGACCCACTACATGGTTCCTACTCCAGGAATGTTAAGAGTCAAGGGGAAAAAAAATCACAAAATTAAGCAGAAATTTCATCTCCATATTATGTAATATCAGCTGGACCTTTGCAGTTTTAGATAATACTTCTTAAGTATATTGATCAGTATGTCTTGTAAATCTTTACTTCCCTCTTTTTTTTCCTTCATAATTCAACCACACCCCTACCTAAGATCCCATAACCTAGCCCCCTACTTCATGGAAAAGACTGAGGCCCCCTGGCATGAGCTCCTTTAATTCTCCTCTGCTCCTACAATTTCTTAACATTATTACCTACTTCCTCCTCCTGTCTTTTAGTCCCAGGAAGGATGTGCCTACTGCTTACTAAGATTAATCTAGCTCTACCTTTGAGCAAATTTGTTTCTGCCTCCTCCAGAACTACCTTCAGTATTCGTCTCTCTCATAAGCGTCTTTTATCTCTCCCTCTTCATTTGTTTCTTTGCCTGTGCCTATAAATAAGCTCAGGTCTCCTAATACTTAAAGAAAAAGACTTTCTGTAACCTTTTAATAACCACCCAGTTCCTGACCAAGCACTCTCCTCCTCTTCACTACCTTTTTAAAAAAGCTATATGTCCTAAAAGCCTTCATTTCTCTTAGTGTATTCTCTCCTCAGCCCCTTGCCATGTGACTTCCACTCCCACTATTCTACTGGAAACTGCTCTCTCAAAGGTCACCAACAACCATCTAATCACCAAGGACAATGTGTTTTCTCGACCCTGATACTCTTTAATGTCTGCAGAGCTTTTGACACAACTGATAAATCCCAATTGGGGGAATTTTAGGTTTTAGGTACATCATACCTTTCTGATTCTCAGCCATTCTTTAACCATCTGCTATTTCTCTGGTTCAGAGCTACTCATTTTCTACCTGATTTCTAAAGTGGGTAGACCTCAAAGGTCTGTAGTTGAATCTGTTTTTTTTTTTTATTTTCTCTACATACTCTTGTTGGCAATTTCCCATTTCACCTAGTTTGAAATATAAATTCCCCTATTGAGATTGTAAAACCCGACATGATTTGGCCCCCTTCCTGGACATCATTCCCTTTCCCATACTGTGAGATCCAGCCAGACTGGCTTCCTCTCTGTTCCTCACACCTGGTGCTTAGTGTCCCAGATTGAACAAGCCTGGAATGCATTTCATCCCTACCTCTGCCTCAAAGAGTACTCATCTTTCTTTAAGATACAGCTCAAGTGCCATTTTTGGCATGGAGCTTTCCCTGATCTCTCCAAATGCTAGTAACTTCCCTCTCAAACTACTCTTTATGGGACTATTTTGTACATGTTTACATGTATTAATTTTATATTCATGCTGTATACATTTTACATGTACTTATTTTTTCTCCCACTAGAATATGTGGTCCTTGCAACTAAGGATTATTTCATTCTTTGTACTTGTATCTCTAATACCTAGCACAGGGCAAGGCACTTGGTAGGAGCTGAGTAAAACTTGCTGACTGATCAATTTCATTTACTGCCATTGCTTCAACTACCAACTTTGTGCAACTGACTTAAAAATCTATATCTCCCCTCCAGACTTCTCTTCTGAGTTCCAGACTGACTTCTCCAATTGCCTCCAGGACATCTCTGTGTAGATTAGATGTCCCACTGGGAGCTCAAACTCAATATGGTCCAAACGGAGCTTAGTAATTTTCCCTCAAAAATTGTTCCTCCTTTTGGCTTTACTATTTCCTTCTATGGCAACTGCATTCACCCTGTCTTTCACGTTCAAGCCTTAGGATTCTAACTTTGACTCTTCTCTCTTTCTGACCTCTCAAGTCTAATCAATTATTATTGATTCCCTCTCTCAGTAACGTCTCTAATATCTTTCTCTTCCTCTGTACTCCCACCCTGACTGACCTACTACAAGCCTTCATTACCATAAGGAATAGGGATAAGGATTGAACTTTAATTTCACTGGGATAGGGAGCTTCCTTGGATACGGAAACTCCCTCTACCAATGCACATTTGCATCATCTTTGCAACATATAGTCCTAGACAGACAGTTGCCTATAGCCCTGAGAGGATAATGACTGGCCCAGGGTCACACAGCCAGGATGAGTCAGTCAGGATTTGAATCTAAGTATTCCTGGTTCCGAGACTAGTTCTCTATCCACCTTGCCAAGTTGCCTTCATTACCATGTACTTGTATTATTGCAATAGCCTCATAACAAATCTTTCAGGTTTCACCCTCCCCCACTTAATCTATTTTTTGTATTGCCACCAGAAAAAAGATTCATTACACAAAGGTTTCTCTGTCTGGCATTCAAGACTGCCTATTCGAGTATCAGCCTATTGTTCCAGACTTATCTCATGCTACTATCCTTTACATAATAGTAGATGCTATTTCCATTTCCCTTGGAACTTACATGTATTTCATTTAATAATTCTTTATTATATTATCATTTAATATCTAACTAGATGTGTTTGTGTTTGATCTCCTCCACTCTAAAATTTGCTCTATCCCCATCCGCTAGTATAGTGCTCTCTATATCATAAGTACTTAAAATTGATGAAGGAAGGAATGAAAAGAGGGACGCAGGAGCTCTAAAGGTCCATTAATCCCTGGGCAGGGCATCTCTCTGCATATCTAAGTCTTTATGCACAGAAGAGTGCTTTTCTCCAAGTCCCTCAGTTTGCCTCCATTTCCTCCACTCTGAATGGGGATGTTAATTGCACCTACCTCTCAGGGTTGTTATCAGGATCAAAGCCCTGAGTATAGTGACTGGCACAGAGTAAATGCTATATGAATAGCAATATTTATTATTTTTCTAATTACCATGATCAATAGTATTACTGGTGATGAATGGGGTTTTGTTCCAGAGTGCTGACAATTCTGTACAGCTGCCACTGTCTTGGTACTTTTCCCAGAAGTATGCTAATAAATGTTTAACAACTGGCTCTCTGGGGGGTAAATGTATATAGGACACTTTTTAAAGTTTAATATAGTACAGTATTAACAACATTTCCATAACTTTCTCAAGTATAGATAAGGAACTAAGGAATGAATCAAACCCTCATTTAGAACATTTGCTTATTTCCGAAGTGTTAATATTCACACTGAAAATTTAGCAGTTGACTCTCATAAGCTGGTTAAAGCTGGCTCTAGAACACCATTGCAACACTGGCCTGTGTTACCCCATGGCATAGCCTGCCTATTCCATCCTTCTCCTAAGGATTGCCTTTCCCTTTCTAACTGCAGTCATGGGGACAGCACAACTTTTGGGGTAACAGGTCACTCTCTCTCTGGGCCTAACTGTACCCAAGTTTGGATTGTCTTGTGCACTGATACCTCTGGCCCTTCCCCCCACCCCAACCACTGGTGCAGTGGGTTTTGTCTGTTTCACCACAGATTTTTTGAAAAAATTCCTAGTTATGACATTGTTAGTTTCCTTTCGTGTAGTTTTCCACTGCTTGTTCTTTCCTCATTTGTCTATCAAAAAAACAAAAGCAGAAAAACTAGAGGACTTGCTTTTAAGACTTTCTTAATGTCATTATCCTCTCCTTCAGCTGTAGAGAAGAAAGATGATAATTACGTGAAAGCCAAAGGGAATTATTTGAGGATAAGGTATTTCCCCAATGATGACTTTCAAACTAGATTTTATAACATGAACAGAACTGACTTTTGTGGAATCTTTCTTTCCTGTTAGTCTTGACTTTCTCCATCTTGCAAGGACTGTGCAAAGTTCTAGTAGGCAAAGAAGGAAAGCAAGAATATTCCATGTGTAAGAAGTAATGTGAAGTAAAATTAAGACAAAAAAGCATGAGAATCTAGCATGCATTTGAGGACATTCTTTTCACTCTTCTTTTATGGTTATATGGTTCTTGGTTGCCTGACTTTTGGGCTAACTAGATCATAAACATATATGTAAGGAGAGTACACTGGGCTTCTGGTGGAATGTGAACGTGCTCTGGTCTTACTTTACAGCTACTATAGAATGAATGTGTTGAAACAGAGATAGCAAAGTGGATTGTCTTCAAAGTATCACCTGGCAAAAGGATTACTAGAAATTGCTATAATATGCGTGAACTACTTCTATGACTTTGAGTGTATTTTGTAGACATAGAAGTCTTTTGGAAATTATCTCAGAAATTCTACATAAAATAAATATTTTCTCTAAAAGACCTAGTTGAAAATTTATTTTTTCTTTTATTCAGAAAAACACAAAATTAAAAAAGGCTTCAGAGGTCAAATATTACAACACATACCTGAATCAGATGTGTATGTATATCTCAAACAAGTAGTCATTTAGCCTTTACTTAAAGAGCCCCTGCCCCAGAATGTAGCTCTTTCCAGTTTTAGATGCACCTCAATGTAACTTCTACCTGTGGTTCCTATGTTGGTCTACTAGGTTGCTTCGCCCCATGATAGCCCTTCAATAACTTAGGATCATTCTGAGACTTGTCCTCTCCAGACTAAACACTCTGAATTTTGTACTGGGTACGTAATTCATATTATAGCTGTCACTCATTTTCCAGATGTCTTAACATGCTGTGCTAGAGTGTCTGAACGTCATTTACTAATAAAGCTTATAGGCACCTCTTTGTGAATTTATTATTGCAGTTTTTATCTCTGCTCACTCAAACAGCATATGTACTAAAAATGGAACAAAACAGAGAAGATTAGCAGCACCCTGAAGAGGAACGGCATGGAAATTCATGAAACATTCCATATTCTCTTAATACAACACTAATCAGATTAACAAGAAGATATATTAAAGGATTAGATGAAGTTATAACAAGACTAATATAGAGGCATAAAAAGTCAAGAGTGTCCAGGAAAATAATGAAAAAAGTAGCAAAGTATATTAGGAAAATAGATTAAGTAAGACTTAGAAATAAATGCATGCCACTGTCTTATATTAAGCAAACCCAAGAACACAATCTACTGGGGAAGGGCTTCCTTTCTTATTTGACAAGAACTGGGGGGAAAGCCAGAAAGTAATTCGGCAAAATTAGTTGTAGATCAGTTCTTATGCTATATATTATGATAAATTCCAAATGGACAATCTCAATATAGATACATAAGAAAAATAAATAAGAAATACATACAGAGACAGAGACAGAGAGACAGAAAAAGAGAATATGAGAGAAAGAAAATACCCAAGAAAATTAGAGGAGTTTGCAAGATTACATATTTTACAACTATGGATAGGGGAAAAATTGTAAGAAGACATGGAATAGGAGAAATTAGAAAAGAAAAAACTGACTATTTTGATTAAGTAAAATTTAAAACTTTTTTGCAACAAAAATAAATGTAGTTAAATTTGGTAAAAAACAATATGGGTTATGAAAATTTTTTCTGTTAAATATCTATGATGAAAGCCTGATATCTAAAAACTAGAGGGAATTTACACAAATCCATAAGATGAAGAACAATTTTGCAACAGAGAAGTTGTCAAAGGATACTCAAATAGATCTATGATCTCAAATATTCAGGATTGCCCTCCAGCAATGCAGAACACATCCCATTCATGCCTTTCTGTACATGCCCATTCATTATAGCAGGTTTATGAAAGATCTTGGAGACCTTTCTCACATTGTGGAAGTACCAGTAGGGCCCAGTAATCTTTCGGTCTTGTCATTCCCACCTTCTCTAAACACCATATAATTCTCCTTGCTAATGTTCTTTACTTCTGCTGATTTTGAAGTTCCTTATTATTTATATATTGCATAGCTTGCTCATGATGACCATGTACCTCTCCATTGCCCTCTGTGTGATTCTAATTTTTAGTTCTTTGGAGGCAATAGTATTCCATGTCTCAATGCCATATGGTAAAATACCAACATTGAAAAGATAGGTCTTTGATTTCATAGGAAGCTTAGGGCTAGTAAAAGAGTTCTGCAATATTTTTAAAGAAATCTAAGCCTCTTCTTCCTTTTCAAGTGTGGGCCCAACTCACTGTATCATTTGTTCCCTATGCACATAATATTGGCTAAGTTCTTTATAGTGCACATCCAAATATGTGTTGAAATTTGGGCATAGACCAGTATCTTATGTCATTTACCAAAATAAGGTCAAAATGGATACATGACCTAGATATAAAAAGAGATATAACAAAAAAATCTGAAGAACATTGAACTTATTACTTATCAGACTTATGAATAGGTGAATGATTTATGAATGAACAAGAGTTAGAGAGCAGAGTGAGGTATAAAATGGATAATTTTGATTACATTAAATTAAAAAACTATTGTATAAATAAAACCAATGTAGCCAAGATTAGAAGGAAATCAGAAAAGTAGGGGGAAATTTTACAGCCAGTTCTTCAGATAAAGGTCTCATATCCCAAATGTATAAGAAACTTTGTAAAATCTGTAAGAATATAATTCATTCCCCAATTGATAAACAGTCAAAGGATATGAATAGGCAGTTTTTTGATAATGATATCAAAACAATTTATAGTCATATGAAAAAAGTGCTCAAAATCACTATTTATTAGAGAATGCAAATCAAAACAATATTAAGATATCATTTTACACCTATTAGATTGGCTAAAATGATTGAAGGGAGAGATAGACTACCAGGAACCAAGATGAAGGAGTCACTGTAACTCTCTGATACTTACTTCCAAACAACCACAAAATGGAATCCAAAACAAAACCTGGAACAGTAGAACCAGTAAAAAAACAGGGTGAAACAATCTTTTAGCCCAAGACACTTGGACAATCAGCAAGAAAAATCTGTTTCACTCAGTGAAAGCGGAGCACAGTCCAGGACAGGAAGCATCCCAGCAAGTCAGCAGCAAATCCCACCTCAGCAAATAAGCCAGAGATCCTGAACCCCAGTGGGGCGGAACAGGTAAATGCCAACAGCAGGACTCCCCACATGCCTTAGCATACCCAGGGGAACCAGAAGACTCCAGCTCTGAGAACCACTAAGTGCTTCAGTGTAGCCTCCAGTGAAGCCATGGAAATGGAGAAACACTCCAGTGGCCTGGGCACATGCCAGACACCACCAGTAGGAATCCCAGCTCAGCACCAGGTTAGCTGCCGGACCCCTATGGCCTCCAACAGCACCAGCCACTCCCCTCAGCATAGCATCAGACATGAGGATCCCCCATGGTCCTCAGCATAACACCAGGTAAATAGCCAGGGCCTATAGCCACTAATACAAGAAACCTGAGACAGTAATCCTTCCATCCTGTAAGTAGACTTCAAATTAAAAAGAAAGGAAAAAAGTCAAAAAGATGAGCAAAAAACAGCATCAAAAAAGAATCAGACCAAACAAAGTAATTATTATGACAGGGAAAACCAAGAAACAAACTCAGAAGAGGACAACAATGTCAAAACACCTACAGGCAAAACCCCAAAGAAAAATGGGAAGTGGTCTCAAGTCCAGAAAAACATCAAGAACTTGAAGATGAGCTTTAAAATCACATAAGAGATGTAGGAGAAAAACTTAGAGAACAAATGAGAGTGATCCAAGAGAATTATGGGGAAAAAAAAGCCATCAGATTGGAAAACTGCTTAAAAAGTACAACTGGACAAATGGAAAAGGTGATACAAAAATACGATGAAGAAAACAACTCCTTAATGAGTACCATTGGTCAACTAGAAAAGGTAATTGAGGAAAAACAACAACTTTAAAGTTAGAATTGGGCAAGTAGAGGCTAATAACTTTATAAGACATCATGAATCAACCAAAAAAATTCAAAAGAATAAAAAATTAAAGAAAATATAAAATGCCTCATGGGAAAAACAACTGACCTGGAAAATAGATACAAAAGAGAAAATATCAGCATTACCAGACTACCTGAAAGCCATAATCAAAAGGAGGATCTGAAAAGCATTTTTCAAGAAATTATCAAGGAAAACTGTTTTGATGTCCTGGAACCAGAGGGCAAAATAGGCATTGAGAGAATCCACCGATCATCTCAGGAAAGAGATCCCAAAACAAAAACTCTAGGGAACATTATAGTCAAACTTCAGAACTATCAGGTCAAGGAAAAAATACAAGTGGCCAGAAATAAATAATTAAAATATCAAGGAGTCACAATCAGAATCACATAGGACTTGACAGCTGCAACATTAAAGGATCAGAGGATGGGGAACATGATATTCCAGAAGGCAAAGGAGCTAGATCTACAACCAACAATCACTTAACCAGGAAAATTAAGCATAATACATCAAGGGAAAAAATGGTCATTCAATGAAATAAGATTTAAAGCCTTCATAAGAAGAAGACCAAAACTAAATCAAAAATTTAACTTTCAATATCAAGACCCAGGAGAAGCATAAACAGGTAAAAAGGGGGAAAAACATAAGGGATTTAATAGAGCTAAACTGTTTGTATCCCTACATGGGTAGATGATACTTGTAACTCTTATTAAATTGAATCACTAATAGTACAGCTAGAAGGAATATGCATGGACAGAATACAGGTATAAGGTAAATTTGAGAGAATGGCATTAAAAAAATTAAGGGATGAGAAAGAGGAGCACAATAGGTGCAGAAGAAGGGAGAATCAAAATAATAAATTATCTCACATGAAGAGGTGAGAAAGACATATGACAGTGGAGGGGAAGATGGGAGGTTGAGGGATGGGCATCACTTGAACCTTACTCTCATCAGTATTGGCTCAAAGAGGGAATAATATACACAGTAAATTGAAATTATTTTACTCAATGGAGTAAGTGGGAAGGAAGGAGATTAAGGAGGATGGGGGTGAGGACTGACAGAAGGGAGGGAAGACTGGGGAGGTAGCAGAAAAAATCAAAACACTGGTGAGGTGGAAAAGGATAAAAGAAGAGAAAGGACAAACAAGAGGAAGAAGAGGATGGAGAGAGAAACACAAGCAATGACTGTAATTGTGAATGTGAATGGGATGAATTCTCCATAAAATGGAAGTGAATAGCAGAGTGGATCAAAAATCAGAATCCTAGAATATGCTGGTTACAAGAAACATACCTAAAGCAGAGAGACACATAGAAAGGAAAGATATGGGTCTGGGGCAGAATATATTTTGCTTCAACTGAAGTTAAAAAAAAGTAAGGGTAGCAATCCTGATCTTAGACAAAGTAAAAGCAAAAAGAGACCTGATTAAAAGAGATGAGGAAGGAAACTACATCATGCTAAAAAAAAAAAGTACCATAGACAATGAAGCAATCAAATCAGAAGAGTAAGAATAGTCTACCTGTCAGATCTATGGAGAGGGGAAGAAAGAAATCATGACCAAACAAAAGACTGAGAACATTATGAAGTGTAGAATAGATGATTTTGGTCATATTAAATTAAAAGGCTTTTGTACAAAAAAAAAGAATGCAACCAAGATTACAAGGAAAGCAGAAAGCTGGGAAACAATCCTTACAGCAAGTGTCTCTGATAAAGGCCTCATTTCTGAAATATATAGAAAACTGAATCAAATTTATGAGAAGACAAGCCATTCCCAAACTGATAAACTGTCAAAGGGAACAGGCATTTTTCAGATGAAGAAATCAAAGATATTTATTGTTATATGAAGAAGTGCTGTAAGTCAGTTCTGATTAGAGAAATGCACATTTAAACAACTCTGAGATACCGCCTTATACCTTGGTTGGTTGTTGTCCTTTGTTCTCAAAAAAAAAAACCAAAATGCCATCACCATGGCAAAGTCAAATTTTAATGTATCCCACCATGGCCGACCAATACAATTTCCAAATACTCTACCACAGGTCAGACACAAATAGTCCATGTGAACATTTGGGGTAGATATTCTAAATTTGCGCATTCTATGTTTCCTTTGGGCTGTTTCAGTTCTGCTTTGCTCATAGAGTGCAGCACCTTCTCTGATATAGGCATGCCACGCTGAGTGGTCTTGTGCCAGTGTCTCCCATGTCACACAATCACTATCAAAATTCTAGAGGGAGACCTTGAGAGTGTATTTACTTTGCTTCTTCTGACCATCATATGAACACTTGTCCTGTGTGAGTTCTTCATAAAATTTTTGGCAAGCATATATTTTGCATTTGAACAATGTGGCCAGCCCATTGGAGTTGTGCTCTTTGAAGCTGAGTTTGAATAGATAATGGACCACACACCTATCTGATTGGCTAATATGACAAAAAATGAAAATGATAAATGTTGGAGAGGATGTAGGAAAATTGGGCCCTGATGTACTGTAGGTGTAGTTGTGAACTGATCCAACCATTCTGGAGAGCAATTTGAAACTATGCCCAAAGGGCAACCAAACTGTGTATATCTTCTTATCCAGCAATATCACTACTAGATCTGTATCCCAAAAAGATCATTATAAAGGGGGGGGGAAAGACATACATTGTGAAAATATTTATATCATCCCTTGTCATCAGGCAAGACATTGAAAATTGAGGGGATGCTCACCGATTGGGCATTCCTCAATTAGGGAATGGCTGAACAAGCTGCAGTATATGAATGTAATGGAATACTATTGTGCAATAAGAAATGATGAACAAGCAGATTTCAGAAAAACCTTATGCAAAGTATACAAACTGATGCAAAGTGAAATGAGCAGAACCAGGAAAACATTTTACACAGTGTCAGCAGCATTGTGTAATGATAAGCTATGAATGACTCAGCTTTTCTCAGCAACACAATGATCCAAGACAACTACAAAAAGACTCACAAAGGAAAATGTTATCCACATCCACATAAAGAACAGATAGACTCTGAACATAGATTGAAACATACTTGTTTCACTTTATTCTTTTTCATATTTTTTCTTTTGATTTGTTCCTTCTTTCGCAACTGCGACTAATATGGAAATATGTTTTACATGATAGCACATGCATAACCTATATCAAAATGACTACCATTTTAGGAAAAGGGGAGGGAGAAAGAAATGTTTAGAATTCAAAATCTTGCAAAAATGAATGCTAAAAATTATTTTTATATGTAATTACAAAAATACTATTAAAATAACATCTTTGAGTGAATAAGTCATGCTATCTGCATCCAGAGAAAGAAATTATAAATAGAAGTAGTTATACCATGATATTACATATATATGCATATTTGTGTCTAATGGTAGCCTTCGCTAGGGTAGGGGGGAATAAATTTACCAGATAACTTCATTATATATTTGAAAGGTGTAGCAAGTTGTACATAAGAGATTTTCAGTTTCATGTGTAATCATCTTTCTTATTATACCATATTATGGAAATACTTGTTTTATTCCATAAATTAAAAATTAAATAAACATTTTAAATAAAAGAAACTTGGGGAGTATTTATTCTTAATTCATTTGAGTCTTTCCTGTGTGAATGAGCAGGATTAGTTAGGGTTAGGGTTAAATATAATCATCTGAGTGATTACTGGTTCTTTCAAGAGGCTGTATACAGTGATGGAACTTGATATAGTCAGCATGATATCCTATGTAGACATGTAGACAGGAACATTTGGAAGATCTTACAACCCATTGGGAATTCCTGTTCAACCTAGTTTCTATGCTGACTCACCTTTTCCTTTGAATTCCAAAGAGAATACCTCTTCAAGCATGCATCTCTCCATTTTATATCTATCTTAAATCAGAGGTTCATTGAACACGGTTATTTCAGTTGTATTGTCCAAGGAATTTTGAATAGCGAAGTATGGATGGGAGATACCTGATTGCAAAAGAACTGAAAGGTGCTATTTTCTTGTATTATATCAAAAGGTTTTTTTTTTCCATAAGCAATAAATGATGAGTACAATGGAATCTTACAGTCTCTATAATATGACGTCATTGTGAAATGGTAAAGATATGGACCACTGTTAAATATCACTTGAGAAGATTTGACTTATTCTGTATTAATATCCTCATCAAAGGAATCCTTTTTTTTGTTATGAAGATGCTCATAAAGACTTTATAGAGGTAGGAGCGGTCTGTAGTTATTGATACTTTCTCAGCCAACTTATTTTGGTGATTTAGGGCAGCTAGATGATGCAAATAATAGAGTGTCAGGCAATAAAACTCATCTTTATGAGTTCATCTCTAGCCTCAGATACTTACTAGCTATGTGGCCCTGGACAAGTCAATGAATCCTATTTGCCTCAGTTTCCTCAGCAGTAAAATGATCTAGAGAAGGAAATGGCAACCCACTACAGTACCTTTGCTAAGAAAACACCAAGAGGGGAGGGTCAGAAAAAATCAGATACGACTGAAAAATAACTCAACAACACCAAATGCTGGCTCTATTGTCCTTGACAGACAAAATAGCTTGCTAAAATATCTGTGGTTTGTTTGTTTGATTTTGTTTTGTGTGGTGTTTTTTGCTTCTGCTCGGAGTTGTCCTTTCACTTTCATGAATGTCTTTGCTTATATGGACATCTTGTCAAGTTTTCTTTAAGCTGGTTTTATCTGGCATTCCTTCTCTCTGTTTTATGAAAAGATACTGCTCATGGTTGTCCATCAATGTTTTCTGCAAGACTTTATAAGGGAATTTATTTTCTAATTCAGCATCGCCGTTGGCAGCCGTCTCCCTCCATTTGGCAAGTAAATCAGATATTTGCTGACGGGGAGCTTTCCGGGCTCTTTATTTTTGGTCTCCTTATTGTGACAATTAATTCACGTTGGTTCAAATCCTGTATGAATCGTTATAGACGGTGCTGATGTCATTTCTGTTTTCCATTTTCCAATTCTAACTTTCAATTACTTGTTTAAATAATTCGGGATAAAGTCATTTCAATTGTATGGCCTATATTTTTCTCATTATTATTCTTTTTTTTCTTTTCTTGATTTTGTTTTACTAATTCTGAGCTTAACTCTGATGAGTCGATGGCAGACAGCTGATTCAGGCATAATTTCTGCATCAATAGGAAGACTTTTGATGAAGTCAGCAAGTCTCCCTTGGTGACCTCATTGGCTTCCATAGGCTTAATGATCACCTTCTGTACAAGTCATAGAACCAAATACCCAGCCTTTTCTCTCTTGAGCTTCTATTCCTTATCACCAACTAGATGTTTCAAATTGGATGTCTCAGAGACATATCAAGCTCAACATGTACAAAACTGAGTTCATTTTCCTTCTCTCGGTCCATTCCAACATTCCTTCTTTCTGTTGAAGGTACTTCCAGTTTTCCAGTCTCCAAGGTACATAAGCTCATAACCACATATTCAAACCATTGCCATATCTCTCATGCCTAACCCATTCTTTCCATTCATACTGCTACCACCTTAGTTCAGGCCATCCTCACCTCTTGACTAGTTTATCAAAATGAATTTCTAAATGATCTCTTGGATTCAAGTCTCTCCCTACTCCAATCCATCCTATATACTACTCCCAAAATGATCTTCCTTAAGTGTGGCTCTGACCATGCCACTCCTACTCAATGAACTTCAATGGTTACCTCTTGCCTTAAGGATAAAATATAAACTCTTCTCTTTGCCTTTTAAAGCCTTTTACAACCTGCTCCCAACCTATCTTTTCAAGCCTCATCCAACATAACTACCCTTCCTGCACTCTGAGATCCAGTTAAATTGGCCTTCACTCTGTACTTTACATATAATATTTCTTCTCCAGCAGCTGTCCTTCATGATTGGGATGCATTCCTTTTGTGCTCTCTCTCCCCAAATCCCTCTCTTTCTTTAAGATACAGCTCAAGAACTACCTTCTACATGAAGCCTTGCCTGATCCAAATAACTGGTACTTTGTGTTTCTTTATATTTGTCCTCTTTGTATTTATTATATATGTATATATATATATATATGCATATATACATGCTTACACATGTATTTATGGTCCATCTTATTAGAATTCTTTCAGTATGGGGACTATTATTTAATTTTTTTCTACCTACCTCACCAGTACATTGCCTGGCACATGGAATCCCCATTTGATGAGGACCCTCAGGCTCAATCCCTTTTCCCCAGTGGCTGCAATCTAAGTTCTCTGCCCTACAGAGCAGGCATGGCTACTCACAGGGCTTTTTATAGCTGTAACTCAAATTCTAAGTCACCAACTAAAATCCTTAGGGTAAGATGGAGGACCACTAGGCCTTACTAGAATCCTAAGGTTCTGCAGATCTTACCATCTATTTGCTGCTACCCCATCTATATCCCATGGCATTGCCATCTGTGCTACCAATGCACACCATGAATCCCTGGCTCAACTGTAGAACCCTTGGGATTTTCCACCTGTCCTGAAGTTGAACTTTCATATAAGTGTTTTTTCCCCAATTAAATTGTTAACTATTTAAGAGCAGTGACTGACTTATTTTTCTATTTGTATCCTTAGGACTTTAGTACAGTACTTCACTCATAGTAAACACTGAATAAATCTCTTTATGTTTATTCATTCAGCCATAAATGCTTATTGTTTGAGTGATTGACTATCCCCTTGCTTTTGTTTTTTTTTTTCATCTTTTGAAGAAGGAAATTATCATTGGGTAAGCTCTAGAAATCCAAATCCAGGATGCAGATGCCATCTGAAGGAATTGTTCATTTCCTAAATCTGCCTTTGTTTTCTGCAGTCCTTTTTCAGGATAGACAGCAATAATTAAACCACCACCTACCCTATACCCGCTAAGATTTTCAGTCTCTTGTTCAAGCCTCTCTGATCTTTAGCAGTACTTTCTAGATTCATTCTGGCAGTGTCATTCATGGCCCTCAAAAATTGCCAGAAATAAATAGCAGTCCAATTTGACTAGCCTTGGGAAGTTTTCTGTCATGTCTTAGATCTATATCTCAGAAAGACAGTAGACATTTTTGGTACCATGAGAAGGTTGCTAAAAAAAACTCCCCTGATACCCTATTGGAGCTCATTAACCGCCATTTGTATCTTTTTTTTTATTCCTTTGACCTATATTGGATGATTCCTCACATAATATCACTTTTGGGTCCACACAATCATTGTTGGGTAAAATGGTTTGGCAAAGGCTATTGCTTCCTATTCAGAGGGTCCACCTTCCTTCTGGAAAGAACCTTTTGGAAAGAGTCTTCTGGAAATTTTCTCTGAGCTACAATTATTCAATGATCTCCACCACCACCCCCCTTTATTTTTCTTTTCTGTGTGAAATTCTTTCACCTTCAATCTTCTTTACACAGATCAGGATTCCCCTCGGTCTCCTTAGATTCTCCTTTTTGTCTATGGTCATATTGAAGTCTTTCTTCCATTTCACAGGAAACATTTGATTGTCCCTGTTAACTTATATAATAGAGAGGTATTCCTCACTCCTCTGTATGTTCTCATCTAGGAGGGAGACCAACCTGTGCTGGGAACACAGGTGGCCGTCACTTCTCTATGGTACTGAAACAAACATCAAATGCCCAGTGCAAGTCAGTGCAAAGTTCTCAGTCCTTTGTACTTGCTAGAAGTGAGATCCTCAGTCCATATTATTCTTGCTAGTATCTTCCCTTAGAAACTGCTGGAATGAATCTCTTACAAAGTTTTTGTATTCTATAACGGTAACTCTCCTTACTGCCTAAAGACACACTTTCATGTTCTCATATTTATCTATTATCTTATATTCCTGACTTCTCTTCTTTTGTCTTACCAACTACCTTCTCCTTGATTCCTTCTTTTTCTTCGCTTCTTAAAGTCTTCCTTCTTCAGCTTCAGTTCTGTCTTCTTCTCATCATCAGGTCATTCACTTCTGATTCTCCTCCCTCTCCTCCTCAGCTCCTCTCACTTGGGTCCTTCTCTTGTATCAGTTCAAGTCCATTCCTTCTTCTCCTTTAACTTCTCATATCCTCCTCCAATTTCACCTCCTCAGATTCAATTACATTTCTGGCCTTCTTCATGATTCCAAAGTCCTCCAAATCATCTTAAAAATTCTTCCTCCTCCTCCAGCTCAGATCCCTCTTCTGGCTCCTTCTCCCATACAGCTGTCTCTCAAGAAAGCTGGAGGTCAAGTCCAAATACTCCAAACATATCGCTCTCCCCAAATTAAGTTCATTGTCCTCAATGCCCCAATTACAGATTGATCATTCATACATTCACATAAACCCTTTTGGAATCCACTATTCTGAACTTCTACCATTTATTTTAATGTACTACTGTTTCATTTTTGGCCTAAAACCACCTCTTTCTAACTTCAGTGTTTCACTTCACCCATCAATGTTCAATCCACCAATATTTTACACAATCTTATTGCTTTTAGTCATATAATTCTCCTTTCATCTTTCCAGGCTAAACTGCACTAATTTTTTAAAAAAATCTGTTCACATAGAAAACACCATTTATTTATCCTTCAATTATTTTTGCTTATATTTCATTATTATGAAAATCTAGCAACTATTGTGTAAGAAAAAAGTGAAAGTATTGTGTATGCCTTGTGACCTTATAGCCACAAGGCATACAATTTGTAGATTATTTATGATGAATTCTATACAACTAATTTTTTTTATATTTCTGAAAAGATCATTTTATATTTTAATGGCCTTTTCACCTTAGGAGCTCAAAACACATCTTCAAAACATTACTTTATTTCTCAAAAATCTCTGAGGGCATTCATAAACATTACCATCCATATGTCAAAGGAATTAGTTTTCTTGGCCATGGTCATTTAGAAGTCAGTTACTGAGCTGGATAAAGAACCCAGACTGCCAGACTCCCAGGTGAACAAAGTGAACTTTTTGAATATTAACAATATGCAAAACATCTTGTTAAATTCATCTATTCCCAGGGCTAGCCTTTGGCTAAATTAAGAAGTCAGGGAAGTTTCTCTTCAATGACCCCTATACCTCCCTGCTCTGTGCCCTTCTGCCCCCTTTCAGCATTTTCTCTTTCTGCCAGGCCACAAAGCTCCCAGACTGCTGTATTTTTTTTTCAGTTGCCATAAGGACAACCTCTTATCCTGTAAGTATTCCTATTCCCACGTGAGGGGTGTACAGCATCACCTTTCCCCGGAGCATATGAAAAGAAGGCTTCAAGGAAGAATGTCAAGGAAAACACAAAGAAACAAATGGTAGCATTTTAAGTAATGGGGTGAAAGATATCCTGCCACCTCTCAATTCACGCCACATGAATGTCCATCTACTCTACTCATGGATAAGGCTTACTGTCTATTACTTTGAGACATCAGACAAAAAATAGAATGGGGAAGTTGCCTCAAGATACATTAGTCTAGGAACAGTCAAGAGCAGGAAAGAGATCCTTTCACAAAACATCAACTATTCCATTGTTTAAGCAAAGTCTGTGTAGAGTGAAACAGAATTTCCTACCTAATTAAGCCAAGCAGTCAAATCATGTAGCATAAAAAATCTATTGTGCATTAATTGTTGTTTTAATTAAAACAAAGAACTCAATCCTGCCTCCAGGTACATTAGACTATGCAAATTCTTTTCTGCATCTAACCTCAATTCTGCTATACTCCTTGAACTGATGGGAATATTTGCCTAATGTGAATCTATAAAACACTAAGCATAGTCAATATCATAATTTCACACCTATAACACATTTCCCTAACAATCCCCAAATGAACTTCAAAACACATCCATGACTAGTTATAACACATATAGCAGCATCCTTTAAAATAGTGTGCAAAGGCTACTGCTTAATTTTGATAAAACTTCAGTGTATTAGATATAAACCCTAAACAAGAAGAGACAAACACATGATCCTTCAAATGGTAACATTTCTGCATTATACTAAAATTTCTAATGATATCATTGGTTATCTTTTGGATTAACTTTCCCTCTGAAAGACCGATAAGACACTTAAAATCTTTTCCCTTATATCTCACCAACCTCTTCCCCTCCAAAAAGAAAGTCTCAGAGGAGAACTTCTCCATGAAAAAGAATCATTCTAAATGGACAAGAGAATTGCTTAAAAGTCTTATTAATGATATTTCACAAAATATAGTCTCTGTCCCTCAGATAACTCTAACTTTAAAAAAAAAAGAAAGCACAACTAGTGGCCACAGGGATTATGCTTATTCTCTTCTACAAAATTCAGTAACTACAGTCCTTGACCTGTCACTGAGAAGAGAGGTGTGTTTCATTCTTTCGTCAGAAGCCAAAGTTTGATTTTTGCCATTTAATTTTAATTCAGTTTTTAAAGGCTATTTTACTTGCATCATCATAGTTATTGGGTATATTATTCTTTCAGTTCTACTTATTTCATTTTGTATCAGTTCATTCAAGTCTTTTGGAATTTCTCTAAATTCCTCATATTTGTCTTCTCCAAGAGAATAACTGTATCATGTTACAGTCGCATAATGCCATTTGCTTAGCCATTCCCTAAATAATGAATATCTTCTTTGTTGCAAGTGGTTAACTACCACAAAAAGTACTGCTATGAATATTTTGATACCAAGGAATCAGGTCTTTCTTGTTTTTACCTTTTTGGGGTATATGCCCAGAAATATCACTATAGAGCAACAGGTATCAACAGTATTGTCACTTTTCTCAAGTAATTCCAAACTGATTTGCAGAACAAATGGAGCATCTCAAACCACCATGGAGAGTGCAGAGAGCAGACCAGGGTGCCTGCCTTCATCCATCTCCTCCAAGACCAACTCTTTTCATCTTTTACCATTGCTGCCAATTTAATAGAAATGTGATAAAGGCTCAGAGTTGTTTTAATTTGCATTTCTCTTATTAATGGCTCAGAACTGTTTTTGATAAGCTGGTTTATAGCTATCATTTCTTAGCTTGAAAACTGCTTTTCCATATCCTTTTTTCCACTTGCCTATTAGAGAAACAGAAACATGCAGGCTAACTTTTAGGCCCCACATGCCCATCCTCAGTCAATCTAAGTTTGGTGCCCTTAAAGATCACAGAATGAAGCCATTGTCTATTTAATATTGGTGACAAGGATGTAAGAGAGACATTTCCAGCACCTAACAATATAGTCTCTCATTTTTCACTTCTTTTTCATGATTGAATATGAATTAGACATGAATAGTATAATATGAATAATTAAAAGAAAATGTTCTTGATTAAAAAAGAAAGTGAAGCCTTCCAGTGGTTTGGACAGCATTTGTATAATCTATCCTGGCTACATTTAGAAACAAAAGGAGCCCAGATTAAAATCAATGAGAGTTCAGCTTGGGCCATGTGTCAAATATGCCCTTTAGTTCCTGGAAGTAGAAAACCCAAATGATGCATGGGTTAAAGAGGAGGCTCAGAAATAAATGAGGAGGATTGATGATAAGCCTAGCACATTCAGGCACTCTACCCCATGGTTACATTACAGCAGTTCATAATGAGACAAGATTATACTCTAGCTCTATCCGGAAACATGGCAACCATAAAACAAAGTTGTTTCTCTTTCCATTCACTTTTAGGTTTATCATCCCTTGTACTAAAAGGATTCATACAATAATTTGATTCCTCTCTCATCTAATTATTGCTCCTGGAGAATAGCAAAAGCTTTCCCTTCCTTCAGAAAGTCCTATGATTTCACAGGCAGTTCAAAGCTGCTCCAAACTTATGAACCTTCATGCAAATAAACTCAACAAAACTCTATGCAAATAACTGTGAGCAGAGAAACCACCCACATTGGCTTAGCCTGACAAATCAGGGTGAACCAGCCGTCAAGCAAAGGACTGAAAGTGAAAATGTAATATCTTCTTTTCAACACTTAGCCACACTAACATATTTCATACAAATCCCCTAGAGGATTCAATTGCAGCCATATCACCTCATAAGATGGGCTCCCTAGAAGAATGTTACTGTTCTAGTTGCCTAGTTTGAAGCTTATAGGTTCAGGCCCTGCCAAAGCTATGCCTCTGAAACAAGAATTTCTCTTTATCCATCATCTGTCCACAACACTGCGATGTAGTCCAACTATGGCCAGAATCTATAAAAAGATATTACATTTAAGCAGGATTAAATAACTCACAATAATAATAGCTATTATTAGCATTAATAACTTCAATAAGCCCCTTAATGTCCAGCCCATGGTCTATGTCTGAGAGCTGGGGAGGGCAACAATGTAAGACAGTGCCAGCCAGGAGATATACAGAGTGATCTTGGTGCATTCTGAAAATGTTCTAGTAAATGGGAAGGCCTATCAGGAATCTGGAAGTGCTGGCAGTTTGGGCCCTGGAAACACCACTGATGGGATGATACAACTTCTCTGAGTCAAAGAAACAGATAAGATTGCGTAGAGTTACAGAATGGCTTTACTCAAAACCATTATAGTGATCACCTTGACACAGATAATAACGTATATGGCACTTCATGTCCTAGTCCCACAAGAAGGCAAGATGTGCCAGAACAAGTCAGAAACACCTATCACTCACCTGCTGGGAATGTTTTAACACCAAAGGGTCTTTCCACTAAACTGAGCAAACCCGAAACATATATGCAATGAAATGACAACATGTATACAGGGATTATGCACCAGTACTATAGCATAATAAAACTGGAAACATATTTTGCCAGTTATGGGCAAGGGCTTCTTGCCCCTGCTTATCAACTGTACCGTTAGCTATAGGTCACACAGCAATGTATTAATGAACAGTCCTGGGCAATCATAAGAACCAACTTCATCCCAAAGTCTAGAAATAAAGATAAAATAAGAGATTCAATCAATCAGTTACTTACATTTGAAAAGAGACAAGTTAAAGAACCTGAAATCGACGCAAATTTCCATTCACTCAAAACAAACTCCAGAAATTATGCCTAATAATGCATTGGATGACAAACATAACATCAATGTCTAAAATGATTTTGAAAAGGAAATTGGTATACTTAGACTGGAATTTCAAAAAGCCCTTTTTTGAGTTTGACAGCATCCATCCAAAAAGTGGAACTATTATACCAAAACAGAGTAATTTAAAAAAAACAACCTGATATTACATTCTCCTTGAATATTTGAGAGAAAATAGTTTTTAAAAATTCAGGACCAGAAAAGAGAAAGAACTCCCAAAGAATAAGATGTGGAAATTTCCTGGTTTTCTATACAGTCACAAGAAATTCAACAGGAAGAAAATGTAACTTATGTAAAACTTGAAGCAGAAAGCTTGCATGCCATGAATGTAAATAAAAGTGGTTATGGAAACATTATCTTCTATGCAAAACCAAAACACTGGCTCAAAAATATTTATAAGATGATTAAATGCATTTAAAAAATCTAACATATTGCCTGAGGGAAAAAAGGTACATCAGAAAGTGCCAAGCTTGCTGAAGAAAGCTCATTATTAAGTAAGTAATTATTGAGCCAGCTACCCCATAGTGTTGAAGCATCTATATATCAGGGATAAATGAAATAAAGTGTGATATTTTTCAAAGGGAAAGTTTATGCACATTATGATTCTTCTAAGGCCTAAATTCATTACCTTTTCTCCTGAAAAAAATGAGTATGGCTTCCAAATCAAAAAATGATTTACATCAAAAGAGTTTATCAATTGTTGGGTGTATATCTATGACAAATGAAGCTACTCTGCCTCGTAGAAATGTTCCCCAGTAATATCAAAACGCCACTTTGACTCCCTATGTGTAACTTTTATCCCAAGAAAAAAATAGAAATTGGAAAAGAGTCTAGCCATGAATATGAAAGTCAAACACAATCAATTCATGAGGATACTATTTATAAATATCTTAATCTTCTTCAGACAAAACACATTGAGCGTAAAATCATCGAGGAGGATGCTATAGTTGGATATCTCAGGAAACTTACTGATACCCTAAAGTCAAAGTTTAATGGGAAGAAAGTATTTATAGCAGCTAAAATTCACGTAACACCAATCTGGGTATACTTTTGGAACAATAAAATGGACAACAGCAAATTTAGAAATTACCTAAACAAAAACCTGTAAAATGTTCAACAAAAACAGGGCCCATCTCACTAAGGCAGCTACAGAAAAAAAATGAACATTTCCATGTCAAAAATGTGTATGAGGATTAAGAGATTTCTAAGAGCACTTGATGAACAGTTTTAAAAACTTACAGATCTATTTTTGGAACAGACATTACTTCACAGAGATACAGTTAAGGTTGACAACAGCTATACAACACTGGACTTGTCAAGTGTTACAAATATTAAGTTACTTCTTGATGAAACCTATGGAATTCAAATCCAAGATCTAAGATCCAAGAGCAAAACCAAAAGACCCTCCATAAGCAATATCCAGAAGAACTTAACCAATGATATATCAAAAGAAGCTAACAAATGAATGTCATGAAGATTTATTTAAAGAAATCAAAGGGTTTATAATATAATACAAACTAGGTCATGGCCACTAGAAAGTAAAGAACATTTATCCCTATGGAATCTAGGCTTAATAACAAATTGAGATTTTGCAAGGCATTTTAGAAAATATGTAATATATCATTGCAAGTTGCAGACATTTAGCTCACTGAGGACTTAGATACATAAATGAACAGATGAAAAACTCCAGATCAACTTTAATGGAATTGAAACATTAGTACAGACCAAAATATTGCCCATATTATTCATATATAACAGTGACATATATATTTTAAGATTGATGTTTTTAATAGATGGTGCCAAATCAAAGATTCAAAATCTCCAAACTATATACAATAATTAACTTCCAAAATATAGCAAAACCCAGCAAGAGAAATTAAAACTATTTGAGAAAGGGATAAACTAATCAATTAAAGATATAAAACGTATCATTCTTAGCATTCTCTCTGGTACTGAAGTTTCTCAGAAGACATTTTCAATAGACCTCAAGGAGAGTAACTTAAATCCTGATCCTTTTCTCCATTTACCAAAGGAAAAAAAACCTACACACACAACAGCAGCCCACCAAATATTAAGCATAAAAGCACAAGATTAGGTTAATACTTTCCCCCTAAACTATTTCTATGTGCATCAAACATGAGATGAGTATGATGCTAAGACGAGGAGAGAGAGGACAGTGCAATTGTATATACTATTCTAAGATTCGCACATCCCTTTGTAACCATTGCTTCATTTGAACCTCACAACAACCCTAGGAGGGATATGTTATCATTACTGCCTTTTACAGTTGAGGAAACAGATGTTCAGAGAGTTTTAATGAAAAATCCAGGGTCACACAGCCACTAAGTGCCTAAGGTATGACTTGAATCCAGGTTTTCCAGATGCCAAATTCAGGATGAGGGCTGTGTTTGTTAAGAAAAAAATACACCCATTTAGTGCATTTTCACTTGTATGAATTGGATCCACCTCTGGATATCTTGATTTGGCACATTTGCTAGTTCCTCCTGCTGTAGAAACAAAACTGCTGGAGAAGTTGCCAAAGCAAGGAGAGTCAGAGGAGACCCCTTGTGGGGTCAATGAGCAGATAGTAATGTTTATCCAAGGAATCGCTAATGGCTACTTGACTAATGTGTATTTACTTAAATTCTAATTAAGACTGAAACCTGAGCATTCCTTTACAATCTATTGGAGCATTTGCAAATTGCATGAAGTAAGGCACTAGTTGAGCCCTACTTCTGTGTGGAAGGTGCATGTGGCTCTTTCACACAATGAGTTTTGCTGAACACCTAAAGCAATGCAGTGGCCAAGGTTTCTGTTTAAACTTTCAAATCTCATGGGTCAGTGAGAAAGAGAACCAACACGATGGTAGAATTAAATGGATCCATTTTTAAATGGTGTCCCACAGCCCTGTAGCTCGGCTCTGTATTTGGCTTTCTTGTATGGAAAAGATGAAGATACATATACTCATTCTGGACAGAGTCAGAGCATCCATTAACCCTAGTTAATGCTAGGGTTCTTTAGTTTCGTTTGTATGTTGTGAAGTCAGTAGTTTTCATACATTTCGTAGTTATGAACTGTCATATCCATGGATGGGTCCCTACGGAAGGACATAGTTTAGAGTCACACATGATGGGCAGCCATGGATTGACTGTGATCTGAAACCTTGGAGGGAATAATTAACTACACTGATGAGATCATTGTACTAGAGTATGTAGTTCTATGAGGTTTCACACAATAGTTTCAGTGCTACTCTAGGAATAAGGAAGATGTGAAGTCAAACTCCTATTTTAAGAGCCCTGAGCAAGTCACACGTAAATCAGTTCTCATACAACAGATGGACTCTGTGTTGGTAGAGGAAGTTACCACACAGGGAATTTCTGAAACTGAGAAAATCACATACCCTTCATCAGTGAGCTCTGAAATTATAATGGTAGACAACAGAAAATAGATGCAACGCTGCATACAAATTTAGAGAATGTAATGACTGTATCATGAAACAACGAGAAGTACCAGAAGGGGAAAAAAATAAAAGAAAATTTAGAGAAAAAACAGCTAAACAAAATCATCCAAAGGCACTTAAGGATGAAACTAGAAAGTGGTGAACAAACAGATAAAATGTGGGAAAATATCTGAAACAATTTTTATAATAAACCCTCTTCATCCTCAAGGACAGAAAAGCAGCCACATGTCAACTCTAACATCACAGATCAAGATCTACTTCTAGAGGAAGTGGAAATGTCACCAAAGAAAACAGAGATGGAAACAGACAGATTTTATACAGACGATCTCTATGCTGGATATGACATAGTCTTGAGGGTGTTCGAGAGGATAACTCTTAAGTTAGCTAAAGGAAGGAGACTTCTAAGTTGTAGATAAAACTTCTGATCCTATGATAAAAAAGTGGTCTTTGGAGCATCAATAACTCCTGACTCAAATATATTCCTTCTATACACAATTTTTATGAATCCAAATAATCTCCAAGTACGTCAAGGGAATCCTTAATTAGGCTATTATACAAGAACAGGGGAGTTTGGGGAACCACATCTTTACTAGCACACAGTTGATTGAAAGCTGTAGAAAAAAATCAACTCACTGTGTGTGCTGTTTGTGAACTATAAAGAAGTCCATGATTTACCAGAGGAAGCCATCACCTCAAAGGCTATTCGCCAACATGGTACCTCCCATGCATATATTAAAACCATACAAGATTCCTTCAAAGATATGAGAAGCATACCTTGTTTGACAACCTTTTCATCATTAACATCAAGCAAAACATGAAAGAGGGAAATATATGCTTTCTAAAGGTAGTCGCTATCATAGAGATGTAGCTTAGAGTCCAAATTAGATTCCCTATAGTGGGGGAGGTCCACATTTTCCTGTTTGAAGATGACACTGAGTAGATCACATCAAGCCTCGGAGTTTCCTAAATAAAATTCAGAAGCACTCAAAAGAATTTGGTCTAGCTACCTATAAAGGAAAAACCAAGTAGATGAAAAATTGTTCATACTATAATATGTGGTTTGGTGAAAAAACTATAGAATGTGTGTGTGTGTGTGTGTGTGTGTGTGAGTGTGTAAAATCTTGGACAGGTATAACAAATAGGTAATGAGTTGGGCCCAGATTTGAATAGGAAAAGCTAGCTGGATTGCTTTTGAGAAATAACAAACGTCCCTAACTTCTCCCTGAAACAAAGATCAACCTTTTCTTCGATAATATTTCCAGGCACATTGCATTGCTACCGAGTATGGAACACTGGTGTATCTAACAAACTAAAATCTGAGAAGCATCCAAAGAGATACAGAGAGGTACATGGTGAGCATCAACAGATTGCAACAGGTTATAAATAAGGAATTACACAGAAGAAGTAGCAAGGATGTGATCAAAGATCAGGAAAGAAGATGGGTTGGTCATAGGGCAAGAGAAAAAGGGAGAACTGACAAAAAACCCATGTGGTCAACTGGCATCCTCACAGTGTCAAAACAGGGTGAGGAAGGCCACCAAGCATATTGTATGTACTCACCGGGGTTATGAGAGGTCATGCAAAAGGGCCACACAGAACAGACAAGCATGGATGAGTTCTAGTCTTTAGACAGAATAAGTCATTGAAGGGAAGACCCATGTTGATGAGATCATAGCTGCCTCAAAGTATTCGAGAGTTGAATGCATGCAACGAGATCAAACCAAGGAGACAAATGTTCAAAACAAGCTGCATTCACGAGCACAGGATAGTGGTCTTGTAAGTGTCACAGCATTTCTAAATCATATTTTGAAAGAATAAAGACCTAGATGTAAAGGTACAGAAGGGCAGTCTTGGCAACAGGCCTGGTTCTGATACATACAAACTGTGTGGCTATGGGCAAGTCACTTATCAGTGCCCCAGGTAACCTGTTAAGATTTGCTTCAGTGGAGAGAGTTTCTACACTGGGAGTTCCCTACAGGTTTGTCCTCTCCCTCTACCCAAAAAAGATCCAATAAAAGAAAATATTTCCTTTAAACTATTCCTAGAACCAAATAAACAAATACTTACTGAGGGCTAACTGTGGGATAGGCATAAAGGATAAAATTAGTGGGCAGAAGATGTGTTTATTCTTCATGTCAGAAAATGTCTTGTAATAATTACAGCAGTCCCAAAGTGGAATAGCCTGCTTTGGGAGTTTGTGGGTTTCCCGCAATGGAAGTCTTCAAGGAAAAGTTATCTGATCATTTGCTGAGTAACTCCCCATCTCTTCTTTCTTGCACATATCCTCTCCTCCCCACTCACACAGACAGCACCCTAGTTAAGCGGTCTTCATTGCCTCCTACCTGAACTATTTGCAGTAACCACCTATTTGGTCTCTCTGCCTTAAGTCATCCTCTGCAAAGTTATTCAAGGACCTTTCCTGAAATCTGGGTCTGACCATTTTACTTCTTGTGATTCAGTAAACTCCAATGCCTTCTGAATGCCTTCAGAATCAAGTCTAATATGCTCTACTTAACTTCTAAACTTCTCAACTGCCTGATGCTACTAGTCTTCTTATACATTAATCTCTTTATTGCACACACTGATCTTTTCATAGTTCTATACACATAGCATCCCAGCTTGCATCTTCATGCTTTTGCAGAGGCATGTTGCTGTGTCTTGAGTTGACTTTCATGTCATTTCTCTCTTTTCTTCCAGACTCAACTAAAGCCCTTTCTCTGAAGGGCTTTCCTGAGCTCCCAAAACAACTTGAGATTCATCATGTAGACTTTGTGGGTATATTTACATGTTCAGGTTGTCTCCTCCATTAGAATATAAGCTCCTTGAAGTCATGGACTTTGTCACTTGATCCATCACTATTCATGGTGATATGCAGTGGCACTGAACGAAAAAACCTCTGCCATAACATCTGCTGTAAAATCTTAACGTATTCTAATATGCACATGTAGTGGATAGCACTTTAAGGTTGAAAAAGTAC
>CM053775.1:9722846-9738333 GCA_028658325.1 Potorous gilbertii
GTGAACCAAGTAAAAATGGCAAGTTAAAAGGAACTTTGAATGTAATTACCATGTACATACCCAACTTCAGCATAGAATGTCAATGTCCTCTAAAACATACACAATTTTAAAAATAGTTTTATGTGATTCTTTTTTAAAATTCCAAATCATCAGCTTGTAAAATCATTTATATTTTAAATAATATAATAAGGATCACATAAACCTTTCTTTAAAAAGTATATATTCTGGTGAAAAATTAGAATTTAATGTTAAAGTTGAATATATGCACATTTGTTCAGATCATGATATGTGATTGGATAGACAACCCAACAATTCACATATTTTTGATAGACACTTCACATGTGTAATAAGATGGGCCCCGAACTGAACTGGGAGGAGTCCAGTTGGCTGGAATGACTCTTGGACATTCTTCAGTGATTTTAAGGATCATAAGATTTCTTCTGAAACAAAGGCCCATCTTTTAACAATAACACTTTCATGATGTTACATGTGTATAAATTATAGAATACCTACAAAGTATTAAAATTGAAGATGACCCAAAAGGCAATGGGGCAATGGACAATCATATGATGAGTGTTAAAAGATTATAACACATTATAAGCAAAGGGTTATACAGGAGAAGCAGAGGCAAAGAGGCTGTCAAGGAAATATATGACTAGAAAAAAATCCAGCAATGTCAATAGACCTAGAGAAAGCCATCAACCATGGTGAATGGAACCCCTCCTCATGGCAGATTTACAAGAAGATATAGAAAAGAGCAACACAGAATGGCCAGGTTTGAATGTGGTACTATCTACACCACTGAAGGATGGAAGATAGTCCCATTGAAATATTAAAAGATCCTCACCAGGTAAGGACTTTGGAGGATGTCACAAACATTCTCACCTCCCCCCAACTCTTGATATTCAAGATGCTGCAATTTTGGCTAGTTCTCAATGATCACTAGTAACAAGGTCCCGTGCAACATGCTTGATTGAAATCCATAGATTATCCCAAACATCATTTGAATCCATTGTTTCCACCCTAAATCTTACTGTTCTGATGCACTACCATTCACTAACTGACAATGGTATCCATGAATGTTTCTGCAAGAACATCCTGGTAACTGGTGCTGACAGCTCAGTCTCTAAGAGAACTGTCTTTAGAAATGCGCCAAAGCCAGGATGACACTCTACTTAGGGCACCTTCACATTCGTTCATTTCAATCCAACAAACATTTATTAATTGCCTACTTTATGCAAAGCTATGAGAGGCAAAGACAAACAGTGAATGGCTTTTGCCTTCAAAGAGCTTATATTTTGCTAAGAACTCACTGGAGGCATTCAACATGCACAGTAATTAAGGGGATACCAATTATGTGTGTAGTAATACAAAGTAATTGGGGGCTGGGGAGGAACTTATCAGGGAAGGCCTTGTGTTAGGAGACAACAAATGAACTGGGTTTAAAGAAAGGTAGGGATTTTTAGAGACAAAGGTAAGGAGCATGTTACAGATGGACAAGAGGGAGAGGAGAGGTAGGAGAGAAACACTACAAAGGTCGAAATTGGAACATGGCACGTACAATGTCATGTCCAGGTAACAGCTAGCAGATTAAGGTGATTGGCCCAAAAAATGCAGAGAAGGAAGTAATACGAAATAAGACCGTGAAGGAACGTGGGAGCCAGATCATGGAGAGCTTTTAATGCCATGCTAAGTACTTTGTATTATCCTAGAGGCAATAGGAAGCCAAAATAACATAGTCCCCTAAGGTGGGAGACTTGAGCTGCCTATTTTACTACCCACCTCAGTGGTTGCCACCAGTAACTCAGCTGACTTCTTTTCTTCCCTTTGCTCCCTGCTGTTCACTGGAATTCCTTTCCTTGTCCTAAGGGAGAGCACTGCATGAGTGTGACTGAATAGAAGACAATTCCGAAATGTGTTTATTGGTTCAAACTGAGTAGTCAAAGCCAAAATTCTGGGTCTCTGTCTTTAACATTTCTCTGGACTCTACCTGCAAGGTAATTTATCACCTTGAAAATGGATTTAATAGTGTTTCTCTGCCTCCCAGGGCTAATGCCAGACTTAACTAATTATCCCAAAGGCCCTGTTATGAAGGAGAGGGGCAAGCAAGGGGAAGAAGGTAGTGACATTAACCAGTATGATGTCTTTATTAAGACACTGACAATGAAATGGACCTATGATTGACCAGGAAAGGAGAGCAGGCTAGATGGCTTACAGAATACTCTGCAATGCTTTTGATGACCCCAAGCTTTTCTCTGACCCAAGGGCCCATCTTTCTTAATAGTGATATTCTACTAGTGCTGTTATATGACTTCAAGTCATGCAGCACGGCAATCTCTGAAGAACTGAAAATACGTATCACCCAGAGGGCAACAGAGAGATGCACGATGCATGTAAGTAGGCTACAATACATTACAAACAAGGAATTATGAAGAAGAACCATGGCAAAGGAAATGCAATTCAAAGAAATGGATGATTGCAGAAAAAACAAGATGGGTTAATCATACAGCAAGAGGGAGGGATGACTTCTGCTTATCTTCCACTGGTATCCTCACAATGCCAAGTGAAAGTGAGGAAGGTTCCTGGCATGTCCAAAGGACCCTGTGTGCCAAACGTGTGGAAAGACATGGAGGAGAGTAGCACAGAATGAGCAAGCACATATGGATTGCCGTCTCCATCACAGGAAGGAATAGTCAAATCGATAAGATCACAGATCCATTAGAGAATTTGAATTTCTATTAAAATATTAATGCAGGTGACTTCCTATGACATAGGCCCTGAGTCCTGTTGTCATTCCCTCTGATCTCAATAGTTTTACAGCAAAGTTGGAACAGAACTGACAGCTCACTCTGTTAGAACATACCTTGGTTCCCCTGAAAGTGACCCCAGTCACATCCAACAAAGCTTCAAGAAAAAATAATAAATCACAGCAATATCATCCCAGCTGAGCTGGAGAGGATGTTTCAGAACCTGCAGAGCCAGGGGGGTGACAGCAAAGATAGTAGGATTTTTGCATGTAAATAAGATCTCCCCCTTTTCATTATGTATGAGAGTTTTCTCTAGCAGACAGAGGCCTAAATCCATGAACTGAATAAATGAGGATGGTGAAAAATACAGAACATCAGGCTGCAGCAAAACCAATGAGTGAGCAATGATAAAGACTGAAAAGCACACAACTCATTTCATTAGGTTTTGGAGGGAAGTGGTGCAACTTGAGCCTGACCACCCTCTCTCAGTAGCACTAGGGCAAAAGGAATTGTCTCGTTCATTCTCTATCTGATACAGGACCTTAAATGACAGTTGTTCAAATGCTACTTGGGATGGTAAGTGTTGTAAAGGAAGCTCAGCTCCAGAAGCCACATGACTGTCAGTAGAGTGAATGAGGGCAACTGTTTTTTCAAGGCCTTTAGTAGTTGACATTTTGTGGAATGGAATCCTAGCTTTGTAACCAAGTAACAATAACCAAGTCAGAGAAGCACCAAAGGACCATGGATGGCACTTTAAAGGCTATCTAGTCTCCTTCCCTTACTGTACAGAGAAGGAAACTGAGGCCCAGGCACTTAACCAAGGTCCTGATTTGAACCCGGATCCTCTGATTCCAACTTTACCTGGCCTCACAGTACCAGGGACCAATTAGCCTTTATGAGACTAACTGGAAGAAATCAGAGACATTTTTCAGACTTTGTCTCATGCTTCTTGCATCACCTACTTTCTTCTCAGCAAATGTGTATGTGTGTATGTGTGGAGTGAAAGGACTGTGCTCATGCAAGCACATGCACAAATCAATGAATGAATGAAAAATATTAAGTAACCACAATGTGCTTTGTACTAGGCATTGTGCTAAGCAAATAAATAAATAAATGCAAATAAAAAGAAGGCAGCCCTGTCTTCAAGAAGCCTCCATTCTGATAGGTAGAAATCCAAGCCTAAAGAGGCCAGATATTTTACCTATGGCCATACAGAATGCCACTGGCTAAGAAATACAACCAGAGCCTTGGTTTCCCAATGACCAGACCAAGGCTCCATATGGTTCCCTTTACAACCATAATGAAAAATAAGATGGACATATTGAGGTTCCTTCATTAAATTATCAAGTGTTCCCAGGCTAAGCAGCAATATCACATATATAGGAGACATGGGTGCTCCTAGAAAGACCATCTTCCAAACAATGGCATACATTTAGTGCCATCCCTAGATTTTTTTTTAAACAGTTGTGAAGAGAAGCCACCTGATCATGATATGGTTGTGTGGAAAGAATAAGAAGTCTGGTTCTTGCCCTCATGGAGGGTGGGAGGAGGAAGCAGGCTTGAGTGAGGGGTGCCACCCAAGTAGCGCCATGCAGATGTACCATGTGGTAGCATAGACCTGGTGAAGACCACAAGAAGCATCAAGGAAATGGCAATCTTGTTAAGGAGGAAGTATGTCTTCTAAAACCCTCAGGGGCCCCTTTCTACATACAGCTCTTCATAGGATGAAGCATCAGTCGACCAGAACCTTCCAAATAACTCATCCAACTTGCACACATGATCACAAATTTGAGTCTTTCTCCAGTAACAAGTCACTTTTAAAATCAATAATAACATCAAATTTAGAACTTCTTTCTTTTTTCTTTTCTTTTCTTTACCTGTGACCCTGATTCGAAGCAGACCCACAAGTTCCATTTGTCAATCACTGCGAGAGGTGGCCCTTATGGGAAGGTTGAAAGAAAGCTCAGGAGAAGTCCCTGGAAACAGGCTTTCCTAGAAATATGGAGATCCTACTGTCAGTGCTGCTGCCAGAAGCAAGGCTTTGCTGTCAGGTTTCTCTTCATGCAGAGCACCCCGGATTTGCTGCATAAAGTATGAAACTCTTTCGAAGCTTAGTGAATTTGGCAGAGGGTAATGGTGCAGAGAGCAGAACAGGCTTTGTTCTTCCAAGTTCACAGAATTTCAGAACTGCAAGGCACCTGAAACACCAGCCTCTGGTCACTGCGGACCCTCATCTTAGAGATGAGGAAATGAAAGCTCACACAGAGAAAATGACTTGTCCAAGATCACAAGGAAAGGTAATGGCTGAGTTAGAATTCAAACTCAGGCTTCTTCACTCCAACCCCCAGACCCTTCTCACTATACCATGGCACCAACAAAAGTGATTAAAAAATAATAAGTGATTGGCAGGGGCATGTGGCAATGGAGTGCATAGATCACACTCTATGGATCACGAGCTGTGCAACTATGGACAAATCCCTTAACCTGTCTGATTTTCAGTTTTGTCTTTGTGAAGTACAAATAAATTATCCACTCTGCCTACCTCGCAGTGTTTCCAAAGGATCAGATGCGATGCTGCAGGTGAAACATGCATAAGCCCAAAAGGGAACACTATGATTACTTTCGTTCATTTCACGTATGGATGCAACCAAAATGTCCGGCACTTGGGATTCGACGTCCCCCTAGGTGAGAAGTTTCTCTGTATGTGCCTGGCAGCTCCTCAGAGAACAAGCAGTCTATCCTAGTTACAACTTTTTCTCAACCCTAAATTCAATGAGCCTTATCTTTAATAATGGACATTTAGATATCACTTTAAAGATCGCAAAGTACTTCACATACATCATCTCATTAGAGTCTCACAACAAACCTACAAGGAAAATACTATTAAAGCACCATTTTATCCTGGGGCTGTCTTATTTTGTTATGTTTTTAGCGTCTGACATCCCTGTAAAAGCCTGTGGGTAAACCAGGTATTTCTAATGTGAAAAAAAAAACAAAACAAAACTGCAAGTAAATGTGTTCCAATGGGAAAGAATATTGTCCCTGGGCAGGACAGAAGAAATACTTGACTAACTTGCAGTACTTGTTCCTAGAATGGCCCACCAAGCACATATTTGTCCATCTGTAATTCCCTCTCCCAGGATTGCACTATCTGCCTTCATTTTCCAACTGTACGGTGCCCCAAAATTATCCTTTCTTTTTTCAACTCAATTGGTCAAACATACTCTACGTGTTTGGAGAACATGGATTGTGTGTCTGTGATCTTGCTCTCCTTTTATATACACAAATGATAAAAATTAATCGGCCAAACTGAAAAAATGCAGAGTACTGAATGAATTCTTCAACATTTCCTATGAGGAAATGGAATCTTACAGAGATTGAGTGACTTTGCCAAGGTCACATAGCTAGTAAATACGAGGGGCAAAAGACAATCAATAGGTCAATAGATATGTCAATAGCTAGATATGGATATGGATATAGACATATGTATATACTTATATAGAACAATCTACAGGTAGACATAGATACGCATATAGATGTATGTCTATTGATAATAAGTCAATAAATTGATAGATCAACAGCTATAAGTATGTATATAGACATATGTATATACACAGATATAGAGATAGACAGACAGACAGATAGATAGATAAGTAGGTAGGTAGATATAAACATGCATATAGGTAGATCAATAGATTGCTAGATGCTTGAGAGACAGAGAAAAAGGGTGAAAGAGAGAGAAGGGAGGAAGAGAGTTAAAACTATGACCTGAGGGAAGATAGTTCAAGAGAGATGAAAGGCTCTAAAAAACGAGATTCTAGAGGACAAAAAAAAATTGCAAATGATCCTGATGAGGAAGAAAATGGAAAAGCAGATGAGACTGATATGGATTCATAAGGTAATTTTTTGACAGGTTCAGTTTCAAGAGGGCCATATATAAAAAACAATCAGGAACATAGAAACAAAGAAACCATGAGTAGTTCTATTCTGTAAGAATAGGGTCATGAAGGGTAAGATACAGAATAGGATTAATCTTGGAAAAATACATCCCAAAGATAAGAAATATCTTTCAGATTCCCAGTTCAACATTCTTATCTGCTCCACCATATCACTACATCTCTGAAATATTGACCTTTGCCTTACTGTGACCTGCTTTGTTCTCCTACCACCTCCAGAGCAGCTCCTCTGGTCCTGATTCCTTATCCAATTTCCTGCCACCTTACAAATTTCCTTGTATCCTCAGTTAGGTGAGCCTCCCTACAGTTAGAGGGACCAATAGCCACTTGCGTGTGGCTGGGGTTGAATAATTCAACTCTAGTTATTAGGTAACCACGGCAGAGCAGGAGTAAGAGTTCTGGTAAAAACAAAGGCAACAACTGTTTTGACTAAAAAACTCTTCTTTCAATAGGACAATACAATGGCTTGATTCTGAACAAGCAAAAGGAAAAAAAAACCCACCAAAAACCAAACCAATAACCTTTGTAACCTTTGATCAAAAGGTAAAAATGGCTCAGGCATTAAGATATTCTTCAAGAAATAATATATCCCATTTGATGAATCCTCTAACTGGATGTTCTCATTATGCAAACATTTTATGAAAATAGATCAATAACTCTCTGAGGTAGTATATTTCATATCTAGAATCACTTGGATATTTTGATCAAGTAGTACATCACGGAAGCTTAAAAACTCCATGTAAATTACAGATACAGATTGCTTTTGGATAAAACCCAAGTAGGCTATATTTTCCTATTTATTTTTATTTTCTAATAACCTTTTCAGTAGATTTACTCAGGCAATGTCTGCATAATACCCAAACCACAAGTAAACACAACCAAATAGTTCCAACTCCTTGTCAGTTTGGTAAAATGTTACTGAAATTGATTTAGCAATCCAGTAAAAATGGTGGCACTAACCAGCTCAGCCTCCCCCCTCCATCCTCAATTCTTGCTGAAGAAAATAAACATTGTTACATTTAACCAGAGATTGATCTTGACCACTAGATGGCAAACTTTAGCCACAAATATAAAAAGGATTGGGGGGGGAGACCATAGAAGAAGCTCTTTTTTCTGTTATAATGCGACAAAAATGGCTAACAAGATGTTAACATTAATTTTTTATCATAATCATCATTTTTATCATGCTTAAGATAAAGAGATTAACAAGATATTTGGAGGAATTGCTCTAAAATGCAAAATTCAAGCAGGGAGGAGAAGATAATCTCCAAAGTAGGGGATAAAATAAAGGTGTGGCAAGAACAAGGAAACTGGCAAATCCTCAGAAATCTAGCATTGTTGGACCCCTCTTCAGAGGAAAAAATAATCTTGCTGAAAGAGAAAAAGAGAGATGAGAAATTATTTGGCAGGTCTGAATGCAATTTCTACAGTTCTTGTTAGTTTCATAAAGCCGTGGCTCAATTGCCAGAAACCCCAAAATGAGAGCCTGTACTTAAAAGGGGAACACAGATCAACATGGAAAGCTGAAACCCAAAGTGGTAAAGTGGAGATGAGATACGAGTATGGGGCTCCAATTCTTTGTAGGAACAAGTTGCCCCATAAATCTGGGGAACCATCATTGATGTCTGGGAGCCAGAACACCTGAAAAACTAAGCCCCTGGCCATTTGATTGTGCTACACTCGTTTGAAAGGCTTTCCAGGCCACTGGAGTATTTTCAATCACAGTTCAGAGGCTAAATTCATGGAGCAGCACATGGGTGTGTTTAAAAATCAAGTTCTGATTTCTGCAGTGGTTGCCTATGGAGAACTGACAAGCCTCCCCTCCAAGACTGTGCCTGGCTGATTGCAAGTTAATACTCTGTGTTTCAACGGATTTCCATTGATTTCTATTATGCAAATGTAAACAAGATAAATGGAAAGAGAGAACCTGGTTTAATTGTTCCTCAGAAATGCCCAGTGATAAGGTTGGTGGTGGGTAGTTGATTATATTTTCACCGGAAAGTAGTTTAACCTCTGACTTTACAGCTTGAAGGCGAATGTACTGCCTAATCAGCCACTACATTTACAGTTTCCCCGCTTTTGGCAGATACCGAAATCATTAGGAGAGGGATGGGTAAGGAAATTGTTGAAACTCCCAGTAGCAGTGGGGTATAAATGCCTTTAATGGTCATAACTCACAGGAAGAATGACAATTGATGGTTTGTTACAGCATGTAATATAATTTATGAGATGTTGCACACTGAGGGGTATGCCTAACGAGAGTTATGGAAAGCTATAAATCATCTGTACTTCTGGGCTGCCATTAAGACCTCATGGATTGCATCATCCTCAGGGGCACATGCACTCGTGGTAACCACACCCCTGTTATACCTTATTTGAAAAGGAGATGGAGAAAGTGGAAGTTGAATAATCCAGAGCTGAGGTTGGGAAGGGAAGAGGGAACAAAAAACAAGAAAAAAATATAGATTGCCATGAAAATGTACAACATGAGAGGGTATCACAGTTACTTAGCTGTGACATACAGTTGCCTTCTATACAAAAAGGATAACAACCTCCAGAGGTAGAAGGGACCTCACTGGCCAATCACGATGCAGCTCTTTGTCCAAGGCCAGTCGCAGAATCTTGGAGTGGCTAACGAAAAGGTCCAACTCACACCTGAAAAAATAATTCTCTTTACAAGGTCAAAAAGTGGTCAAGACTTTGACTAAAGATTTCCAATGAAGGTGAAGTCACCCCTTCTCAAGGCAGCCCATTGCCCTCTGGGAAAGTTCAAATGGTTAGGAAGGTTTGGTGGACTTGGTTTGTTTGTTGCTGGCTTTTCCTGTGACACCAAGTTTGGGTCGGCCTCTTAACTTCAACCTCATTGCCTCCTAGTTCTGCTCTGTGGGGCCAAATAGAGCAAAACTAATCCCTCTTTCACACAACAATCTTTCAAATTCTAAAAGAGTTATCATGCTCCAACAGAAGCTTGTCTTTTCCAGGCTAGACATCTCCAGTTCTTTCTGTTGATTCTCATACAGCAATATCTCAAAACCCTTCGTCATTTCGGCTGCCCTGCTCAAAGCTAGCAAGTTCATCAATGATGTTCTTCCCAAAATGTGGAGGCCAGAATTGAGTAGAATACTCTAACCAGATCATAGTACGATGGGCCCATCAGACAATCATCTCCTTATTCCTGTACTCTCAATATAGCCTAAGATCTTATTTGTTTTATCTTACTATTATTAGAGGGAGGGGAAGGCAGTAGAAAAAACATTTTACAGGATGCCCAATTCAATAAACTGAACCACAAGGTGAAAATGGATAGATTATTTATATTATAATGTGGCTTAATGTTCAAACAGTAATGAGGTTACAATCAAATATTAATTTCCAGTGATGTTAACTATAAACCACTCCCACATGTCCACCACCATGGAATCCATAATGTCCATCTAAAGTGGGACTGGAGCCAGCTATCACGTGAAACTTTCTTTCCTTATTCTTTACTGCTTGGTCACAATGCTTGTTTCTGTCTGTATAGACCCCTACTCCATGCTCCACTTGCCATCTCCAAAATGCATTTAAAATAAAGCACAGACTTGTTTCTGGATCCCCCAGCGCTGATTCTTGAATGAAAAATGAGTATCTTTCCTCATCACTCACTTAGCCCTTCTGGGTTTCAGCATGTACAGGAAATTGTCTTCAAACTAACCTGGATCAAAATAGCTTCAATGGGATTAATTACTTCAGTATATTATTTGTATAATTGTTGGAGATAATTTGCTTCATTGCACATTTACTGTTCAGTCAAGGAAAAGCAATAAGATTGTCATTCCTTGTAGAGATGGCTCCATCAGGCACTGAGGGCACAAGTAAGGGACTCGGTACTAAGGCCCTGGCTGCCAGCTCAGGTACTCCCCAGCTAACTTCTTCAGTGGTGGTTCTTGTTAAATGCAAGTCTGGGGATCTGTCTTTCTCTTTTCATCTCAGTAGGAATTTTGGCCACATGGGAAGTTATCAGTCAGTCACTCAACAAGCACTTATTAAGCATTTATTAGATGCCAGGCACTATGATAAGCACTGGGGATACAAAGAAAGATAAAAGACAGTTCTTGCTCTCGAGGAGCTCAGTCCAATGGGGGAGATAACACAAAAACAACTATGTGTAAACAAAAAGTAAACAGGACCAGCTGGAGATAATCGCTGGAGGGAAGGGGATCAAGAAAGGTTTCCTATAGAAAGGAGGATTTAGCTGAGACTTGAAGGAAGCCAGGAGGCAGAGATGAGGAGGAAGAGCATCCTGGGAATGGGAGGCAGGCAGTGAACATGCTCAGTAAGTCCATGAAGGATCTTATTCAGTAACAAGGAGTCCTGTGTCAACGGATCCAAGAGTACACCGAAAGGAATAAGATTAAAAGAGAAAGGTGGAAAAGGCCAGGTTGTATAGGGTTTTAACAGTCAAACAGAGAAATTTCTATTTGATCTGGAGGTGATAGGGAACCACTGGAGTTTACTCAATAGTGGGGAAGGGGTGATTTGGTAAGATATGTGTTTTAGGAAAGTTGATTTGACTACTGATGAATTGGATTGGCAAAAAAAACTTGAGGCAGGGAGAACAACCAATAAACCATTGCAACAATCCAAGGATGAAGTGAAGAGAACCTGCCTAAAGAATGTCGAGGAGAGAAAGGTGCATATCCAAGACATGTGTTGGTAGAAGATTAGAAAGCATGCAGAGTCCAGAATGACACTGAGGTTATGAGCCTGAGTGATTAGAAGGATGCTGGTAACTTTGACAGTAACAAGGACAGTCAGAAGGAAGGAGGCTTTGTGAGGAATGAGAATGAGTTCAGTTTTAAACATATTAAGTTTAAGATGTTTACAGAATATCCAGTTTGAGACTTCTGGTAGGCAGTTGGAAATAGGTTTAGATAGAGATTACAACTGGGTTAGTAGCTATGAGAATCATTTGCCTACAGATGATAACTGAATTCATAGGAGCTGATAAAATCATTAAAGAGGACAGAGGGAAAAGAGGAGAGGGTGTAGGACACAGGCCTAGGATCATCTACCATTAATAAGCATGACCTGGATGAAGATCCACCAAAGGAGACTGAAAAGGAACAGTAAGATAGGTAGGAGAGAAGAAAATACCAAGGAGAAGAGGGTGTTGGACCATGTTACAAAAAATAAAAAAACTCAAAAAGGATGAGGAGTGAGAAAACAGGGAAAGAGAACTTATCTAAATGAAGTAGAAGAGGAAGGAGAATAAAGGCAGGAACTAGATTTTCTGCACCTCCATCTCCCCATTACAACGTCATAGTTCCATTAGGTGAAAAATGGCGTTTTTTTTCTCTGATATTGTGTTGTTTTTTATTTTCCTTTAAATCAAGTGGATGCTCTTTTATTTGTTCGGATAATAGAAAGATTCAAAAAACTCATACAAAAATGCCTGGGTTTTAAGGCTTCTTGCAGAAGAATGTGTCCTTGCCTGTGTCTATGAGGCCTACTCCAAAAGAGATTTCAAACATTAAGCTGAACCCAATGTTACTGATTCACCAAGTCAAGTGGAATGTGTTCTCTCCTGAGATCACAGGTTACCACCCTCACTGGAAATCTTCAAGCAAAAGCTGAGTGACTACTGGAGTGTGCTATAAGGGACCTCCTAATATACAGACTCTGTGATTTGGTGACTAGATTTCCATTTACCACTTTCATTCTGTCTTTTCACTGTCCAGGCAGATCCAAAGAGAGAACCACCAATACATCAGAGTAACCTATTTTTGGCCTATGGGCAAAAGCAAGAAGATAGGAAAAGGGTAAAGAAAAATGAATAGCCCATCTCAGCTAGAATATAAGAGTATGGGAAATGAAGAACTGTGAAATAAGGCTTGAAAAGTCAGTTGGGGCCAAATTGTCAAGGACTTTGAATGACTAAGTCTGTTGGAGACAGTCCATTTAAGAGGGTACTGAACTAAATGCAGGGAGTGCTAAAGGCTTGAAACAGAATGATAGTGAAAAGATAAAGTCTGATCCATGAGATACTAACAAAACTCGTAACTAATTGGAAGGGGAGAACAAGACTGGAGATGGATGGAAGAGTTAAAGATGGCTCCAAAGTTTTGAACTTGGCCTAAAGGCAGGTTTTGGATGTGATGAGTTTGAAGTATTGGTAGATCCACTATGGTGGAGCTGTTCATGAAGCCATTTAAAATACAGGACCAGAGCAGAGGGGAGCAGATGGAGCTGGAGATATTAATTCAGCAGTCAACTTCATGAAAGTGACCAGTGAAACGAAGGAAGTGGACAAGCTTAACTCAATACCATGTAGGGAAGAAGACAAGAGGGCTGAGGGTAAAGCCTTAAGGGATCCCCAAGAAGGAAAACAAACAGGCCAAGAAAAGAGAGGACAGGAGGTCAAAGGGTCAGAAAGGAAGCAAGAAAAATGCAGCATCCCAGGAAGAAAAAGGAAGAAAGACTATCAAGAAAAGACAAAAGGAAAGGTTATGCCACATGCTTCCAAGACAAGAGAATGTTATGCTGAGGAGAAACAGATAGAATGTGTGTGTATGTATAAGCATACAGATGAAAATAAAATAAAAAATAAACACACAAGAGATAAACAAACTACAACAGTAAAACTGTGGAATGGTGTAACCTAAACAAACAGTTGATTGATGCAGTTTTCGACCAGTTGTATCATATAAACAGAGGTGAAAATATACAAAGGTCTATTCCCCAAATAATAAATCTCTCCCTTTTGTAACCATTGGATCACCTGTTTCTCAGCATCATCTTTAGACCAACCATGGGGCAGAGAGGGTCCCTCTTTGTCCTACTCCATCCTCTGCTAACTCTAGGGACTACAACATATTCTGGAGAAAAGATTTTTCTCTTCCTCCTCTGTGATTCTGTGCTGAGAATAACAAGCTCCCAGAAAAAAAATCAGAAAACATTATTAATATGAGAAAGGCGAAACCTATGTGCCCTTTATATATTGTTCCAAATGTAGGCATTAAGGGGTCATTTTTGAAATCTAATTCAAAATGCAAAAAATCAAGCTCATCAGAACAGCCAACCCTCAAAAGAAATCAAGAAAGATACTACCCACTGGATTAAAAGTGGCTGAAAAATAGTTTCACTTTCCTGTCAGTATGCAAGGAGGAAAGACTCTCATGGAAGCCAGCCTCTCCCAGGAATACATACCGCCTCTGTTTACCTCCAATTAAAATCGGAGGAGGTGTAGCAAGGGCACTTCAGCTGATCCTGATTAGTGTCAGGCTGAAAAGGGATATTGCCGAAGCTTAAAATTCCCACATCCCTCTGGATGAATAGAAAAGGTACCCAGCACACAGGACACAATCTTGCCCTTTGAAGTTGTCCCAGCTGGCCTACCAAGCAGCCTTCGTGGGCAGCACCATGTTGGGCACCACATTTTTACCCCAATCCTATCTAGCAGGCAGAGAAGCACCCAATTGCTTGGCAATACAAGAGAGGAGGGGTTTCTTGTTTATCTCAGACAGAGATGTATGACAGCTCCCCCAGCCACCACATGCAAGTCAAGCCGCTGGGGCTTCTAAAATACTTAAAGATGGAGAGCCTCCACGCCAAGGGGCTCACTGGACCTTTCAATTGAGAGAGCACAAGTTGAGGTTGTCCTGGGCTCCTGATGCTCCTTGGTGCCTCTTAGCATTACATCTGTCTTTGGATTATGCTAAAGTCAGAGATGGATAGAAATAGAGAATGGTCCAAATCCTCCCCACACACCCTTTGAAGCTAATGTAATAGCAACATCAGGCTGAGACCAAGCTAAGTTTGCCCTTTGAATGCCATATGTCCCCAAAGATGACCAGATCCCTTTCTTATTGATTCATCCAGAGATCTGGAAAATGAGCTGGCACTTAGGTCGCAGTCAGGCCCAACCCTTGAGATGAAAAGTGACAGCTGGTGGCAAAGTGGGGCGTGATAGAACTAGCATCAGGAAGACCTGAGTTCATGTCTGACCTCAGACACTTAGTAGGACTGGGAAAGCCACTTCCCTTCATTTGCCTCAGTTTCCCCAGCGATAAAATGAACATAATAGTAACACCTATCCTTAGGATTGTTGTGAGGAACAAACGAAATATTTGTAAAAAGTGCTTAGCGCCAGGCCTGGTACATAGTAGGTGCTACAGAAATGATTTTTCTCTTCTTCCCCTACATACCCCATCTGGAAAGGAAAGCTCTCAGTTTCAAGGGCAATTCTTTTCCATGAATTTAGGGCTCCTTTCAGTCAAAACTATGTAGACTTTTTCATCTGTCCAGTAATTTGCTGGGAATCAAATATTTCTTTTAGAAGTCACTTTCCCATTCTGGGTTTGAGTTTCTGCATCTGCCAAACAAGGGGATTGGCCTAGATGGCCTCCAAAAGTCCTTTACAACCTGAAATATGCAGCCGGATATGTGATTTCAGAGCAATCAGTTCCCCAATCTGGGCCTCAGTTTCCACATCTGTAAAATGAGGGAGTTGGACTGGATGGTTTCTAAGGTCTCTTCTAGTTCTAGATCTTTGAGCCTAGTAATATCAGCATGTCTGCCCCATCCTTCTTGTAGCCCAAGGAAATTCTTATAGGTCTGGAAAAGATTGAACTTAGCTGAGTCCACTCTCCTACTCGTAACTCTGAGCATTATAAAATTAACTGGTGCCATTCTTCCCTAGAAATATAAGTTTCAACTTAATGGAGATGGAGAAAGCAAAATGATTCTGTTAGTCTTGCATTCCTCTGAAGACTATGGACTTGGACTCCCTCAAGCATTTCCACC
>CM053775.1:9738833-9762131 GCA_028658325.1 Potorous gilbertii
GTTATCAGCCCTTTTAAAAAGTCTGATTGTATCATCTACTTAGAGAGTAATCAGGAGGGGAACAACCTGGGGAAAGATGCAGGAGGCGATTCCAAGGACCATTCTTAGGATTGGAGCTTTAGAGTTGAAGGGGATGTTAGAAGTCTTCTGGTATGTTTCACTCAGTCATTTGACTGTTGTGATTGTAGCTGGGCAAGGCTACATAGAGGAAAAATCTTCATCTGCTGATCATCCCTTTTCCTCCTCCCTTTGAGAACCCCTACTGCCTTCACCCTTGCATTTGCTTCTGAAGATAGAGTGTTCTAGGAGATATGCAGAGAGCTGTCCCTTCTATTTCAGTCGAAGGAAGCATGACATTGTGGAGAGCATGGGGTCATTGGAATCAGAGGCTCTGGTTTCAGGCAGTTTGATTTCTTTATGTACAAAATGAGGTATCAATACGTGTGCTGGCTCACTCGATGGGTTACTGGGAGAAAAAGCCATCAGCAAACCTTAAAATAGAATATAAATGTAAATTCTCTATTTTTTGGTCTCCCTCTCCCTGCTCTCTTGTTCACCTTCCAGCTCTCCCTGGACTTGGAACCTTGTTTTTCAGTACTTTTAGATAAAGGAACCAGATGGTGGCTTTGTGTTTGAATACCTCTGGTGGTTTAAGTCAGAAATCTTGCTAAAGACCCAGACTATCGTTCTATTGCAATTTTCAAAATATGAGTGTCAAAAACTGGGTTTTACCACTTGTATTCCCAAGTGATATCTATACATCACTGTTTTGTCCTTAGCTAATGAACCTTAATTTTCATTTTGTCCGGTGGTTGTTTTATAAGTGTAAAGTTCATTGCCATCCTTTGGGGGAAATGGTATTACACTTAAAATATAAGAACATAATCATAGTTGATGGCCAGGCTGCTAAATTGATACTTTTCAACTTGACTAAATTGAAGGTGAAAGTTTACACATGAGGAGGCAGCCCAAACTGAATCTGGCCTGCAAATCTAATTTCAAAAATGTTCCTTGTCTATACTGTTCTCATTTTCTTGATACGGAGCTTCATCTCCCAAGTCCCAAAGTCCATTTCAGACTTTGACTTTATAATATACAACTCATTATAAGATGCAAAATCCTTTGCTTCAGTGAACAGCCTTTGAGTATCAATGAGAAATGTTAAATGCAATTTTTCTCAAGTAAGATGACACAGGGGAGTGTCAGGAATAAGCGTATGGAAGCTCCAATACAGCTGCTCTGAATTGGCACCTTTGCAGCTAACTCAAGGGAGGAGCTGAGAACTCGGTGCCCAGAGACCTGACAAAGCCCCCATTTCTTGACATAGCATGTCAAGGTCATGGCTGAGGCTCATTAAGGACAGCCTAGTAACTAAGTGTAGCCAAAATGATAAAGCTCATTCTGTGAGTTGCTTTTAAAGGGTTTCCAAATGAACTTTATTTCCTAAGTCCCCATGGAGTCTTCATTAGGAGCTGAACAGAAGTAATTTGAAGTGTGATGCATTTTTGAAAATAGTGTGAAAAACACCACAGGACTCATGTGACCATGTAACACATTTATATTCTTCCAAAATTAATTAAATTTGTTTGTAACCCCTAGGCCCTGTGCTAAAACTTACTAGGCTAATTCATTTCTCCTTAGGTCCATTTTACTTTAAAGCACTCATCAGCTAGGTAAGCCATTAGATAACAGACAGGCTCCTTATTCTTTGCCATATTGGCTCCTAATTTCTTATTTAGCCTTTGTTTCATCTTTTCATTTCCTATGCCACTTAACCCTCCTCTACTGCACTTTTCTGATACTTCATCTTGGTGTTGAGATAACCTTGGCTTCTCAAAAGAGTATAAGCTTGGGGAGGTCCTAGAAAGGTAGAAGGGCCTTTAATTCACTTTGAGCCCCAGAATAGCCAGTAGATTGTGTCTGCTTTACTGGGACCAGCTAGTCAAATACAAAAAGGCCATATGAGTCACAATGAAGACTTTTTGCTGTCATAGAAGAGTTGCTGTCTATGTCCGAAGGAGTGCCAATATGAATGAAATCACAGATAACTGAAGTAGATGAAGCTATGACCTTCACAAAGAAAAAGCCCCTTTCCCATCTGTGAAACTCAATCTCTTAGGTATTTAGCATTTAGAGCAGTCTTGTCCACCTTTGCCAAAATTACGTGCACCCTTCCATTAACCTTTGCCTCCTGCTTGCTTGGACCATAGTTAAGAGTTTAACATTTTTTTTCTTTCATTGACGAAGTGGATGGCTCCAGTGGAGAATGTGAGGTTGGTAACTTTGCACAGCCCTCCCTCGCTTAAATCCAGGTCACTTGCAAGTGATGGCATCACCTTCCTGACGTCATGGGCCGCTTTGAGAATTAAGGGCAAGCAACAAGCCTCCTGCTTAGGGTCTACCTTAATAGATTAAGGTAACATTCAAAATAAACATTTATTTAAGTAAAGTGTTTCATAAGCCCTGAAATGACATCACTTCAGGGTTTATGAATCACTTTTACTTCTTTAGACCTCGCAATAACCCTGGGAGATAGGTGCTGGAAGTTTTTGGTCCCTATTTCCCAGATGAGAGGCAGTGTAATACAGTGCTGGATTTGGGTCAAAAAGACCCGGTATTTGTGAGTGTCCCTCAAGACTCTGCCCCGAACCCTCTTTTCTTCTCTCTCTATACTGTCTTTTCTTGGTGATTTCACAAGCTTCTGTGGTTTCAGTTATCATCTCTACGCTGATGATTTTCACATATCTAGCACATATCTAGCCCTAACTTCTCTTCTGATTCCCTTCTCCAGTACCTAACTGCCTTTTGGATATCTTGAATTGGAATGTCCAAAATTGAACTCATTTTATTTCTACTGCCAGCCAAAAAAAAAACCCAACAATACTCTCCCCTCTTCCTAACATCTTCATTACTGTTGAGGGCACTACCATCCTCTCACTTACTTGGGCTCACAACCACGGGATCTCCTGTATATCTCTCTCCCTCATGTCCTTCTCCCTTTTTCCAGTTAGTTTCTCAGTCCTATCATATCTACCTTGGCGACATCTCTCGTATCACATCCCTCTCATCATTTCTCTCCTCTGACACTGCCACCAACCTAGTATAGACTTCCCCCTCATCACCTCATATGTGGCCTTTTGCAATAGGCTGCCTTTAAAGTCTCTCCCTATTCTGGTCCATTCTTCACCCTGCTGTCAAACTGATCTTCCTAAAGCATAGGTATAACCATGTCACCCTTCCTGCCTGCCCACTCTAATTCAGGCAACTCAAGTGGTAATTTTTCACCTCTAAGATCAAATATAAAATCCTCTGCTTGTTGTTCAAAGCCCTTTATAAATTGACCCCGACCTACTTTTCCGATCTTCTTATACCCCACATTCGTCATGTACTCTAGGATCCAGTGATACTGGCCTCTTTTCTGTTCCTTGCATACAGCACTATATCTCCTGCCTCCTGGGATTTTCTCTGGCAATCCCACTAGCCTGGAATTCTCTCTCTTCATCTTTGCTCCCACTTGCTCTGTTCGTCTTCCATTCCTAGATAAAATTCTACCTTCTCTAAGGAGTCTTTCTCAGATGTGTTTATTGCTAGTGCCTTCATCATGTACATTATCTCCAGTTTATCCTGTGCATATTTTCTTTGTTACATAGCTATTTGTACGTTGTTTCCTAGATGAGTCTGTGAGCTCTTTGAGGGTAGGGATTTTCTTTTGCCTTGCTTTGTATTTCCTGTGCTTAGGTCCTGGAAATTAGTAAGCACTTAATAAATCCTCATTTGGCTGACTGATTGACCTGAGTTCTATTACTTTCTTGGACACTAACTGTGTACCTATTCATTGTCAGCATTTAACCTTTCAGTGAACTAAAGACAGCTCTCTGAGATTATACCTTGTGGATGGCCTGATATGAGAGGTGATTTCAACAAGAAAATTTCCACATTGGATGAAGGAAACCACACGTTGATTAACTCACTATTTCTAGATGTATTGACAAGCTAAGTGACTTGGCCAAGGTCACATAGCTTGGAGGGGTCGGGAGCTGAATTTGAATTCAAATCTTCCAACCCTTAATCTAACACCTTTATTACTACACCACACACCTGAGGTGAGCACTGTCTAAGATCCCCCTCTGTAAGCAGTTAAATGATGTACACAAGTTGTCTTCTGTTTTAGTGTTCCATGCAGAATTTTAGACTTAGGTCAGAAGCAGGAAAAAGTGAAGCTAACAGGAATAGGACAGTGATTTTCTTGGAATATCAGCATTTTTGTTAACAATATAGAGAGAAATGGACTAACTGTTGGAATAGTAATGTGAAATGGAACTGGATAAATCAGCCTCAAATTGTGGTGAATAATGTACTGATGGTCACCAGAGAGGAAATCTCTAGTCAAGTGTCACAAGGGTCTTTTCATTCCACTCTTTTAGTTTCTCTTTCCATTTAACATTTCACCCTATATTATTCAGTATTTATCAGTGACTTGGGTGAAGGCATCGAAGGCATGCTTATCAAATTTTCCAAACATATCAAGTGGGAAAGGATAGTATATGATAGAGTTAGGATCATAGTCTGACCTGCTGAAACAGTTGACTGAATTTAATACAATGAAATTTTATGGGGATGAAATGTAAAGGAAAGAAAGGATTTTGAAATCTACTAAAACCTGCAGAGGATTTTCAGTCTAATTACTCTAGAACAGTTTTCCTATTTTGTTTTGTGGGGTTGATTTTGTGAACCTAGTTGTAGGACTTTACATTCATATCTATTGATTTCTATGTCATTAGATTCAGTTCACCATTTTTAACTTATTGAGAACTCTTTGGATCCCTCTTCTTATCTAACATATTAGCAGTCCCTCCCAGCTTTGTGGTATCTTCAGATTTAATGATGTGTTATTTGTGCCCTTATCAAAGTCTTTGATGAAAATTTTAAATTGCATAGGGCCACTAGGAACTGATTCCAGACTCAGTCCTTTGGAGAACTTCTTCCTAGTTAACATAGAATCATTGCTGATTTCTCTTGGGTCCAGTCATTTTATTAATTCCATATCTTATCTACACTATCTGCAGTGTAGCTCATATCTCTCTGAAAGCAAGAGACTGTCAAATGCTTTGCTAATGTCTAGGTAATTTATTTTTACAACATTCCTCTATTTTTAGCAGGCTAGGGCCATGCAAGGGATGGAGTTGCAGGGAGATTATTTTCATATTCATATGAAGATACACTTCCTAAATACTGGTTATTCAGATGTGAAATGGGATACCTAGGAAAGAAGCAAGTTTCTCATCAATAGAGGTCTTCAAGTGCAGATTTTGTAAACACTTGTCTGGGAAGGAATTAATGTTCGGATGTAGGTTGAACTTAATAAACTCAGGTGTTCTTTACAACTCTGAATTTCTATAATTAAGATCATCTTCATAATGAATAAAGAGATATATGGTTATATGAAAATGGGCAAATTTGACTGTGAGTCAACAGAGTGACTTTGCAGTCACAAAATAGTAACGTTTTGCTAGGCTGCAAAAGGTCCATCTAGTGTCCAAAATGAAGGACATTGGCATCAGGCTGTACTCTGACCTAGTCTTACAACATCTGAAGTCTTTTCTTCAGTTATGGGCATTACTGCTGCAGAAAGACATTGACATAATGGAGTACTTCCATAGGAAGGTACCTACAGTAGCCTCTGAGATCATGTCATCTGTGAGGAAAATGGGAATATTTAGACTGGACAAGAGAAGACTTCCTGGGGCTCTCTTCAAGTGTTTGAAGTGGCATCCTGTAAGAGAGGCATAAAACTTGTTGTGCTTTACCCTAGAGGGAATAATGTGGAGCACTGGCTAAGAGCTGCAGTCACACTTGACCCTGCTTTGAGGAAACATAGACATTTAGAGATATCTCAAGATGTAATGGGCTCCCTCGGGAGGGGGTACTTTTCTACTCACTGGAAGTCTTTGCAAAGTCTGGACAATTATTTGTTGGGCATATAGTAGACAGGAAACTTGTTCAGGTATAAGTTGGAATAAATGGCTATTAGAAATAGTTGTTTGACCACCACTATCGTGCTTCTGGATTTATGTAAATAAAATCTTGTGAATTTCAAATATAAAATAATGTTATTTTTTCATTTATATGTTTCTGTCTATGCTAGAAAATAATATATTCTGTTAGTTATATTTTTATGAAGCAGTTTTATTCACAATAACCTTCTACTGTGTTCCCATTTTATGGGGCAAAGGATTTGCCCAGGGTCAAGCAGTGAATGGATGTTAGAATCAGGATATGAATCTGGCAAGTCCTCAGATTCCAGGTGCAGTATTATTTATACATTGCTTCTCATTGACAAGTAACAACTAGAAGACCAATAAAATAGTTGATTCTTTTGACATATGAAAGTTAATTCTGAAAGCCAGAATCCAGAATCACTCTCTGAAGTTTCAGTGTGCTGAGTCTGAGACAGACAGACCAGACAACAGTGTGGAACTTCCCAGGAATCAGGAGGACTCCCCAAAGGGAGTAGTGAGTCTCACTTCTTCCACTAGGCTATATATATTCAATATTCCAGACCAGTCTGACCTCAAGTCTCTAAGGGCTCTTATGTAGGATCTGAACCTCTGATGAAGGTAAGGCCATGTAGAGCCCAGGTTCGATGGACTAAGTTCTCTAGATAATCTTGTCAATGACAGTATTGTTCTTGTAAGAATTTTAAAAGTTATTTTGTACTCATAGAAAGTGTCCTGGAGGCCACTATATGAAATTACTGCTTTTCAATTTCAATTCATATGATATTTAAATCTTTTCATCTTAAGAGTGATTGACAGAATGCAATCATGTCAAGCTTTTTGAAGCATCATTTGGTATTAGAAATTCTGGATTTGGTTTACAGTATATATTCTAGTTGACCACAAATAAACATCAGGAAACTTAAGATGTTCCCCAAAGATCCATGAGTATTAGCATCCAAGTATGCTGAATTTAGTTAGGTTGTTGCTGTAAAATGTTGTATTTTTCCATAAATCATACAGATACTTTTAAACTTCTGTAAAACAATCTAAAATATGCAATATTGTATTGTGTGTTATCTTCAAGATTAAACCAAAAAAGCTATTGAAGAAATTATCTTGAGATCACAGCCTACATGATTTGGTGAATAGAATTATTTTTCTCTTTTTTTGGCCAGAATTGTTCATAATCCCCTCTGTACCAGTGATATTTTTCATTTTAGCAAAGCAATATCCCCAAGACTACTTAACTAAATTTATACTTAATAACATTTCTAGGAAAACTACATGAGGGAAATTGATTTGAGTTTTGTGTCTGTATTGATGATTCTGAATTCTACTTTCAGATAGACTCAAACAATTCTCCATTTATTTGTGTCAAGTAATTTTTCAAAGAAGTTACTATTCTTGATAATTTTTCCCAATGTAGTCTAGCCACGTAAAAGAGTTGGACTTTCTTATTTCTCTTTCCTGAAAACATAAAACTCAACATGCTCAGGATCATCAGACAATGATTTGTCTATCCTTCAACGTGATTAGTTTATCTTTTCCTTGATCATCTTGCAGCTGGAAAAAAAATGTACTAACATGAAAAATTATGTTTAATATAAGACCAGAATATATAAAGCTCCCCTGCTGAAAAGTGCCAGGAAAAAGACTATAGTTATAAATGAAACTTAATAATACAGAGTTTGATCAAATGTCCACAGTGTATACATCTATATATGTGTGTATATATATATGTGTGTGTGTGTGTGTGTGTGTGTGTGTGTGTGTGTGTGTGTGTGCGCACATGATTCTTTTGATGAGTTTGGCTAGAATTTTTCTTTCTGAAATGCCCTATGTATGCTAGATTGTGTTACAGTTTTGAAGTTACCATTACGGAAAAAATGGATTGGTATTCAGTAGCTTCTGGTCATCTCATGTAAAGCAGTTCAGGCAACTGGCCAAAAATTAGGCAGAGACAAAAGGAAAGATGATTGATAAACTCCTGAGAATGGATGACTAAGGAATATCATATCAACTTTTGTGTGCATTTCACTGTTGCTTTCTGATGATACCCATGATATTTTTACGGAAGGTCAAAAGATAATCTGTGATAATAAATCCATTTAACACTTTGAAGCATCTATTATTGAAGAGTTCTCTGTTTTCACAAATCTGGGCCCAAGCTTCTTGAGTAATCTAAATGATGTGTGAAGAATTTTATAGCTCTAATTTAATAGAACTCGGATCTTAAAATTTAATGTCTTCAAACAATACTTGTTATTGTTAACTTGTTCCCTCTTACCCACTGCAGAAGTGCCTAGCATTTTGTGAGAAGGAACTACCCACATATCCTCAAAGGCAACCAAGAGGTGAGATAGGGTGTGCTGATAGCATGAATTCCCTTAGTAGAAGGAGAAAGGATTGCCTTTGTCGGGGAGTCTTGGTAAAGCGTGGAAAGGGAGTTGTATTGGCAATAGCTGGCCTCTGTTCTTCTGGTAGGGCCACTCTTCTGAATGGTGGAGATAGTAGTGGGAAAGGAACCAACTAAGGAGAAGGAAATGGTACTTGAGACCATTTAGTCTGTAGTCGTTCAGCATAAATTTTGGAGAAGATCTCCAGTGCAGTGCCCAAGGGATCTAGCCTCGGGCCTATGCTGTTTAAGATTTTTGTCAGTGACTTAGATAAAAGCATAGGCAGAATGCTCACCAAATTTTCAAATCTACAGGGATAGCATCTGTATGACAGGATAGGATCCCAAAAGACCTTGCCAGCCTGGATTGAATATTGGACCAAATCCAATACATTGAAATTCAGTATGAATAAAATGTAAAGTCCTATGCTCGGCTGTAAGAAACCAGTGTCAAAATGGAGGTGTATGGTGAGACAATAATTGTTCTGAAAAAAGATCCAGGAGTTGTAGTAGATTGTAATCTGTCTCTGCCAGAATATTTACCTAGCTCCATTCTTCTGCACTATCCCTCTCATTGCTGATTTCTATCAGCTGCTCTGAGCAAAATTATTAAATCAATACAATCTTTCTTTTCTTTCTTTTTCTAAGGCAGTTAGTTTTAAGAGACTTTCCCAGGGTCACATGGATAGTAAGTGTCTGAGGCTGGATTTGAACTCAGTCCTCCTGACTCCAGGGCCCGTTCTCTATCAAATGCACCATTTAACTTCCCCAATACAATCATTTTTAAAGGAACATGTCCACTACACTGTGAATCAATTTACCATCCTTGGAACTTCCCATTTCAAACTTCTTTCCTTCACCATAACTCTGAGTTATATATTGTTTCCCCATATTAAAATGAAAGCCATTTTAGGGCATGCACAGTTTGCCTTTAGAGTGTGAATTTTCAGCACTTAGTATAGTACCTGCACATAGTAAGTACTTAAGAAATATGCATTCATTCATTCATTCAATTAGAATGAGTTAGAATTGTGATGTGGCAGCCAGAATGCGCTCTATCTTATGCTGCATTTAGAGATACACAATTTTCGGTACTAAAGAGATGATAGTCCTGCTGAACTGGACACTGACCACATCTTATCTGGAGGAATGGGTTCATTTCTGAGTGCTATGGTCTAAGAAGGATATTAATAAATAGGTGCCAGAGGAATGCTTGCAAGATGGTGAAGGTCCTCAGACTCCTATTATGTGAAGATCAATGGAAGCACTTAATGGGGTTTAACCTGAAAAAGAAAATACTCACTTGGGACATGATTTCTGGCTTCAGGTATTTGAAGAAAGGGCTGTCACATGGAGAGGGGATGAAGCTAATTATGTTTAGTAGGGCAAAAGCAGGATCAATTAAGGAAATTTGCAAAGAGACAGATTTAGGAAAAACTTCCTAACAATTAGAACTGTATCAATGTAGAATGATGTGCTTTGAGAAGTTGTTATCTCCACTTCTGTGGAAGTCGTCAAAGGAAGAGTGGATGATCACTCTGGAGGCTATGTAGTAATAGTGATTATTTTGTGTATGGGTTGCGCTACATGACCCATACTGAAGGTTCCTTCCAACTCTCACATTCTCTGGCTCTTTCATTAAACTGTTTTGTTGCTAGGTAGAGGCATACTTTTCAAACAAAAATAATAAAGCTTGGTTAACCCACTACTCTAATAATAGAAGTAATTTAGGTTCAAAGTTAATTCAGTGTTGTTTCATTTTCAGTGCATATTAGTTTAGTTTCCCCACTGGGTTATACTTTAAAATTTTTTTAATTTAATTTTTTAAAGAAATTATGGCACCATCTGGAAAAATGCCTATTTATGTTCATACTATTAAGTCACATCTTTTTACTTTTATTAAAGCTTTGTTCAGAAACTCCATGTGAAAATTATTTTTCTGAAAATCTTTTCTATAGCATTATGAAAATATGCTAATTGGATTATTGTTTTTGGTGTTCACAATGTAGGTTTTTGGTTATAGCCTGGTACTTCAGTTTTTTTTTCTGATTTAAAAATTATTGTCGTGAACTTGATCAATATCAGCAAACAATTTGGTGGAGCCAGTAAACACTAACACCAGGACCCCAGCCCTACCTTAACACAGCCAAGGGAATAGACGGACACCAGCACAGATAGGGGACCACCAAGCACTGAGCTACCTGAGCACAGCCCTAGGGGAGGAGGAGACCTCCAGTTGCCAGACCTCCTATCCCCCACACCTCACTCCATGAGCTTCAGTGGAACCTGAGGGAAACTCAGACTTCCCCTGGCCTGAGCCTTGGCACACACTAGCCAGCTCAGCACCAGGTAAGCTACAACATTATATAGTGTCTAACTGAAAGAACTAGAGGTCACAGCACACAAAGCCATTAACCAGGCCCCTATCTTCCAGTACAAGAAACTTGGAACAGAGACCCCAGAAGTAGAGATCCACTTTAAAAGCCAGGAAAAGGTTGATCATAATGAGCAAGAAGCAAATTAGAAAAGCAAAGGCCATAGAATCTTATTATGGAGAGAGGGAAGATTAAAATACAAATTCAGAAGAAAACAAGATTGACAATATAGCCACATCTGAAACTGATGTCAAGCCCGAAAAGCATTCTTGGAAGAGCCCAACAAGGATTTTGAAAAACAAATTAGAGAAGGAGAAGAAAAATTCACCAATGATTTTAAAAATGCAATTGACAAAATGAAGGATGAATTCAGTGAAGAGAATAGCTCCTTAAAAAGTAAAATTTTCCAACTGGATAAGAAGGTATAAAACCTAACTGAAGAAAATAACTCCTTAGGAGGACCAATTAGCCAGATGGAAAAGTAGGTACAAAAGCTAAGTGAAGAAAGCAAGTAACTAATGTACTAGCTTTGTACATGTACAAGCTAATGATTCTATAAGGTATCAAGAGTCAATCAATCAAAATCTAAAGAACAAAAAAAAATAGAGGAAAATGTAAAATATCTCATTGGAAAAATAACAGATTGCAAAATGGATCCAGAAGAGAAAATCTAAGAATTATTGGTCTATCAAAAAGTCATGATGAATAAAAGAACCTGGACAGTATCTTTCAAGAAATCATCAAGAAAAACTTCCCTGAGGTCTGAGATCCAGAAGGCAAAATAGTCATCAAAAAAATCTGCTGATCACCTCTTTAAAGAGATCCCAAATTGAAAACACTAGAATTATCAGATCAAGGAGAAAATAACTGCAAGCAGCCAGGAAGAAACAATTCAAATATCAAGGAACTACAGTCAGGATCAACAGGACCTTGCAGCTTCTACATAAAAAGATCAGAGGGATTGGAATGTGATATTCTCCAAGGCAAAGGAGCTTGGACTAAAACCAAGGATCAATTGCCCAGAAAAATTGAACATAATCACTTAGGTAAGGAGATGGACATTCAGTGAAATAAAGAATTTCCAGACCTTCCTGATAAAAAGGCCAGAACTCAATAGAAAATTTGAACTTCAAATACAAAACTCAACAGAGGCATAAAAAGGAAAAAAAAAAGAAAAAACTTGTAATTTAATATGGAAAAACTGTTTACATCCATATAGGGGAGGATGATACTTATTAATCTTGAGAATTGTATATTAATTATCACATTTAAAAAAATCTATATACATAGAGGCTGTGGATATAAATGAACTGATGTGACGATAAAAAACATAATTAAGAGGTATGAAGGGAGAAGAGCAAAGAAGGAGGCAGAAAAGGGTGAATTACATCCTATGAAGAGGCACAAAAACATATTTTTTGTTCATATATTTGCAAAGGAAAAGAAGGGACAAATATAACCATTGTTTGAGCTTTACTCTCATCTGACTTGGTTCAAAGAGGGAATAACATTCTCAGTTAAGTATAGAAATCTAATTTGCCTTACAGACAGTAGGAGGGGAAAGAGCAAGGAAAAGGGAGACGGTTGTTTGAAGGGAGGGAATAAGCGAGGGAAAAGGGAAAGAAAAGGAAGGGGGGTTGATAGAAGGGAGGGAAGATTGAGGGAGGCAGTGGTCAATAGTAAAACTCTTTTGAGGAGGGGAAGAAAGAAATAAAAGCACAAGTGGTGGGATGGGGATAGGAGGGAGAGAAAGACACAGATAGTAATCATAACCGTGAATGTGAATTAGATGAACTATCCCATAAAATGGAGGTAGACAGCAGAATGGATTAAAAAATATAATCCTACAATATATTGCTTACAATAAAAACATTTGAAACAGGGGGATACACATAGGGTAAAGGTAGAAGTCTGCAGTAGAATATTTCATGCTTCAGCTGAAGAAAAAAAAAAGGCCGTGGTAGCAATCCTAATCTCAAACAAATCAAAAGCAAAAAAAGATCTAATCAAAAGAGATAAGAAAGGGAACCATATCCTACTACAAGGCACTATAGACAATGAAGTGCTCTCATTATTAAATATATATGCAGCAAGTGGTATAGCACCCAAATCCTTAGAGGAGAAGTTAAAGGAGTTACAGGAAGAAATAGCAAAACTATACTAGTGGGGGACCTCAACCTCCCCCTCTCTGAACTAGATAAATCTAACCCCAAAATTAACAAGAAAGAAGTTAAGGATGTGAATAGAATTCTTGAAAAGGTAGATATGCTAGACCTCTGGAGAAAACTGAATGAGGATAGAAAGACATCTATCTTTTTCTCAGCAGTACATGGCACATACACAAAAATTGACCGTGTATTAGGGCATAAAAACCTCACAGTTCAGTACAGGAAGGCAGAAATAGTGCATTCTTTTCAGATCATGATGCCATAAAAATTATATGTAATAAAGGGCCATGGAAAGACCAAAAATTAGTTGGAAACTAAATAATCTAATCCTAAAGAAGGAGTGTGTTAAACAACAAATCATAGAAGCAATCAGTAACTTCATTCAAGAGAATGACAATAATGACACAACTTACTAAAACTTAGGGGATACAGGGAAAGCAGTTATTAAGGGAAGTTTAATATCTCTGAATGCCTACATGAATAAAATAGAGAAAAAGGAGATCAATGAATTGGGCATGCAACTGTAAAAGCTAGAAAAAGAACAAATTGAAAATCCCCAATTAAATGCCTATTAGAAATACTGAAAACCAAAGGAGAGATTAATACAATTGAAATGAAGAAAACTATTGAACTAACAAATAAAATTAAGCACTGGTTTTATGAAAAACGACAATAATATTGACACACCTTTGGTCAATTTGATTAAAAAAAAAGAAAACCAAATTTACCAGTGTCAAAAATGAAATGGGTGAATTGACCTCCATTAAAGAGGAAATTAAAACAATAATAAGAAATTATTTTGCCCAAGCATATGGCCATAAATTTGACAATCTTACTGAAATGGACTAATAGTTTCAAAATACAAATTGCCCAGGTTAACAAAAGAGGAAGTAAAATACTTAAATAACCCCATCTCAGAAAAAGAAATTGAGCAAACCGTCATTGAACTCCCTAGGGAAAAATCTCCAGGGCCAGGTGGATTTACAAGCAAATTCTATCAAACATTTAAAAACATTTAATTCCAATACTGTATAGACTATTTGAGAGAATTGGCAAAGAAAGATTCCTACTAAATTATTTTTATGATACAAATATGGTGTTGACACCTAGACCAGGAAGAGTTAAAACAGAGAAAGAAAATTATGGACCAATTTCCCTAATGAGTATAGATGCAAAAATTTTAAATAAGATAATGAGCAAAAAAAAATTACAGCAACTTATCACAAAAATAATACACTTTGATTGGGTAGGATTCATACCAGGAATGCAGGGCTGGTTCAATATTAGGAAAACTTTCATCATGATTGACCACATCATTAGGATCATCGCAATAGATGTAGAAAAAGCTTTTGACAAAATGTAACACCCATTCCTATTGAAAACAATGGAGAGCATAGGAATAAATTAAGCCTTCCTTAAAATAACAAGCAGTATCTACCTAAACAACCAGCAAGCATTGTATGTAATAGAAATGAGCTAGATGTATTTCCAGCAAGATCAGGGGTGAAACAAGGATGTCCATCACTACCACTGTTTTTCAATATGGTACTAGAAATGTTAGCTTCAGCAATAAAAGAAGAAAAAGAAATGGAAGGAATTATATTAGGCAAAGAAGAAACTAAGTTATCACTCTTTGCAGATGATAGGATGATGTACTTAGAGAATCCCAGAGAATCAAGTAAAAAAAAAACACTTGAAATAATAAACTACTTTTCCAGTGTTACAGGATATAAAATAAACCTACATAAGTCTTTTATATTTCTATCTATTACTAACAAAGCCCAACAGCAAGATATAGAAAGAGAAATCCTATTTAAAGTTACTGTAGACACCATGAGATGTTTGGGAGTCTACCTGCCAAAATAAACCCAGTGACTATGAACACAATTATAAAACACTATTCACACACATAAAGCCAGGTCTACATAATTGGAAAAACATCAGTTGCTCATGGATAGGCCAAGCTAAAATAATAAAAATGACAGTTCTACCTATATTAATTTACTTATTAAGTGCCATTCTACTCAAATTACCAAAAATTATTTTATAGAGCTAGAAAAAATAATATCAAAATTCATCTGAAAGAACAAAAGGTCCAGAATATCAAGGGAATTAATGAAAAGAAATACAGGAAAAATGACCTAGCTACACCAGCTCTTAAATTGTATTATAAGGAACAATCATCAAAACCACTTGGTATTGGCTAGGGTAGATCAGTGGAGTAGATTAGGTACACAATACACAATAGTCAATGACTGTAGCAGTCTACTAGCTGATAAACCTAAGAACCCCAACTTCTGGGATATAAACTCACTGTTTTTGTCAAACTTCTGGGAAAACTGGAAAAGTATAACAAACTTGTCATAGACCAATGCCTGACACCGTATACCAGAATAAAGTCCAAATGGGTACATGATCTATCTATAAAGGCTGATACTATAAAGAAACTAGAGGAGCAAGGAATAGTTTATTTATCAGACTTATAGAGAATGGAGGAATTTATGACCAAACAAGAGATAGGGAACATTGTGAAATGCAAAATGTAACTTTTATTACATCAAATTGAAAAGTTTTTGCACAAAGTCAATGCCACCAAGATTAGGAGGGAAGCAGAAAACTGGAGAAAAAATTTTGCAACCAGGATCTCTGATAAAGGCATCATTTCTAAAATATATGGAGAACTAAGTCAAATTTACAGGAATACAAGCCATTCCCCAACTGATAATTGGTCAAAGAATATGAACAGGCAGTTTTAAGAGGAAGAAATTAAAGCTATCTATAGTCATATGAAAAAATGTTCTAAATCACTATTGATTAGACAGTTGCAAACCAAACAATTCTGAGGCACCACATCACACCTATCAGATATGATAGCATGATAAAACTGGGAAATGATAAATTTTAATGAAGATGTGTGAGTTGGAACATTAATTCATTGTTAGTGGAGCTGTGAGCTGACCCAGCCATTCAGGAGAGCAATTTGGAACTATGCCCAACGGGTTACAAAAATGTGCAGACCCAGCAATACCACTTCTAGGGTTGTATCCCAAAGAGATCATAACAATGGAAAAGGGGACCACATGTACAAAAATATTTATACCAACTCTTTTTCATGGTGGCCAAGAACTGGAAATTGAGGGGATGCCCTTCAATTGAGGAATGGCTGAACAAGTTGTGGTATATGAATGTAATAGAATACTATTGTGCTGTAAGAAATGATGAACAGGTGGATTTCAGAAAAACCTGGAAGCACTTATATGAACTCATACTGGGTGAAGTTAGCAGAGCCAGGAGAACATTATACACAGAAACAGCCACAGGGCTGTTTTTGATACACTTAGCACTTCACAGCAAGACAAGGACCTAAAACATTTCCAAAGGACTCATGATGTAAAATGCCATCCACATTCAGAAAAAGAACTATGGAGTCAGACCATAGAATGAAGCAGACTATTTTCTCTTTTGTTATGTTTTGTTTTTCTCATGGTATCTCCCATTCATTTTAATTTTTCTCTGCAACACGACTAATGTGAAAATGTGTTTAATAGAAATGCATATGTAGAACCTATATAAGACTGCCTGCTCTTTAGGGGATGGAAGAGAAGGATGGGGAGAAAATTTGGAACTTATGGAGGTGATTGTTGAAAACTCAAACAAATAAATGAATTTTGGGAAAAAAATGAAATGAAATATCTGTTTCCTTCTGAACCCCCTTCTGATCTCTTACGTGTATTTTCTCAAAATCCTTCACTGGAAATATTTCCTTTCTTCCTCTTTGATATCACTCCTAATCCTCAAACCCTCCTCCCTCCAGAAACAACATGAATAACAAGAAAAACCAACCAAACAAAAACCCTCTCTTGTAACAAGTTAGAATTGATAAGCAAAAGAAATCCGCACTTTGATCATATGTGCAAATGCCTCACTATTCATTTCTTGTCCATCGCCATTCTGTCAAAAAACAGAATGCTTTATCAAGAAAAGTCTTTCAAAGTGGTTTTTCTTTACAGTGTTGTAATTAGTTTAGAAATTTTTCTTCTTGGTTCTGCTTACATCATTCTGGATCAACTCGTGTAAAACCTGTCAATTTCTCTGAATTCATTCTTATTATTTCTGATGACACAGTAATATTCCATTATGTTCTTATTCTATAATTTATTCAGCCATTACCTGACTGGTGGGCCCTCATTTTGTTCCCAGTTCTTCGCTGTAACAAAAAATACCTGTCTATACATTTTTGTACATATGAATTCTTCTCCTTTTTTCCCTTTGGGATGCATGCCTACTATTCATGTCATTGAAATTTATCTCCATTGATAGATAGCTAGGTGCAAAGTAGATAGAAAAAACTGAGCCTGGAGTCAGGAGATACCTGAATCTGAGTTAAATCTGACCTCACATTTAAAAGCTGTGTGACTTTCGGCAAGTCACTTAATCCCTGACTCAGTTTCCTCATCGGTAAAATTGGGATAATAAAGTATCTGCCTTACAGAGTTGTGGTGAAATAAGAGATTTGTAAATCACTCAGCACAGTGCCTAGTACTTAGAAGGCACTTAATACATTCTTGTTGCTTCCCTTGGGTCAGAAGGTATGCACAGCTTAGTGGCTTTTTAGACATAGTTCCAAAATTTTTCTAAAATCGGTGGACCACTTCATATATCCACCAATTGTACATTTTGGTGCCTGTCCCCTTACACTCTTCTATAATGTTTCCTTTTTTTGTCATCCTCTTCAGTATCAGGAATATGAGGTACAATTGCTAAATTGTTTTAATGTGCAATTCTCTTATTTAGTCATTTGGAGGCGTTTTTCTTATTTTTGTTGATGGTTTGTTTTTTTCTTCTTTTCAGACCTGCTAGTTCATATCCTTTGACCATTTATCTCTTGGAGAATGCTTCCTGTCCTTATATACAACTAGTTCGCTATATATTTGAATATTAGTACTTTATGAGGGTCACTTCAGGTTGATTCCCCACCATCTCCAGTTTATTGTGCCCCTTCTAATTATAGAGGCATTGCTTTTGTTTGTATAAAAGTGTTTTATTTTTTAATTTTATGCAATAAGCATTGCTTTTCTCTCCTATGATCCTTCATACCTTTTGTTTGATCAAGTACTCTTATGCTATCCATAGCTGTAAAAGGTAATTTCTTCTCTTTCCATCTTAATTTGTTCATCATGTGTCTAAGAAGTAGCTGAATGGTGAAATGGATAGAATGCTGTATCATGAGTAAGGAAACCTTGAATTTGAACCTTGTCTGCACCTCTTCTATCTCTGGGACCCTGGACAAGTCATTTAACTTATCTGAGTCTTGTTTTTCCTCATCTGTAAAATAAGGGGATTGCCTTTAATGCCTTCTAGGGTAGCTGTTGTATTTTTTATCATCATATGATCTTTTTCTCTATCAATCATATTTTTGTTTGCAACCTATTGGATGTATTATTACTGTTAATGGAATTTCTACCTGACTACTTTTCAGTTTTCTCAGCAGTTTTTGGTTAATTTAGTGAGTCCTTAACCCTTGGATTTATTGAACACTGATATTTTGTGTCTGGATTTTGTGTTAAAGCTGTCTCAATGGCCAACTTTCCCATTGTTCAACTAGTACCAGACAATTTTGATTATTTTTTCTTTGTAGCGTAGTTTGAGAGCTACTATTTCCAGGTTCCCTTCCTTTCAATTTTTTCCACTATTTCTTATTATTCGATCTCTTTAACTCCAGATGAATTTCATAATTATTTTTTCCTAGCTCAGTAAAGTAACCTTTTGCTAATTTGATCTGACTTAGAAAAAGTAATGAATTCAGTTAATGCTGTCATTTGTATTTCATTGGCATTACCCAATTAAGAGCAGTTAATGCTTCTCCAATTATTTAGTTGTCTTTATTTCTCTAAAGAGTGTTTTGTAGTTGAAATCATATAGTTCCTATGTATACATATCTTGGTAGAGAGACACCCAAATATTTTATTTTGTAATTATTTTTCTTTTGCTTCCCTTGGTTGAGTTTTACTGTTAATATACATACAGGCTGATGGTTTCTATATTTATTTTATATCCTGACATTTTGATGAAATTTTTTATTTCTTTTTAAATTTAGTTGAATCTTTCTGCTTCTCTTAGTAGATACCATAACTGGGAGATATAAAGTTCTTAATATGTATTTGTTAACCATCAGCAAAAAATGATCATTTTGTTTCCTCTTTGGCTGTAACTATATCACATACTATCAGTGATAATGGACATCTTTATTTCCCCAATCTTATCGGAAAGGTCTTTAGCATTTTTCTATTACAGATAATATTAGTTCTTGGTTTTAGCTAGATATTCTTGATCCTATAAAGTGAAGGTCCATTTCTTCTTATGCTTTTTAATGTTTATGACAAAAATTGGTGTTGTATTTTGCTAAATGATTTTCCTGAATTTATTGCTATAATAACGTCCTTTTCATTTTATTATTAATATGGTATTGTGATTATGTTTTTTATTATTGAACTAATACTGCATTCATTGTATAACATTTCATCTTTTTAATGTATTGCTGAACCATCTTTATTAATGTTTTATTCAGTGCTTTTTATCTATATGTTTTAGGTATATAGGTCTCTATTTTTGCTTCTTTTTTTCTCCCTGGTTTGAGTATTCATTGTATTTGTATCATATAAGGAATTTGACTGAACTCCTTTTTCTATTTTTGGAAACAGTTTATGTAATATTAGAATTAATTATTGTTGGAATGCTTGGTAGAATTTACTTGGAAATTCATCTATTCCTATTTGGAGAGGATTGTTTATTTCTTTTCTGTTACTGGATTAAGTTTTTACTTCTCTTTCTGTTTTTCTATTATTCTCATATTTGTACATGTTTATCACTTTATCTGTTATCAATTTTATTAGCATGTAATGGAGAGAAGTTTTTCATAACTTCCTTTGATTCCCCTTATTTAATTCCCCAAAGTAATTCTCCATTTGCGTTTTTGATATTGTTAATTTGACTTTTCTCCTTTTTCAAATCAGATTAGCTAATGGTATATTTATTCAGATAACTGTTCATTCATTTATTTGTTTAGCTATTGTTTGATGTCTTATTCTGTTTGATGGTATCTCCAACCGCATTTCTTGATTTGGAATTAGGGCCAAGGTCTCATCCCTTCTGCACTCTTGATTGGAATGGTCAGGACCTATTTAGTTCTGACTATGATTTCCTGGGATCCTGACACTGGCTTTGGCTTCCCCTGTGCTGTGAGGCCAGCAGGCTTACATTTTCCAGTCAGTGCTTGGTGGTCAGGTGTACCTAGTCAGGATGTTTCTGTGTGTTTCAGCCTCTCCTCTAGTCTGTCTATTGTCCTGGGCTTCTGTAGATCTCCTCTCAGCAGCCCACTTTCCCTGGCACTACTGTGGACTGCTCTTTCTATTTCTTTGACTGGGTGCTACTGATGGCTTCCCCTAAGCTTGTACTACCTTTGGTAGTGGAATGTTTCTTCAAGCACTTGTACTTTTCTTTTTATTCAGATCTGGCCTTCTGGCCTTCTGGGTTTTCATGACGCTTATTGGATTTTCTTGGTCTTTTTTCAATCTGATCATTGTTGGATTGTATCTGGGAAAGCTGGGCTCCTCTATGACCTTCACACTACCATCATGGTCGAAAGTAACACTTCACATGCAATAGGTTCACACAGCTAACAAATTTCTGCTAACACATGTTGCATATTTTGAGTGACAGACTCTTAGACAAAATGTTAAGACTCCACATGCCCTTCTTAGATTAATCTGATCATTCAAATAAGGGTCATTAAGTTGCTTTCAAAAATGCTTGCCATTTCATGCATGGTACTTTTTAATCACATTATCCAGATCATTTTGAGTATTTTCTCTGCTAACAGTTATTCATAGTATAAAGATTTTGTGGTCAATAATATTCGTACTAAATATAAGCCAGGTTGATCTGGAGGTAAGACACTAGGATTTTTATCTGGTTTCCAGACAAGACTGGATAAACCAGAAAGGTTGAGAAATGGTATTTTTGTTGTTTAGTCATTTCAGTCATGTCCAACTCTTTGCAACCTCCTTTGGGATTTTCTTGATAAAAACACCAGAGCGGTTTGCCATTTCCTTCTCCAGTGGATCACCTTTTCTCAGAACTCTCTATTATGACTGTCCATCTTGGGTAATGCTGCACTGCATAGCTCGCAGTTTCATTAAGCTATATAAGCCTCTCTCATATGACAAGGCAATGATCTGGGTTGAGGGGGGGGTGACCTCTAAAGACAAAAGGTTATTGTTAAATGGCTGCTTGGTATTGGTAAGGGATGGGACGTTACCAGTATGCTTCAGATGAAACTGACCTAAACTTTCTGAGAGGTGTGTTTTCCATACTGACCTTTCCCAAGATTGTTAGAACCATAGATAGGGACCAAAAAAACCTGTCACAAGTACTCCTGTCAGATCAGTATTACAAATAGTGTTATTTTCATAAGAAACTGTTGCTCACTTAGCCATTATCTACTCGATATTCCCATTACACCTACAGATCAGTGCTAGAAATCACTTACTCTCAAAGAACTTACAGTCTTCCATTCCTACTATTAATTCCACTCCTAACTGACATTTATAAAGGGTTTACAGAGCATTTTCTTTATATTAATTATCTCATTCATCCCCTCATCAATCTTGTGAAGTACAGGTACTTTAGATATTATTTTTCCCAATGTGCTGGTGAACAAAACGTCTTAAAGACATAAAAATGACTTGTCCAGGGTTCCACAGATGGTAATTGTCAGAGACAGATTTTGAACCCAGTTCTAGCAGGAACCTAAGTCCGGTTTTTCGGGGGAGTTTTTCCTCTCCAGTGGCACATATTGTTCTTTGATGTAAAAGTAGCTTTAGGAGACTTAGGTTCAGTGTGTACTGACTTTGTTTTATACCCTGGAAATTACTTTCAAGAAAAACAAAATCCATGATATTTTCATTCTTCTTTTGTTAACCTGATAATTGAATACAGGAAGGAGAATACAAGTAATTGAATGTTCCAATGAGTTAGGTTCTGTTTAATGGAGGCTTCACTTTAATTTGATAAATTTAGAGAAGTCAATGAGTTTCTCATGAATTATCTCTTAAATGGGAATAATAGCTCATGATCTTTTGCTACCAAATAGAAAATTATAAAACTACTACCTTTGAAGCATTTTGACCTCCTCAAAAATGGTACTGTATCAACTTAATGTATTATTTTTAGTGATTATTAGTTCTCCTAACATGATATTGCCATTAATAGGTTATATAAGCCTCTCTGCTTTCTTAGAAAAATTAGCTTAAAAAATCATTGGTCTCCTAATTATTTCAACCTTTTCTCTTTGATTCTTCCTCTGGCAGAACTACCTTAAATTTAACTCAAATAATTACAAGAATGAATAAATTGGCATCTCTTTCATCCCCCTGTTTCTTCTTTCTACTGGACACTGTGTGCTTTTTATCTCGCTGAGATTTCCTGGGACTGCTAAGTAGGCAGTAACTAATGACTGAATCATGAATAAATTCTCAGCATGAAACCAGTATTAAAAAGATATTTTTCAGCTAAAACTCAGCATTGCGGAATAAAGGATTACTCTTGATGATGATACAGGGCAGAAAAGCAAATGTACCATATTAATTTTATATATAGAGAGAAAGTTTTCTCTTTTTCCCCAGCAAACACCATTTCACAATAATCAATTGACTGGAATTTGGGGGTGGGATGGGAATCTGCCCTAACTTTCCTTTTCCTTCATGACATCCCCATTTTGAACTCGTTTCCGTAGTTGGTGGTTGCTTAGCTAAACCAAATTTATAAGAAAATTGAAGTTCATTTTCTTCTATTTCTCTGTGGGACTTAGGGATGGTTCACATATCTCTCTCTCACCAAATGAATGCCTAATGGGAAAGAGCACAAAATTATACAGAGAGAAAACTCTACTTTCAAGGAAATTATGAAGAGGGTAGAAGACCTGAATAATTGACTAAGTGAATATTGACTAAGCTGTAATGCAACAGCAAACCCACTAGTTCTAGCTATCGCGGTATTACATTTGTGGCTAGCTTACTGAGAAATACAGATCATTTAACATTGTCTTCTGGGTGATACAGGTAGAAATATGCTTTAGAGTCATTTGATATGCTCTTGCATATAACCACACAATACAATTTGATTCTTTTAAAATGTTTATAAGGATAAAAGAGAATCAGGAATTATCTTTGTTTGAGTGCATTTCACTATGATTAAAATAAATTTGAAGGGAGGATTTTCCTAAAGCTTTGCTTTAGTAAAATAATATAGGGCAAATTTCCAAAGAAATGATCTCTAGTTATAGGAGATTTAAAGTAATAGTC
>CM053775.1:9762631-9788092 GCA_028658325.1 Potorous gilbertii
AACTACAAAAGCTAATCTGATTCTCCAACACTACATTTTTCTCTCAACCAAATTACTTTGCCCTGGTTTCTCTTTGTTCCCTTTATAGCCTTGACCCTATCTTTCACCTGTTCAAATATATACAGTGTTTTCCACCATTGACTCTCTTGTGCCCATACACTACAACTGTTCATATACTGCCAAACCTTGACATCAAATCACCCCGACCAACTACTTTCTCTGTTCATGCTGCTGAGCCGCTAAATGCTGTTGGAGGAGGTCACAGCCGCTCACTGAGTTCTTTGTGAATTTATATTATCCAATACCCCTTGGGTTCTCTCTGCTTCATGAAAAAAAATTGTGTCTTTCCTTAATTGACTTTCTAGTTCCCTTTTCTCACTGATAAATCCACCATCTTTCTCTCTTCGAGCCATCACTTTCTATTCTACAAGCCCTCTTTAAGGAGAGAGCCATATATACCATATCACTACTACTACTACTGCTACTACTACTACCACTACTATACCGCTCTTAGTTGACTCTTTTTATGTATTCCATACCTGAAAAATTTCTTATATCTTTTCTCTCTCCTTCCATGGTGTCCTCCTGTCTTTGATGTTGGTTGACTTTTTTCCTTACTAAGGTCAACCTCCCTATATTCTCAATCCTATCCCTATTTGTTTCTTTCAAGAATTTTCCCATCTATCATTCCCTCTTTCCATCATTTCTAATTTCTCCCTATCTCCTGGGTTTTCTTTGTGCCCATTGCCTATCACCAATTCCAGGTCTACTTCATTCTTTTACAAACCAAAATTAAAACCAAACAAAAGACAGAACCAAGAATAAAACCACTTGACCTTGCCATCCTCTCAAACTATCACCCAACATTTTTCCTGCATTTCATTGGCAAAGGCTTACAGTCATCCACATTTTATGACTCTACTTCCTCACCAACTTAACCCTTTAAAAGCAGCTCTTTCAAAAGTCAGCATCTCTCAATTGCCTAGAGGCAGCTGGATAGTAAAGTGACAGCTGATGTGGATTCAGGAAGACTTGAATTGAATCCTATTCCAGACACTTATTAGCTGTTTGGCCTTGGAAAAGCTCTAACACTGGGCTAATCTGAGACAGCCTCATTTTCCTCATCTGTAAAATGGAGCTAACAATAGCACCTGAGGTATCACACTACTTCTGCAAAGATTAAACAATATATCTCTATCAATCCATCTAGATATAGCTATCTCTCTAGATACACACCTCTATACAGTCAATCCTCAATATTCATGCATTTTACTTCTACAACTTGAAGCATTCATGTGATTATATTAGTAACCTCATTTTTACTTTTGTGTTGGTAGGCATGCACCTTTGCAGCTATGTGCAGTAGAGAAAAAATGAGAGGCACTATGTGCACAAGTTGGTGGAGCGTCTGGTATTCTATGAGGTACTGCACTTGTCTTGATCACTCTGCCATTGTAAAGAACTCCCTGTGCATTCATTGCATATTTTCATTGTTTGCCTTTAAAACTGAAGTTTTGTGTTTCAGTTATGCCTGCAAAGCATCATGCAAGTTCTTTGAGCAAGTATACAAAAATCAATGATTCAACTGAGTGAGAAAATAAAGGTCTTCAATAAATTTTGTGCCAGAATGTCTGCAGTCACTGTTGGCCTAATTGACCAGTTGGCTAGAGACATGGAGTCTGATGATCGCATCATCAATCACTGACTCAAGGTTAAATATCAACTCACCTCTGCTGTGCTTTTGTTCTTCTAAATCCTTAAGGATATCAAAGGGCTCATGAAGCAGGCATTACTGATGTATTATGTCAATATGGTACATCCTTTACAATCTCTAACATCATCCATCAGTTGTGAAGGTCGGCGTTGGAGGGGATATTGAGACCTTGCAAGTCTCTACATATTCCAATAGCAGCAAGTAAAGTCCCAGCAACTTCTTCTTTGGTTTTCAGAGGGCAGCCATGGTAGAGAGGTTTACAGTAGTATATAGAAATGTGCCCTCAAACTGCCATCTGGCACAGTTAAGATTCAGGTTAAAAAAGTTTCAGTTTTAAGAATTTTATTTCCTACAGTATTATGGTACTGTAGATTTCATGGGTAATGAAAAATGACTATTGTCTGAAATAATTTATTTTAATTGAGATCTTAACCCTAAAGTTCATGGAATTCTAGAGAATTACTAGTAAGAAAAATGTTTTGCATGTTACCAATTTTATTTTGTGTAGTGTATATCATGAGTTATTTCTTGTCTATTGTGTTAGAAGTACATATTATAAGAATTAGTGTTTTGGTTATAAAGAATTTTATGATGAAAAATATACTTTCAGCAATCTCTAGTTAAAGACTACAATTTTTGATAGCTACAGGAACATAACTCCCTATTTCCCATTGGTTCAATGTATCAACATTCCTGTTTTTTTTTAATTTTGTGACATTTAAAAAAAATTACTTTGTTTTTAGTTTCCCACAAACATTTCCATATACCTTAGACTTCCTCCCCCTCCCTCCACCCTCCCTCCAAGAGATGGTGTGCAATCTTACATAGGTTCTACACATATATTCTTATCAAATACATTTTCATCTTAGTCATGTTGCATAGAAGAATTAAAATGAATGGAAGAAATCATAAAACAAAACAAAACAAAACACAAGAGAAAATAGTCTGCTTCATTCTGTGATCCAATTCCATAGTTCTTTCTCTGAATGTGGAAGGCATTTTGCTTCGAGTCCATTGGGAATTTTTTAGGTTCTTACATTACTGTGAAGGACTAAATCTACCAGAAAAGTTCCTCGCACACTGCAGTTGTTGCTGTGTACAAAGTTCTCCTTCATGTAAGTCCTTCCAGGCCTCTCTGAAGTCTCCCTGTTCATCATTTCTTATACTGCAATGGTATTCCAGTACATTCATATACCATAACTTGTTCAGCCATTCTCCAGTTAATGGGCATCCCCTCGATTTCCAGTTCTTGGCCATCACAAAGAAAGCTGCTATAAATATTTTTGTACATGTGGGACCTTTTCCCATCTTTATGATCTCTTTGGGATACAGTCCTAGAAGCAATATTGCTATGTCAAAGGGAATGCACTCTTTTGTAGCCCTTTTGAGTATAGTTCCAAATTGCTCTCCAGAATGGTTGGATCAGCTCACAGCTCTACCAATAAGGAATTAGTGTTCCAACTCTTCCACATCTTCTGCAATATTTATCATCTTCCTGTTTTGTCATGTTAGCCAATCTGATAGGTATGATGTGGTACTTCAGAGTTGTTTTTATTTGCATCTCTCTAATCAATAGTGATTTAAAGTATTTTTTATTTGGCTAGAGATAGCTTTAATTCCTTCCTCTGAAAACTGCCTATTTATATCCTTTGACCATTTATCAATTGGGGAATAATTTGTATTCTTGTAAATTTGACAAAGTTCTCTATATATTTTAGAAATGAGGCCTTTATCACAGACACTAGTTGCAAAAAATTCTTTCCCAGTTTTCTGCTTCCCTTCTAGTCTTGGTTACATTGAGTTTGTTTGTGCAAAAACTCTTCAATTTAATGTAATCAAAATTATCCATTTTGTACTTTATAATGTTCTCTGTCTCTAGTTTGGTCAAAATTTCTTCATTCTCCATAAATCTGACAAATACACTACTCCTTGCTCAACTAATTTGTTTATATTATCTGTCTTTTATAACTAGATCATGTATCCATTTGGACTTTATTCTTGTGTACAGTGTCAGGCATTAGTCTATGCCTAGTTTCTGCTACACTGTTAACCAGTTTTCCCAGCAATTTTTGTCAAACAATAAGGCCTTATCCCAGAAGCTGGAATCCTTGGGTTTATCAAACAGTAGATTGCTTATATTCATTGATTACTATGTCTTGAGTACCTAAACTATTCCACTGACTATTTCTTAGTCAGTTCCAAGTGGTTTTGATGACTGCTGCTTCATAATACAATTTGAAGTCTGGAAGGCCTAGGTCACCTTCCCTTGTTGTTTAACCCATTTACTCTTTTAGATTATTTAGTTTCCAATTAATTTTTGGTTTACCCCTCCATAGGCTTTCATTATATACAATTTTTATGACATTATTTTCTGAGAAGGATGTATTGACTATCTCTGCCTTTCTGCATTCAATTGTGAGGTTTTTATACCCTAATAAATGATCAATTTTTGTATATGTGCCATGTACCACTGAGAAAAAGGTATATTCCTTTTTATCTCCATTCAATTTTCTCCAAAGATCTATCATATCTACCTTAACCAGAATTTTATTCATCTTCTTAACTTCTTTCTTGTTTATTTTGAGGTGAGATTTATCATGTTCAGAAAGGGGAAGTTGAGGTCCCCTACTAGTATAGTTTTGCTGTATATTTCTTCTTGTAACTGCTTTAACTTCTCCTCTAAGAATTGGATGCTACACCACATGGAGCATATATGTTTAGTAATGATATTCATTCATTATCTATGGTTCCTTTTAGCAGAATATAGTTTCCTTCCATATCTCTTTTGATTAGATCTATTTCTGCTTTTGCTTTGTCTGAGATTCTGATTGCTACCCCTGCTTTTTTACATCAGATGAAGCACAATATATTATGTTCCAACTTTTACCTTTACCCTGAGTATATCCCCCCATTTCAAATGTGTTTTTTGTAAACAACATATTGTTGGATTATGGCTTTTAATCCATTCTGATATCCACCTCCATTTTAGGAGAGAGTTCATCCCATTCACATTCACAGTTATGCTTACTATCTGTGTCTTTCCCTCCATCCTCTTTTCTCCTGTTTATGCTTTTAGTTCTCCCTTCTCCCTTCCCTTCCACAACAGAGTTTTAATTTTTGACCACCATCTCCCTCAGTCTTCCTTCTTTCTGCCCCCTCCCTTTTATTTCCCTTTACCCTTGCCACTTCTTCCAGCCCTTGTAGCCTCCCTTCCCTTTTCTTTCCCCTTCCCCCCACTGCCTATAGAGCTAGTTAGATTTCTATACTTACCTGAGTTTGTTGTTCCCTCCTTGAACCAAATCAGATGAAAGTAAATCTCAAATGATGCTCATCTCTCTCCCTTCTTTCCCTCTACTGTAATATGCTTTTGTGCCTCTCCCTATGATGTAATTTACCTTCTTCTGCCTACTCCTTTTCACATCTACTATCACAATCCCTTTGCACCCTTACATCAAATTTTTGTCATCATATCATTTAATTTATACCCATGCACTCTATGTAATCTCCTTTAAATATCATAAGTATACAATTCTCAAGATTAACAAGTATCTTCTTCCCTTACAGGGATGTAAACAGTTTGCCTATATTGAGTAACAAGTTTTTTCTCCTTGTTTACCTTTTTATGCATCTCTTGAGACTTGTGTCTGAAGATCAAATTTTTTTTTACTGAGCTCTGACCTTTTCATCAGGAAAAGTCTAGAAATCCCTTATTTCATTGAAGATCCATCTCCTTGCCTTAAATATTATGCTCAATTTTGCTGGGTAATTGATGCTTGCTTGTAGTCTCAGCTCCTTTGCCTTACAGAATATCGTATTCCAATTCCTTCAATCTTTTAATGTAGAAGCTGCAAGGTACTGTGTGATCCTGACTCTAGTTCCTCAATATTTGAATTGTTTCTTTCTGGTTTCCTGAAAAATTTTCTCCTTCATCTGACAGTTCTTGAATTTGGCAATGATATTCTTTGGTGTTTTCAGTTTGGAATTTCCTTCAGGAGGTAAATGGTGGATTCTTTGGAAGACTATTTTGCCCTCTGGATCTGGGACCTCTGGACAGTTTTCCTTGATGATTTCTTGGAAGATATTCTTTGGACTCATTTTTTCATCATGGCTTTTTGGTAGACCAATAATTCTTAGATTTTTTTCTTCTGGTTCTATTTTCCAGGTTATTTGTTGTTCCAATGAGATATTTTATGTTTTCTTCTTTTTTTTTCATTCTTTAAATTTTGTTTGATTGATTCTTGATGTCTCATAAAGTCATTAGCTTCTATCTGCCCAATTCTAACTTTTAATAGATTGTTTTCTTTAGTGAACTTTTGCATCTCCTTTTCCATTTGCTCAATTGTTCCTTTTAAAGAGTTATTTTCTCCACTTAGGTTTTGTACTTCCTTTTCCATTAGTCCAATTTTCCTTTTGAAGGAGCTATTCTCTTCAGTGATTTCATTTTTCATATTTTTAAAATCATTGGCCAGTTTTTCTTCTATTTCTCTAATTTGGCTTTTAAAATCCTTCTTGAGCTCTTCCAAGAATGCTCTCTGGGTTTGAGATCAGTTCATATTCCCTTCTGAAGTTTCATATGGGAGTGCAGTCTCAATACTGACTTCTTTGGTATTCGTGTTTTGGTCCCTGTCCCCATAGAAAGATTCTTTTCTTGCTCATGATGATCACTCTTTTCCTGGCTTTTAAAGTGGATCTCTGCTTCTGGGGCACAGGGGGCTCAGTCCTATGGTTCTTGTGTGTCAAAGTTGCAGCCAGGTAAAGTCTTTCTGGATTTTCCAAGAGTTACTCTGGAGCTAGCCGCATTGTGTATGTAGGGGAGTGGTCTGGCCACAGGAGGTCTCCTCTACTGAACTAGAGTATGGGCAAGCTCACCAGGATTCCTGGCATTGACTGTTACAGGCTCCACCCTCCCCTCCCCCCTGGGCTCAGGATCTCCTCTTGTTTTGCTGAGCTAGGGCTGTCTGAGACAGGTGAGGTATTGCACTGGTCCCCTGCATCCACAGCAAGAGGCAGTCCCTTTTGTGACTTTCCTAGCCTTGTGAGCTAAGAGACTATTTACCCTTTGGCTGATCCCAGTGGTCCAGGATTTTTCCTGGTGAAATATTCTCTGTGTTTTTCAAGGTCAACAAGGGGAGGGGGTAGAGCATTTACTGATCACTCCACCATCTTGCCTCCTGGGACTTCAAATAGGTGATTTACAGACATTTAATCTGCGGGCTGATTGTCTTAGGAGTGTCTGCTACAGTTACCTGGGGTTCTGTGCTTCTTTCTTACTCTCTTCCACTGGACTGTTGTCCTGGGTTGATATGTTTGAAAATCGGCAATTCTGCTGCTGCTTCAAACCACCTGGGGCTTCCTGCTTGACTTTGCTTAGCAGGGTCTGTGCTGGTACAGCCTGTGTGCTGTACAGCCTGTGCACTGTGTGCTCCTCCAGCCCCGTGCAGCAGATCCTTCCTGTAGACCTTCCAGTCTGTCCTAGGTTGGAAATCTGCCACATATGGCCTCCTATTGTATTTTGCACTCTAAAATTTGTTCAGATTCTCTTTTTAAAGGTATCTGAAGGAGTTTGTCTTAGGGTGAGTACGAGTTCTCATTCTGCCATCTTGGCTCCAACTTTTTGTGCCATGTTTTAGAAATATTACCCTCATAAAAGCTGAAGATTGACTCTGTGTGCATGTATATGTATATTGCCTTGCAAACATTAAAGCCCTTATGTAAATAATTTGTTCATAGCAGTCTTTTGTACCGTTATCAACTTCCTTCAACTCACTGAAGAATTTTACACTGTTGAACATTCCCTCCTGCTGAACATAGTTTCCTTTCTTGGCTTCTTCAATACTTTTCTCTTCTAGTTTTCCTCTGAGTGTGCCCTTTGCTAGATCATCATCCATCTCCAGTCTTTTTATATGAATATTCCTCAGGGATTTGTCTTGGTACCTTTTTTTCTCTCTACATGGTTCCCATTCCTAAAATGAATGCCCCCTCTATGCCTCAACCTCTCAAAATCTCTAGATTCCTTAAAAATGAGCTCAAATGACACTTTCTAATTAAAATTTTTCTTGTTACCCTAACTGTTGGTTTTTCTTCTTCACATCCTAAATATTTTGTATTAATGTTATAAATATTTTATATATGCTTATATGTGTACTTGCTGTCTACCCTGATAAAATGTATAGTACCTAATGTAAATAATGTCCCATTTTTGTTTTGGTATCTCCAGAACCTAACATAGTACTTAATCAATGCTTCTTCACTTGATTGACAATTCAGGCCCTCCTTATCTCTTACTTGGATTACTACAAAGTCTTCTAATTGACGTCTTTGCTTCCAGTCTCTCTGCACTTGTCTATGCTCCACACAAATGCCAAAATAATATTTCAGAGGCATAGGTCTCAGCAAATTATTCCTTTGTTTAAAAAGTTTGAATTCACGTTTCTCAAAGAGCAAAATACAAATTCCTTAGCTATACATTCAACTTCATCTATAACCTGACTCATACTAGCTTTCTTTGCTTTTTAAATGATATATTAATTTTTTTATTTATTCATCTTCCAGATTTCATCTTTTAGCCACCCCTCTTTCTCTTTGAAGAACCACTCCTTATATAACAAAGAATGTTATAAAGGAGGGAATAAAAAGGAGGTAGAGGAAAAAATCAGCAAAACTCTTACATTGAGAAGATGTGATATTGTTTGCAATGGAACACTTAGCTCTGTAAAGGAGCAGGAAGATGTTTCTTCTTATATTTCTTCTTTGGGACTACCTTATTCTTTTTTACTTTTTCAGTATATTCCATTTTGATTATTTTCTCATCATTGTTCCTTTTGTTCCTTCCATTTGTACTATTGCAATAATTGTTTATAGTTTTCTTCTGGCTCTACTTACTTCTCTTAGTGTAAGCTTTTCTATACTTTTATATATTCATCATGTTCATTCTTTTTCACAATATGGTAGTGATCCATTAAGAACATCTTAATCTGAACAGATACCACATTTTGTTTAGCCATTCCATAGTCAACGGGAATTCACAGCCCCTCTTCATTCTACTTCCTTCCCTCCATTATTTCCTATTTATCCTTTTTTATAGCTTGTTTTGTATATATTTTTTTACATGTTTGTCTCCTTCAAATTGTGAATTCCTTGAGGGCAGGGGATGCCTTTTGCCATTTTTTTGTATCCCTAAGACTTAGCACAGTGCCTGGCACCTAATAAATATGGCTGCATAATAAATATTGAATGATAGGTTCATACCAATAAAGCACTGAGTCTAAAGTAAGGAAAACCTGAGTTCAGATAAACTCTTAGATACTTACTAACTGTGTGATTCTGGGAAGTCACTCTGTCTTCTTCAGTTTCTCCAACTGTAAAGTGGCTATGAAAACATCTGCCTCACTGAGATATTTTTAAAGCTCTTAGTCCAGTGCCTGGTACCTACTAGGTGCTCAATAAAGGTTTATACCCTTTATCTTCCTTTCCCATTCTTTGTTAGGAGGTGATTAGCATGCTTCAACATAAGGTCTCTGAAATCATTGTCAGTCATTGCATTGATAGAGATCTTAAATCTTTTAAAGCTTTTTGACTTTATAATTCAGCTGTTATTTTATAAATTGTATTTCTTGTTCTGATCATTTCACTCCATACAACTTCATAGAAATCTTTCCAGGTTTCTCTGAAACCATGCCCTTCATAATTTCTTACAGTACAGTAGTATTCCATTACATTCATATGCCATAATTTTTTAGCCCTTCTATTGATGGCAGCCCCTTAGTTTCCAGTCTGCTGCTAGCACACAAAGAGCTGCTATAAATATATTTACATATATGATCTTTTTCATTTTTCTTTGATCTCTTATCTGATAGTGTATCACTGAGTAAGGGTATGCAGAGTTTTAGTCGTTTTGTTTTTTAGTTACAAATTTGGTATTTAGTCACAAATAAGTATGGGCAGATTGGATTTCATCCTTAGAAAACTCTGTTTGAAGTTTTTAACCATGTGTTAATTACCAAATAACTTTTATTCTTATGCATTTATGTCAATTCCCTATATATCTTGGAAATGAGATCATCATCATGAAACTAACTGTAAAGATTTATTCACAGTTATATTTCCCTTCTAATTTTACCTGTATTGGTTTTGTTTGTACAGCAACGTTTAAATTTTGTATAAACAAAATTGTGCATTTTATTTGTTTCATATAAAGATTCTGGTGTGAGGGCTTTCTTTTTCAATTTTTGAGAATAGTTTCTGTAGTATTGGTATTAATTTTTCTCTAAAAGTCTGATATAATTCTCTTATAAATTCTCCAGGGCAAGATAATCCACCACCACCCATCTCCACCCCCACTATTCAATAGTTCCTTTTATAGATAGGTCTGTTTCCTTTTCTGAAGTTGGATTATTTAAGATCTCTATTTACTGTTCTGTTAGTCTAGGTATTTTATACTTTTGAAAATAAGACTTTATTTTTTGTGTGTTCTCCATTTTATGGGCACATAACTGCATATTAGGTACTGATAATTCTTTTAATTTCTTCTGGTTTTGGTGTGATTTCACGTTGTTCCTTTTTCTGTCTTCATTTTAATCAAGTTAGATAAACATTTGTTTGGGGTTTTAAAAAGTCTTTTAAAAGATTCATCTTTTAGTTTCCTTTGTAGGTTCTATAGATCTTTGGTTTTCCAGTCTATCTTTGTTTCCTTTACTTTCTAAGATTTTCTTTTTTGTGTATATTTTGGGTTTATTTGTTGCCTTTCTATTTTTAAAAAATGCATATTCATTTCATTAGTCCTTTTTCTATTTTGTTAAAGTATATTTTTAGGGATAGGCTTTTTCTTGGAGGACTGCTTTAGCTGTATTCCACAATTTTGGTGTGTTGTCTCATTATTAACATTTTAATATAATTATTTTTTCTTTGATTTATTCCTCTGATTTCCCTTCTCCTGAGGAAGGATGTTGTCCATGGAGGCACAACATTCTCTCTCAGAGGAAATAGTCTTTTTCAGATTAAATCTATTTCAAGTTCCTCATTTCCCACTACATGCATGTTTATCTTTCCCATGAGACTACTCATCAGTGAGGTATGCTCTCTCCATTGAGTTTGACCTCTCTGTTCTATTTTCCATCCTTCAATCCTTCTACATCCTGTTTCTCCATGTAGTCACACTAATTCTGTGTTTTATTCCTATAAAATACATGTCAGGGAAGTTGTAGGTTTTAGTTCTTGGTGTCTCAGGTATAGTCCCCCACCACTTTCCCGACTACTTTAAATTTCCCTTATATCTTTGTCCTGTTCTGTCCTTAAACAAAAAAAACATTTTTTTGAAAGTTCTTCTTTTTTTTAATCTTATGGGAGATCTGTGATACTTAATTTGGCTCTATGCATCCTGTCTTGAAGGTCAATGGCTTTTGCTTTTATGGAAATTGTGTATTGTTTTAGCATTATTGCCTTTTTTCCTTCTACCTTTTGTTTCCATATATTTGTCACTCTGCCATCATTTCTTTGGACTCACCACTATTCCGTTCATTTTTTCCATCACTGCAAGTCATACATTCTGACCATTCTTCCTTTCTAATTTATCTTCTGCTTTCCATTTCTCTTTGCAACTATTTTGGAACATACCATTGCTGTCCATGCCCTCTTGAGATTCCACAATGTTTTTTTCCACAAGTTTTATATTTTGTGAGACATTGTTTGTAATTGTAATTGTCTTGTAACATTTACTTGGAGAAGGTTGGAAACTTTTTGTAATTTTAATGCTTATCTTTCCTTCACATTTTATCATCCTTCTTGTTGGTTTTTGGGTTTGCATTCTTGGTTTTAAATTGTATTTTCTTCCTCTGAAAAGCTCTCCTTTTACTCACATTCTGACCCCTCCTCTTTTGGTGGTGGGTATTCCCTCAAGGTTATACTGCCACACCACCTAGGACTTTTACCATATTGTAAGGTTTACTTTTAACCAGCATTGGTCTCAATTCCAGGTAGCTTCTGGGAGGAAAGGACCAGCTTGAACTGAACTTCAGTTTCATTTTCTTTAGGTCTGATGTAGCCACGTACACTGGCCTCTTTACCCATTCTCTTCCTTATTTTCTTCTCTGGCAATGCTGAATTAGTGTATGCTGTCTGTTGCAGGGTTGGATTGCACAAAGTTGGTACGTAGAGGAAATTCTCTGCATATTTGAGATTTCCTAAACTATGGGCTGCCTCAGGCAGAGGGGACCCTAATACTCTGACTTCTCCATTTCCCCCCTCTCTTCCTCATGGAATTGAGCTGAGTTAACTTTTGATGCATGTTGTGATGGAATATTACCATAAGAGTCTCTGTGGTAGCAGGAGAATTCCTCTGGTTCCCAAAACATTTCCAGTAGGATTGAGCCATAAATATCTCTGCTTTATGAGGAGAAGGCTTATATTGATCTCAAAGTACAAGGTCCTGGGTCAATTTGTGCATGTTACTAAAGCATAGATGTAGTTCAGGGATGCTGATTAGAATTCTCCTGTGTTAATTCTTGTAATTGTTACTCATTGCGATTCCTACTTCCTTATCCTGAGGATTCAGTTATAAGTATTCTGCTCCTACCTAATAATTCCTCATTTCATGTTTTGTTGTTTGCTTTTTGAGCGTTAACGGGGACTAGTGAAAATATCTAATGCTCCACCTTACTGGTCCTCTGACCAAGCCATTACTTCTAGCCTTATTTCAAATACACTCCTTCATAAGCTTTATGTTTTAACCAACATGAACTTCATACTTCATCTTCAGACTCCAAGTGTTGACATTCCCCGGTTTATATTCTCTTTTTCCACCTCCCAGAAACTTTGTCTTCTTTTTTTCAAGACTCTCATCTGGAACCTCTTGCAGGAAATCTTCCATGATTCCCCCAGTTGTCAGTTCTCTCTGTTTTCCTTGTGTTGTACTGATTTGCATACATGTTCTATAACCATTGTAGAATATAAGCTTTTGTAGTTCAATCACCATTTTGTTTTCGTTCTTGTATCTCCAACATTTAGCACAGTGCTTTGTGCATAGTAGGAGTTTAGTAAATGTAAAATTGAATTGACTGGGGATGTTATAGTGAACTAAGTAAATGTCAACTCCTTCCACCCAATACTAGGGCTGCTACCTTAGTTGTGATTACCATTTCTTTTCCTATATGATCTTCCCAATTGCTTGTTAATCTAGATACATAATTTTGATTTCTTCTGTATCCCATAGTCTTTGCTCTAGTTGGGGGATCTATTATTTGTGATGCCAGTGTTGACTCATCTGAAAACCCTTCTAGTCTTCACTTGGATCTTTTGCTATATGTGGTTTAGTTTGCCTTGCCAAGTTTGGCATTTGATGGTACAGTGGCAAGAGCCCTGAGCCTAGAGTCAGGAAAGACAGGAATATGAGTTCAGATACGACTGAAGACACTAACTGTATAACCCTGGGAAAGTTATTTAACTTCTGTTTGCCTCAGTTTTCTTATCTCCAAAATCAGGATAAAAACATCAACTAGCTCTCAACATTGTTATGAGGACCAAGTTAGTTAATATTTGTAAAGTGCTTAGCATAGTACCTAACATATATAAATATTTAAATATTTATTCCCTTATTAAGTTGTTTTCCAATCACATGTGACAACTACTTCTGCTTACATATGTTTGATGTTTTTCAATTGAAAAACTTCTTTGATTTTTATTCTGTGAGAAAAGTAAGAAATGCAGTAATAGCACAATACAGGTATTAATTTAAAAAATTACTGTCTGAAAAAAACAACATATATCAGAACAGGATGCCTTTTAAGACACCATCCATTGGGTACCTTACATAAATACAAAAAAGTTTAGTAATTTTAGACTTAGATTGAGGGGAAGAAACCAAATCCACCCTTTTATATTTTGCTGGATCCCCTCTATACCTCTAGTTTTCAGAAAGGACAAATGACCACAGTGTCTGTAGGACTTCCTCAATGAGTCACACCTTCTATTTCTTTATCTTTCAACTGTTCAGACTGCCAGCAGCCATTACATTCTGAATGTGACTATGAGACAAGCTGCTAACAGCCTTTGTCATTTCAATTTTTCACACATTTTCTTTTTGTAACAGCCCTTGCCATTTCAATTTTTCACACACTTTCTCTCTCTCTCTCTCTCTCTCTCTCTCTCTCTCTCTCTCTCTCTCTCTGTTTCTCTCTGTTTCTCTCTTTCTCTCTCCCCTCTCCTCTCTCTTCCTCCCTCCCTTTTTTTTCTCTCTCGTTCTCTCTCTCACAGTGTGCACAGGCTTTCTATGAGTTAAGCCTCCTTTTGGCAGCCAACTGCTGAGGGCCACTCTACTGATCAAGGGTCTCAGTTTCAGAACTGTCAAATCTAATCAAAATGAAGAAAATCACAAAGGAGGTAGTTGTGTACAGTTTGACCTGTGAGTCATCTCACTTTGTCTGTTCCAGATTACTTTAGATCATCACAAAAACTGGAGATATGGAGCCATGTTGCCATTACCAGCACTACCACACTTCCCAGTTTCACTGAAGCACCACCCATCAAAAGAATATTTCCTCTATATTGCTGTATAAGACCTGATTATTAAACAGTAGGCTGCATGAGGGTAATTTGTGTGACCCTATGATACTGTCACAAAGACATCCAGTTACTGTGGCAATTTGGTAGCATATTCTGGTCATATTCTGAGTCACTTGTGTCCCTTTAGCACAAGCCCAAACAATATGCTATTGATCCCTGGATAGGAAGTAGAGGGAATTTCACAGGCTTGACTGAAAGACAATACTTTATTTGGGTCAAGGGTTATAACAAAGATCAATATCAGTTTCCATGTGAGTATAGTGTTGGACTTTGGTCCCACAGCACCGCTCACATCTGTCTGTGGTTCTTTTTTTCTCCAGTTATGTAGCCTGCCCTTCACCTCTTATTTGGCAGTATCCTCCCAAATCTGCTTCCAGCGTCTAATCCATGGCCTCTCTAAACTGTCCACATAGTTGCCATAATAATCTTTCTCAGGCCCAAGGGTGACCATGTCATCCCTTGCTTTAGATGCTTCAGTGGCTCCCTATTGCTTCTAGGCTAAAAGAGACCAGCAACTTAACTTGGAATTTATATAAAGCCTCTCACAATCTGTCTCCAGCCTGACTTCTAGGGTTTGTTTGTTATTATTCCACTTTGAATAATCTTGATTGTAGCCTATCTGAACTATTTGCTTTTCCCTCTGTTTGGTATTTCATCATATCTTCAGATATTTGTACAGGTTGCCCAGGATGTAGCTCATCTTCCCTTTGACCTCCTCCAAGTTTTTGAGCTGGGAGCATTGTGGTTGAGAAGAAAGAACACTGGTCTCTAAGTAAGAGTACCCGGGTTCATTTCCCATTTCCATTGTTTCCTGTGACTTTGGACAAACCATGGGCCTCAGTTTCCTCATCTTGAAAATAAGGGATTTAGACTGAATGACCTCTTTGTTCCTTTCCAGCTCTATATTTATGTTCCTGTGATCTTCTATTTTCTGATCCTTCTGTTTATTCATAATTTCTCCACCTTGTAGAATATAATCTGTTCACTTTGGCATAAAGCGTTGCACATGGTAAGTGTTTCATTAATGCTAGTTTTCTTCCTTCACCTGTGGTAGCTTCCCCGACTCCCCCCCCCCCAATCTAACTTCCTTGAGATCCAGGTAGCTAACGTACAGACTCTACTACTGTATTTTGTTTTCTTGGGAGTTGGAATCAGGCAGTGATGTGCATTCTGGAAGGCAGAGGTAAGCACCCACTTTTGAATTACCCTGAAAAATGACTTCTCTCGGGGTCTAAAGCCTGCAGTGAGGTTAGGTATTCATTCTTTCCAGACTCCAGGCTAGAGTGATACAGTGGCTTAAGCAGTACCCCAGGAGCCTGATAGCAGCTGGGCCACGTACAACCAAGGAGCAGCTTGGGCCTTGGTCCAATCTAGCTCTTGATTTCTTTTCTGAGAGGGTGATGAAGTCAAGCAAGCAAACAGAAAGCTGTCCCCTTGAATTTCTTTAAAGGCCGAGCCTGGTGAGGGAGCACAGGCTGTGTTCATGTTCTGCTAGACTCCTCCACCACCCCCAGCTCTCTCCTTATTACTTGTGACCCCTGGCTGCCTTCCCCTGCTGTGGCCATGGCTTCCCAATCCGTGCAGCCCGACCCTTTGCCTTTGGAGCACCTGTTGTTCAGTAGGAAAATGAATTCTCTAGCACTTCCCTGTAGGTATTTCTGCACCATGTGGAGAGCTGCTGGTGCTTTAAGATCCTTCTAATATTTTACTTCAGTGGGAGGGAGAGAGAGTCAGTGATCATTTTTATGACACTATAAATTTGGGAACAGCTTAAAGGAAGATAAAGACGAACGGTATGATTAAGGGAATTGCAGGTTGGAACAGAGAAATTTGAAGGAGTTAAATGTGTTTAGTTGGCTAAGTAAAGAGTATTGAAGTGATGGGAAGAATGATTTTTTAAATGCCTGAAGGAAAGGGGAAGGGATTTTTTTTAGTTTCTTTTAGATATCTTTTACTGGCATCAGTGGGAGAACATTAAGGTTGGCTAGTGACCTGGATTGTCCTTCTTTCCTTTGTTTCTGGTATGCAGATACCTATGTTCATTCCCTAGCACAGTAGAGAGTCAAGAGAATCTGCGTCAAAAACCTGCCACTGATACTAAGTAGCTACGTGGCCCTGGGAAAGTCACCTTTCTGGGCCTCAGTTTCTTCATCTGCAAAACAGGGACGATAATAGTGTGCTTATCTCACAGAGTTGTTGTAAGGATCAAATGAGAGAACTGATAAAGTGCTTCGCAAACTTGAAAGTGCCGTGTCAATGTGTTATTACAATTAGCTCTGGTTTTTTCATTAACTTACTATGTGACCTTGGGTAAGTCATTTCCTATAGGCCTTAATTTTTTTCTCTGGAATATTTGAACTAAGTTTCTTCCTTCTATTTCCTTCCTTGCATGTTCTAAGATTTGCGACAGTTGTCTCTTCCCAATCAGATTTCACATTCTTCATGCTCTTCCTTCCTTCCTTCCTTCCTTCCTTTCTTCCTTCCTTCCTTCCTTCCTTTCATCCTTTCTTCTTCTCTTCTTTTCTCTACCATCCCCTCCCCTCCTCTCTCCTTTCTTTTTTCATCTGAGTGGGCCACCAGTAGAGAGGAACTTCTTTCCTGATGTGGATGCTCACCCATGCTACAACTTACAGTCTTAGAGAGTTATCTGGGACACTGAGAGGTTAGTTACCACAGTCATATTTTCCACCATGATTGTAAACCTCCCAGGTCTTCAGTAAATGCTACCATGATGGTTAACTATTCAAAAGAACTTTCTGGCATAGTCTCTAGATTTAGAGTGGATTGATGGAACCCTTCTTGCCTAGACTGTCTAATGAACACTAGTGTTCCTATAAATTGTACTCTTGACTCACAAAATTTCAGTACAAGTAAACAAATATTTGTTAAGCACTAGAGCTATAACAGGTACAAAGAAGCTGTGCCTTTGTCCCAGGACAGTAAAATTTAGAGTGAACTGATGATATCTCTAAGTCATTCATTCCACCAAAAATCTTTAAATGTCCTCTAAGTAACAGGCAATGTACAGGACAATTGGGATGAATTTTTTTGTTTAGTTGTTTCAGTCCAACTCTTTGTGACACCATTTGAGAATTTCTTGGTGAAGATACTAGAGTGGTTTGTCATTTCATTTTATTTTGTATTGCTTTCTCCAGCTTGTTTTGCAAATAAGGAAACTGAGGCAAACAGGGTGAAGTGACTTGCCCATGATCACACAGCTAGGAAGTATCTGAGGCCAGATTTGAACTCAGCAAGATAAGTCTTCCTAATTTCCAGCCCAGTGCTCTATCCAATGTAGCACTGCCTAGTTTCCCCAAGTTGGTATCACAGTTGGGATCACACAAAGAAGTACATCCTGGCCTCAAGAATAATAGGATCATTGATTTAGAGATAAAAAAGGGAGTTTTGTTCCTTAGGACTTCGTCTAACCCTCTCTTTTTATCTTTAAGGAGCATGAGACTGAGAGATTAAATAGCCAAATTCACATAGGTAGAAAGGGGCATAGTCTAGAAATGAATTTATATGTGTGTGTATGTGTGTGTGTGTGTACGCTGCTGCCTTTCCTTTATGTATGTACATGTGTGTATGTACATATGAAGTGGGGGTGGGGGAGAGGAAAAGGAAGCAGCATTTGTTAAATGCCTACTGTGTGCCAAGCACTGTACTGTGGTTTTTCAGTATTTCCTCTGATACTTACAACAACCCTCTGAAGCAAGTGAAGAATGAGTTCTGCTTTAGACATATAGTGCTTGAGAGACAGAGGAACAGGACCATAATATGCAAAAATATTTATAGGAACTCTTTTTTGATGTGGTGGCAAAGATTTGAAAAATATGGTGCTCATCAATTTGAGAATAGCTGAGCAAATTTAAGTATATGGAATACCACTGTGCCATACAGATGAAAGGAATGACATCAGAGAAACTTGGAAGATCTGTATACTTTGATGCATAGTAAAGTGATCAGAACCAGGAGAAGAATTTATCTGATGACAACAACATTATAAAGACAAGTAACTCTGAAAGACTTAGGAACTTTTATCAGTACGAGGACTGCAATTCTACAACACCATCATTAAAGTAGGCTACTCACTTCTTGAAAGAGAGACAAGACATAGAATGAAAAATATATTTTTGGACATACTCAATGGGGGAATTTGTGTTATATGACTGTGCATATTTATTATAAAAGATTTTCTTTTTTGTTAAAACTTATTTCCAATTGCATGTAAAAAATTTTTAACATTTGACTTTTAAAATTTTGAGTCCCATACTCTCTTTCATCCTTCCTCCTATTCCCCCCTCACTGAGAAGGCAAGCAATTTGATATAGGTTATACATGGAAGTCATGAAAAACATGTTTCCATATTAGCTATGTGGTAAAAGAAAACACACACATGCATACAAAATCCACCAAACCCAAGAAAAAAAAGAATATTTTTAAAAAAGAAGATACTATGTTTCAGTCTGCATTCAGACTCCATCAGTTCTTCTTCTGGAGGTGGGTAGTATTTTTCATCATAAGTCCTTTGGAATTGTCTTGGATCGTTATGTTGCTAAAAAGTCGTTCAGTCATTGATTATTGGACAATATTGCCGTTACTATGTACACTGTTCTCCTGGTTCTGCTCACTTAACTTTGTATCAATTCATGTTAATCTTTCCAGGTTTTTCTAAAAACATTCTGCTCATCATATCTCATAGAACAATAGCATTCCATCCCAATCATATACGGCTTGTTCGGCTATTTACCAATTAATGGGCATTCTCTTCATTGCCAATTTTCTGCCGCCACAAAAGGAGCTGCTATAAATATTTTTTGTACATACAAGACCTTTTCCTTTTTTATTTAAAGGCCACTAGACCTGCTTTTCATATTGTTGGGCCAGAGGCTATGTGCAGGTTTATAGCCTTTTGGGCGTAATTCCAAATTGCTATTCGGAATAGTTGGATCATTTTACAATGCCACTAGCAATGTATTAGTGTCCCGATTTTCCCACACCCCTCCAACATTTGTCACTTACTTCTTCTGTCATATTAGTCAATCTGCTTCACTCTGTATTCATTCTTTTTGTTTTGTTTTTTTTTCATTCTCATGGTTCCTTTCATTCATTCTAATTCTTCTATATTATATGAATAATGTGAAAATATGTTTAATAGGAATGTATATGTAGAGCCTATATCAGATTGTATGCCATCTTGGGGAGAGGAGAAAATTTAAAACTTAGAGAAGTGAGTATTGAACACTAAAATAAATAAATTAACTTAAAAAACCCTTTTTAATTTAATGTAACCAAATTATCTGTTTTACTTGCTGTAATGTTCTCTATCTGTTGTTTGGTCATAAATTCTTATCCATAGATCTCACTGGTAAACTATTCCATCGTCCCCTAATGTGCTTATGGTATCAAACTTTATGTCTAAATCATTTATCCTTTTTGGACTTACCCTGGTATATACAGTGTGAAATATTAGTCTGTGCTTGGTTTCTCTCAAACTGCTTTCCCTTTTTCTCAGCAGTTTTTGTCAAATAGTTAGTTCATGTCCTCAAAGCTCAGATCCTTGGGTTTATCAGACACTAGATGTCTGTGGTCATTACCTACTGTGTATTGTGTGCCCAATATATTCCACAGATCTACCACCCTATCTCACAGTGAGTACCAGATTGTTCTGATGAATTAGGTTCATAGTTTTCTTAATATTGATTAGGTCTTGTATTTGTAGCAGAAATTCCACCTGCTCATAGTATGTGATCTTTGTAATATGTTGCTATATTCTTCCTATTTTATTTAAAATTTTTATATAAATATCCATTTGGGAAATTGATCTATAGTTTTTTTTTTTGTTTTCACTCTTCCTGTTTTAGGTATTAGCACAATATTTGTGTCATAAAAGGAATTTGGTATTATTACTTCTCTGCCTATTTTTTCTAAATAGTTTATATGGTATTATAATTAAGTGTTCTTTTAATGTTTGCCAAAATTTATTTATGAAACCATTTGGTTCTGCAGATCTTTTTCTTAGGGAGCTGACAGATTGTTAATTTTTTTTAAAATTAGGGCTATTTAAGTATTCTATTTTCACTGCTGTTAATCTGCAGTCTATATTTTCTAAATATTAATCCATTTCACTTAGCTGTCAGACTTTGGGGCATATAATTGAGTAAACAATCTCCTAATAATTCCTTTAATTTCCTCTTCATTAGTGGTGAATTCACCCTTTTTATTTTTGATACTGGCAGTTTGGTTTTCTTTTTTTAAATTAAATTAACCAATGATTTATCTTGTTTATTGTCTTTTTTTCAGAAAACAAGCCCCTAATTTTATTAGTTCAATGGTTTTCTTACTTTCCATGATGTTAATCCCTCCTCTGATTTTCAGGATTTCCAATTTGGTGTTTTAATTGGGGTTTTAAAATTTGTTATTTTCCCACTTCTTTTTAGTTGTATGCCCAATTTATTGATCTGCTCTTTCTTTTATTAATATTATTGTTTAGAGATATAAATTTCCCCCTAAGTACTGCTTTGTCTCCATTCCATAAATTATGCTATATTGTCTTATTGTTGTCATTCTCTTTAATGAAATTATTGATTGTTTCTTTGATTTGTTGTTTGACTTATTCTTTAGAATTACTTAGTTTCAATTAATTTTTAATCTATATTTCCAAGGACCTACATTGAATATAATTTTTATTGCATTATTATCTGAAAAGGATGCATTTAATTTTTCTGCTTTTGTACATTTAATTGACATGATCAGTGTTTGGGTATATGCCATGTAGGGCTTAGAAAAAGGTATGTTCCTTTTAATTCTCATTTAATTTTCTCCAGAAGTCTATCATATCTAACTTTTCTAAAATCCTATTCATTGCCTAAACTTCTTGCTAATGTTTTCGGTTAGTTTTATCTAGTTCTGAGAGGGGAAATCTGAGGTCCCCAATTAGTATAGTTTTACTGTCTATTTCCTCCTGTAACTCATTTAACTTTACTTTCAACAATCTGATTGCTAAACTATTTGGTGTATATAAGTTTAGTATTGATATTTCTTCATTCTCTATGGTACCTTTTAGCAAGATGTAGTTTTTCTGTTTATCTCTTGTGATTAGATCTACGTTTTGCTTTTGCTTTGTCTGAGATGATAATTTCAATCCCCCCCTCTTTTTTTTACTTCAATTGAAGTATAACTGATTCTGACCTTGCCCTTTAACTTTACTCTGTGTGCATGTCTTCTCTGCTTCAAGTGTATTTTTTGTAAAGAACATTTTGTAGGATTCTAGTTTTTAATCCACTCTGCTATCTATTTCTGTTTTAGAGTGAGTTCATCGAATCTATATTCACAGTTTTGATTATTCACCTTGCGTTTTCCTCCAACCTATTTTCCCTTGTTTATTCCTCTCTCTCTTTTCACCCTATCCCTCCTCAAAATTATTTTGCTTTTGACCACCACTTACCTGATTCTTCTTCCCTTCCTTTTCTTATCTCCCTCCCCTCCTACTTTCCTTTAGGGTAAGATAGACTTATATATCCAACTGAGTGCATACTTTATTTCTTCTTTGAACCCATTCTAGTGAGAGTAAGGTTCAAGATTTGCCTGCTGATTCCCATCTTCACCTCCACTGTAAAAGAGCTTTCACATTTCTTTTATATGAGATAATTTACCTCAATCTACTTCTCCCAATGCATTCCTCTTTCTCACTCCTTAATTTAATTTTTTAGATGCCATTCCTTTTTTTTGACTGTGCTTTTCAGGTAGTTCCATAATTCTTAAATTATCTCTCCTTGATCTGTAATAATATTCCTTGGAGTTTTCAAAAGGTGATCAGTATATTCTTTCAATCTGCATTTTACCCTTTGGTTCTAGAATAAAAGGCAAGTTTCCTTGATATTTCTTGAAATATGATGTCAAGGTCCTTTTTTTGGATCATGATTTTCAGGTAGTCCAATAATTCTTAATCTCTCCTCAATCTATTTTTCAGTGAGATATTTCACATTTTCTTTTTTTAAAATTCTTTTGATTTTGTTTTATTGTTTCTTGATGTCAAATGGAGTCATTAGTTTCCAGTACCCCAATTCTGGTTTTGAAAGAATTATTTTCTTCAGTGAGCTTTTGTACCTTTTTTTTGTGTTTGGATAATTCTGATTTTAAAGAAGTTCTCTTCAGTGGATTTTTGTGCATCTTTTACTATTTTACCTCTTCTGGCTTTTTGAGTGTTATTTTCTTCAGTGTCTTTTGTGTTCTTTTACCAAGTTGCCTCTTTTTTCATGATTTTCTTGCGTAACTCTTGTTTCTTTTCCCATTTTCCCTCTGCCTTTCTTATTTGATCTTAAAAATCTTTTTTGAGATGCCTCAGCATTTCTTTGGGGGCCTGAGACCAGTTCACAATTTTTCTTTGACTATTTGCATGTAACTATTTTGACATTGTTGTCTTCTGAATTTTTGTTTTGATCTTCCTTGTCACCCTAGTAAGTTTCTATTGTCAGGTTCTTTTCTTGTTGTTTGCTCATTTTTTCCTGCTTATTTCTTGACTTTTAACTTTATATTAAAATTAGACTCTCCTCTGTGGCTGGAAAGAGCACTGTCCCAAGCTCCAGTGTTTTTTCACTACTTTTTTCAGAGCTAATTCTGAGAATATGTAAATTTTCACTTCTTGCAAGGTGTTATTGATCTAAGTAGAGATGTGTTCCCTGCTTTCCTGGTCTGTACTCTGATCTGTGAGTGACCACTAGTAATCTTTTCCACCTTGGTACTATGACAAAGGTCCCTGTTCCTTCTACTGCTATTCCTCACTCTGATACTGTGACCTGAAATCACACATGGACAATGCAACAGAGTCCTGTACCCAGTGCCAGCAAAGAGTACCCTGTAATCGCTTTCTGACCAGTTATCTGGCCCTCCTATTATCTATGGATGGACAGTTCTGGCAGCCACTGCTCCTGATTTCCTTGCTCCCAATGGCTCCTGGTGGCTTGCCCAGGCATGGCCTATGCTACCCTTAACTCCACTCTTACCGCAATGAGACAGACCTTTCCTGCTGATTTTCTAAGTTGTCTTGGGCTTCTTGATTAGTTAATGTATTTCTTCTTCTGGCCACACCCCCGGTGACCTTGTACCCATTTCAGCCTGTTCCCATTCCCTCTGGGGTTATGGTCTCCCCACGTAGTCCCAAGCTTTCAGTTCCCAGGGTCTAACCTCTCCCTCTCCTCTCTGAGTTGGTCTTCAGAAGTTGGTTGAAAAGTGCTTTTGTGCAGTTTGCCCTTGATAAATATTTTGTTAATCATCTATTACTTGGCTAAGTGTTGGGGATGAAGAAGATGAAAATGAAACCATCTCTGATTACATAGATCTCGCATCCTACTGGGTGGAAATAATATGTACACAAATAGTAGAAGAAAATGGAGAAAAGAGAGAACCACAACAAGTAGGGGTTTCTGGGAAGGCTTCATTGAAGAAGTAGGTGAACATGGAAAGAAGAATGAGAATTTGAAATTGATCTGGAGTTAATAGAGGGATTCTAGGCAAGGAGGGAAAAAGAACTTGTGTAAATTCATTCAAGGATGGAAATGAGGTAATGAATTCAGGGAATAGCTAAATCAGTTTGCTAATAATATAGAATTGTTTGAGTAGAATATTATGCAATAGCTCTGAAAAGGTATATAGGTTGGTGCCAGATTGTGGAGGACTATTTTTTAATTGTCAGATGAGGGAATATTATTTTTTTAAGCAGTGGAGACTGCCTGATGTTTTTTGAGTAAAAGAATAACATGATCAGGCCTTTACTCATCTGAGAAATTTATCACCTACAACTTGGTTTCAAGATAGTTGATGGCCCATAGATTGAACTAAAGATATGGCCTATTGCTCTTTATTATAGTATCAACTTGTTTAAGTTAGTACATTTCTTTGAAAATGATCATGAAAGGAGCAGAGAAAGGTCAAGTTGAAGCAGTTAACTCATTGTGTTCAGCTAAGTAGGAAGAAATACAGGGGAAGACGTTTATAATCATGTGGGCGTATTGAAGGATTAACTATACTTGTTTTGCCATTATACAATGATATTTAAAAAACGGTGCCTGTTTCAAGCTGCTTCTACACAATAGCCAAAATGGAAAATTCAGTCTACCAGCTAATTGTCTTCTCTATACCAATTTACTTTCATTTCTGCTGAATTGTGTCATGCAGATATAACCTTGCTTCTTTCTTTAAATTCAGAATATTTTTCAATATGAAATATGATTCAATATGTGCAAAATACTATGTTTTATTATTAAGTGGGAGGCAAGGTGTCTGCCTTCAAAGACCTTAAAATTGAGTAGAGTTTTTCTTTTACTTTGCCCACCATCACAATTTTAAGAATGTGTTTCCTCTTCTTCCTCTGTAGAAAAAGACTAGTATTTGTCAGGGTTCTCTAGAATAATGTATACTGGAAAGAATCTCCAACAGTGAATCAGTCACAGTTCTTTGACTAACTTGCTTTGGGACCTTGGGCAAATCATTTCTCCATCTACAAAATGAGAGAGTTGGACTAGATATAATCCATTTCAATTCATGAAACTATTAAAGATTCATACTTACTGATGTCTCTTTTTTGAATATCACCGTAATTTTTCCCAATATCCGTTTCCCATCTCACAGAGAGTTTTCTTATGTAACAAATAGAGTTTTTATGATGAAAAAATAAAAGAGGAAGAAACAGTATAATTCATTAATACATTGAAAGAGTCTGATAATATATACCATAGACAATAGTTGTGTATTGTCACATGCATAAATGGGTGGTGTAAGTAACTCTCTTATCTCTCCTTTCATACTATGCATGTTCTTTATAATTTTGCAACATTCACTTTTCATCTTTTTTTTGGGTTGTTGCTCTTTTAGTTTACATTATTGAAACCATTATTGTGTATATTGCTTTCTCAACTCAGCTTACTTCCCTCTGCAGCAATCCGTGTAGATCTTCCCATCCTTCTATGTCTTTGTCACATTCATAATTCCTTACAGCTCAGTAATATTACATTAAATTCATGGAACATAATCTGTTTTGCCATTCCTCAATAATGGACATGTATTTTGTTTGTAATTCTTTGTTGTCACAGAAGTGCTGCTATAAATATTTTAGTGTAGGAGTGGGAAACCTGCAGCCTCGAGGCCATATGTGGCCTTCTAGGTCCTTAAGTGCAACCTTTTGAATGAGTACA
>CM053775.1:9788592-9819008 GCA_028658325.1 Potorous gilbertii
CAAACTTAGAGATAATTTCTCAAAAATCTATTGAATATCAGTATTAAGGGATAGGTATAGGGATTACACCAGTGATTTCATTTTTGTAAGTAACTTCTGGGGGGAGAAATGGGAACACCATTTTGAGAGTGCCTACTATGTCCCAGGCACTTTGCTAAGCACTTTATAAATATCTCATTTTATCCTCACAACAATCCTATGAAGAAAGTGCTATTACTGTTCTCATTTTACAGTTGTGGAAACTGAGGCAGACAAAGTTAAGTGACTTCCTCAGAGTCACACAGCTAATAAGTGATTATGGTTGTATTTGAGTTCGAGTCTTCCTGACTCCAAGGCCACTGCTCTATCCCTTTAGGCCCCTAGCTGCTCCTGGGTAATCATGTATCCGTGCATCATGATAACTTCCCTGTAATTTATAGTCCTAGAGAATTGTCTATAGCACTGAGAGGTTAGGTGACTTCTCCCAGGTCACACAGTCAGAAAGTGGCAGGACACTTTTCTTGGGCATCAGGCTTCCTGGCTTCTAAGACAGTTCTCTCTCTCTCTCTCTCTCTCTCTCTCTCTCTCTCTCTCTCTCGCTCTCTCCCTCTCCTCTCTCCTACACTGTGGTGATTCTCTCAATGTTAAGAGAGGCATTAAATGGGGAGATGGTTGCTTGCCAAAGATGTCCATTGCCCCGGAACATGACCTGCACATAGTCCATGTGTTATTTCTAGGCAATTGTGGGCAACCATTCGGTATGTGCTAATCGGCCTGTCACCATCACCACCATCCTCATCATAATCTTTCTCCTCCTCATCATCAATCTTTTATTTACAATGTTAAGGTTTCAAATGATTTTGATCCAGGGAGAACCTTAAGGCTAAATATATATGTATACATATATATATATGTGTGTGTGTGTGTGTGTGTGTATGCATATATATGACATATATTATATGGTATTCCTTGACAGATACAAACATAGAGACAATTTCTCAAAAATCTATTGAATATCAGTATTATATCAGAAATATTTGGAGGAAGAAGTCAAGATGTGGCTTTTGGGGGCAGGGGAACAAAACATTCCTGTTTTGAATTTAACTTGATGCATTAATAATTGCAATACATATTCCTCTCAACCTGCCATAAGTCAACACAAGAAATAATGGTAACTGCCACCTTCTATAACAACACTTGCTACGTACCAGGAATTGTGCCAAGTGCTTTGCCTCATTTGATCCTCACATAACTGAGGCAAACAGAGGTCAAGTGACCTGCTCTGAGTCACTTATCTATTACATGTTTGAGATCAGATTTTAACTTACATCTTCCTGACTCTATCCATTGTTCCACCTGGCTGCCAAGCAAACATTTATTTATCACCTTCTATGTGCCAGGCATTATTCTAAACACTAAAGGTACAAAGAAACACAAAAACAAGCAACTCACACTCAAATGACAGGGAAACAACATACAAACAACTATATAGAAACATTATAAATATATGACAAATTGGAAATGAGCCACAGAGCGAAGACACAATCATTGAGGAAGACTAGCAAATGGTTCTTGAAGATTGTATCTGGAACTTGAAGGAAACCAGGAGGTCAGAATTAGGGAGGAAGGAGAAAATTCCAGGCGTCAGGAGATGGGGCACTGTGTACAAGGGACAACAAAGAGGCCAATGACACTCAATCCTAGAACTGGGGGCCAAGGGCAGGGGAAATAGAGGAAGCAAGAGCCAGGTTATAAAGGACTTTAAAATCTAAACAGAGGATTCTATATTTGATCCTATAGGTAATAAGGAGGCTTTGGAGTTTATTAAAAAGGGGGCAAGATGATATAGTCAGATCTCTACTTTGAAAATACTAATTCTACAACTTAGTAGAGGAAGTAGGGAGAGACTTAAGGCAAGCAGACCCACCAGAAGGTTATTGCAATGGTGTAGGAATGAAGTGATAAGAGTCAGCACCAAAGTTGTGGGAGAGAGAAGGGGACATATTTGAGAGATGGTGTGAGCATAGAATAGAGAAGCTTCTGCACAAGATTAGAAATGGGGAATCAAAAGTGCTGAGTTGCTGAGATAGTGAATGAGCATGACTAGGAGAATGGTAGCACCCTCTACAGTAATAGGGAAGTTCAGAGAGGAGATAGTTTTGGGGAAAAGATAATGAGTTTAAGCTGTCTACAGGACATCCAGTTTGAGATGTCTAATAGGCAACTGGAGATGGCTGCCAGGAGGGATGTTAAGGCTGGATAGGTACATATGAAAAGCATCAGCAAAGAAATGCTCATTGAATCCATAGGAGCTGGAAAGATCACCAGATGAATAGTATAGAGGGCTGAGGGAAGAGGGACCAAGCCAGCCAAGCTTAACTGGAATGACCTGGATGAAGATGCAACAAAGGAGACTGAGAACTCACGATCAAATGAGTGGGAAGAGAGCCAGGAGAAATGATTTGAATAGGGTCACATGGTTATTCCAGAGTGGAGCCTGCATGGTCTTATTTAATGTTTGATATGTTTCAGGAAGAAATGCATTCTCCTACACTAAAAAGACTTAGAACTGCTCTTTGGGAAGGCCATTCCTACAATGATTTGAGTAAGGATCTCTTACTGATGGATTCACCATTTAGGTCAGCAGCCTGAATGATAGTTACCTCAGCACTATCCCTCTGGGTAGTTCCCATTTCCTTAATTAATGCTCCTTTTCTACACTGAATATTAGTGTTTCCTTTTCTTTACCTTCCTCTGAGATCTAGTAGAGAGTGACTGTGATGGGCTCAATGCAATCCTGCTTCAGGGCTCCTGACCAAGATGATCGTATAGCAGGTATCATGGACTGTAAGTCAGTCACAGAGTCAGTCCAACCTCTCATCCTGAAGCATGATAATCAGGGCTGGCCTCTGTGCCAATCTCACTCCCCTTAATCCAAAATACACAGACCTTGAGCCCAAAAGAAACAGTGATGATAAGTGTTATTTTACATAGTGCATGAAAATTTGCTAAAGACTAGTTTATGCAACATGAATTTTACATTTTAGATTTGAAAGTAGTTAAATACTATGGGTATCATTGTCTCTATTTTACAGATGAGGAAACTGAGGCACATTGAAGTTACTTGAACATGGTTATAAAACTACTAAATGTCAGAGGTGGAAGTCATGTTCAGATTTCTCTTGTGTCCAAGTCCAGTGTTCTCTCCATGATGTAATAATGCCTCTTAGAATGAAGTGTTAAGAAAATCGGAGGAGCCACCTTCTTTTTGGATTGAGTATCTATTTTGTAAGAGGGGAATGTTTGAAGTGAAGATTCAATTCAATTCCATTCAGCAAACTTTTATTAAGTACCTACTGTGTGCCAGACACGGCACTAAGGATACAATGGCAAAATAAATCCCTGTCCTCAAGTTTACATTCTACTGGGAAGAAAAACCATGTACCCATGAATAAAACAAGCAGTAGTAGTCTCCAAAGGTCTTTTAAGTGCTCATAATTCTCCCACAAAGACTTCACAGACTTATCTATATGCCTCCTTTGTCTCCTCTTTTTTTTTAATTGGTGGATTTTTGTTTTGACATAGTGTACACTTCCCCAAACCACTCAAAATACCTCCTCCTCACAAAATACATTCATTGAAAACTGTTAAGCAAAACCATCAACAAACTATGATGAATAAAAAGTCCTTGAAATATAATTTCTGGGTTATTAATATTCAGTTTATTAATTATGACTAGCAAATAATAAAATGAGGCCAGTGACCTCTCAGAAGCCAAAGATGAACACTGGGGGCCACTGAGTGCTTATTTACCCTTAGAAGAGTGGGGGTTCCTGACAGGTAGAATTCCAGGATGACATCCACAATCCATGAAATATGAGAACATCCACTTCAAGAAAAGTAAATCAATTGTAGAAAGGGCTCATTACATCATCATCATTCTTGATCTGGATATGGGACAACACAGACAAAAAGTGGAGGTAGGTAAAGACTTTCATGACAAGTTCTTTTTACCATTAAGGACAGAGGAGCCATCATAGTAGATTCATGTCACAGTCCTGGATGTGCAATATAAGAAGGAGAAATGGTACCAGAGAAGGCAGAGTGGATTTGTTAGGGGAAAAAAACCCAATCCTCTCTTATAGATTCTTCTCCAAAACCATGCCACCTTTGCATGTTTTAGATTCCTTCTAAGTTATAACAACAGAAGTGACGTGTTTGACAACCGATTGTTAATATGAAAGAAAGCTTAAAGCAGGAAGATAAAAGCTTCTGCAAGTTATTTGCCTGCATAATGGAGGAATGTCCAGCGTAGGGTCGAAATGGAAGAGGCATTTGCTATATGTGGTGAAGAGGTCTTCCAGCTTCTCTTGTTTGCAAATGACATTTGCCTAATGGTTTCAAGTCTTGTAATAAAGTAGAGTCTCTGAAATGAGATCTCCATTCACGCGAAAGAAGTTGGATGGATTATCCATCGAGAAAGTTCCATATAAATGGATAATTATTATCCAGATAATGATATGCTGTTGGATAGACAACTCATAGAGCTGCTATATCAGTTCATATATCTTAAGTAGTCACTGTAAATTATCAGTAAGCTGGGGCCAGAGTTGAGTAGGAGGAGGTTATCAAGTTGGATTACCTTTGGGAAATTGTGTACATAATTTTTATTGCCTCAAACTTCTTTCTGAGACATTTTTTTAAACACCAATATTCTTCCAGTGATGCTATAGAGCTATGAGTCATGAGATCCCACAATCTCTGGAGGATCTGCTAAAGGGCATTGCAGAGGAGGATGTAAGCCAACTGTAACACATTACAATGAATCAGATAGGAGATGTGTCATAGAGGGGTGAAGACTGTGCAATTTTGCCTCATCTCAATCCAATTCATGCAGGAGTCAAGACATCCCCCCATGATGTCATCGGTCCTCTTTGAAAACAAAGGGCCAGAAACAACAACGACATTTTTAGGAAAAATGATCAGCTGATCACAGAACAGAAATAAACGATAATCCATAGACAGCCCAAGTGCTGCATGGGTATCAATAAATGAAACCCATAAGCATTAATTAAGCATATGCCAGGCACTGTGGTAGTTTCTGGGGATATGAACACAAAGAATAAAACAATCCCTGCTTTCATGGAGCATTTTAGCATGAGGTACCCATACGATATACAGAGAATGAAAGGAAAGCCCTTCCTGTGTTGGGTGGACCCATGTGGTGGATTTGTAGGAGAAGGATGAAAGTCTCACAAGATAGATAGGCCTTGATGGGTTATGACATGCAACTCTGGAGAGAGCATTCAGATCACTGAGATCATAGATCTTTTGAAGTATCCAAGGAAAAATATAGCTGTCATGGTTTCTACAAGAAAAATAGATGTCCAAGGAATTGTTTCCTACCTTTTTAGAAGTTATCACAAATGTATAGGATTTCACCTACATTATGTTTTAATTAAGTTTTTACAGGTTTGTATTTCTAGGAGAAAAGGTCTAATTGCTAAATAATCAATTTACAAATGAGCATGCTATAGAAAACTGAGGGCTGGTTATTTATACTTGGGAGTTGGAGTCATGGGAGCTTTTGGGAACTCTGGTACCAGGTAAGCCTTTTTTTTACCCTGAAAAAAGACAGGCATTGTAGGATCATGGATTTTGAATTGGGGTGGAACTTAGAAATAATCTAGTTCAACCTGCTTTTTTATAGATGAGGCTCAGAGATTTTTCTAAGATCACACAGGTAGGAAATAACAGATACAGAACTTGAACTTGCATCCTCTGGTGTCAAATTCTGACCCCTTTTACTGTACCATGGTGCTCTGTGTTAGGGCTCATTCCTTGTTAGGGCACTGATGCACACCACCTGACCGTTAACATGTCATAGTACAAATGACAAGATGCTTTGCCATTAAAACAACCGGATTTTCCAGTAGTCATGTTACATAAGATTTTTACACTGTAGTTTAGCTATTTTTCAACAGTGATCTTGGAAAGTGTCTCCCGATCATATATTTAGCTTAAGAAAGAAACTATTCTTTCTGGAGGTGATTAGATTAAGAAAACTACTGGGCCTGAGCTTTTCTGCATTATTTCCACTACAAAATCATTTCACTTAAATTTTTTCTTGAGAAAATATCTGACATTCATTTGAACTTTGTGGAGTTTGTTTTCTACTAGTAGCTGTCTGGAAATTTTTTAAAAAACCACTTGATGAAATAGTTTGCAACTCAAGGTGTTTTGGAAGATAGAGCAGGAACAGATGACACTTCCTCAGGAAATCAGTGTAGAGGAGATATGCTAGAATGGTCATTAGAAGCAGTCAAATCACCTGAAAAATCAAGTACAGCTTGCATGGCAGAGTTGGGCAGAGTTGCAGGAGAACTTGGCCTTTACTGCTGCATTCCCACCTTGATTCTTCTCTGATTGAGTCTCTGTCATACTCCTCTCATTAGCAAGTACTAACCTTTAGGTCTTTCCTCAAACCGCCTATACCATTACACCCTCTCTGCCCCTTTCTCAGTAGAAGACATCTCATATTTCACTGAAAAAACTGAAGCCATTTGTCGAGAGCTCTCTCTCTTCCCCAGTTTCCTATTTCACATCACCCCACACCCTTTCCTACTTTGCCCTGATCTTAGAGTTACAAGTGTCTCCTACTTTTGCCAATGCCAACATCTCTTTTCCTTCCTTTGCTACCTGTCCTTCCAGTCTGTTTTAGTAAGTTATCCCTTTGATCACCTCTTTCTGATTTTCTACCTCTCTTGTTCAAGAATTGCTCATCTTTTTCTCTCTAATTTTCTACCTTTTTGAATCCAGACTTGTTCCTTATGACTCAGAATGCTCCCAGATCCCCTACAACAAAAAATATCTTTCACTTGATCATCTATTCAAGTACTCATCCTGTGTGTGTGTGTGTGTGTGTGTATATATATATATATATATATATATATATACATATATATAAATATATATATACATATACATATTTATATACATGCATCTATCTATCTATCATCTTCTTTTCATAGCCTAACTTCTAGGAAAATAGTTGTATACACTCATTTTCTCTATTTCCTCTCCTTTCATTTCTAGACTCTTTTCATATGGCCTCCTTCTCACCACTCATCTCAACCTGTTTTCTCCCAGATCTTCCATGACCTCTTTATTGCTAAATACAATGACCTTTTTTCAGTCCTTAACCTTCTTGACCTCTCTGCAGTATGTGACACTGTATTTTTTTCTATAATTATTTTTTCTTCTCCAAATTGTGATATTGCTCTGCTGTGATTCTCTTTCTACCATTTAGGACAATCTTTGTGTCTCCTTTGCAGTTTCATCAGATGTCTCTCCCACTATGTGTAGATATATCCCAGGGTTCTCTATTGGATCCTAATTTATCTGCATGTATTTACTTAGTGAAAAGGTAAAGCATTTACCTTAGAGGTCAAGCAACTTGACCTAAAACACACAGCTAATATTTGGCAGAACCAGGAAAAGACCCAGATTTCCTGACTTCCCCTTCAGTATTCTTTCCATCACACCTGGATGATTTGTATTTTAATAGGTATAAAGTCTCAAGTTGAAAAGCTGAATCTGATAGCTGAATTACAGATATTAGTCAAGCTAAGTGTGTAGCATATCTGCTAATGAAGAGTGTAACAGTAGAATTATCCATTTTTATGAATGACATTGAATTTTTCAAGGATACCAGTATTGGTTTGGGAGTCAGCAAACCTGGGCTCAGGTCCTGGCCCTGTCAGTTACTACCACTTTGACTGCTGCAAGTCATTTTACCTTGTTGGGTCTCTTACTCATTTGTAAAAGGGACTGAGTTGAACTAAGCCATGTCCAAGATGTCTTGTAGAGCTCAAGCCTATGGCCTGTGGTAATCATTTATGCACAGAAATGATTGACTTTGACCATAAACAGGCAGCATGGCACAGTGATTACAGTGCTGGACTTGGAGTCAGGAAGACCTGGGTTCAACTCTTCCCTGGTGCCTACCAGGTGTGTGACCATGGATGAGTGATTTCACCCCTCACTACCCCAAGAAACTCTTGAAGATTCGTTATAGATGAGCTGCTAATTTGCATCAGTGGATAGTTTCCTCATAAGTAGTTCCCCACATCCATGAAATCACAGGTCAAGACCACATTTAGTATATAAAGTAGACCAAATTATATATACTCCACAGTAGAAGGTCATGTTTCTAGCTTGTTATTGTGATCCTGGTGAAAAAGAAAATAACCCATAAAGCACATGAGGACATAGGTTCATGAGATTATAGATCTGCAGCTGGAAGAGATCTCAGAGATCATTAGTCTAATTTCACTCTGACTTAACGATGTGGTAAATCAGCCTAAACTCAGAGTGTACTTGTTTCTTTGACTGTGGCTTTGCACGTTGTGATTTCTGAGAGCTGGTTTTTGTTGTCCTGCAGCCTAAGGGTGGACATGAAGAACAGAAATTCAGTGGAGTGGGTTCCTACATGGATCCGCTCTCCATACAATTGTAGGTAAGCACATTCTCCTGGAGACTAATACCATATCCTTTTCTAATGATGTGATTGCTATGTACCCTGTTGAGAACCAGTCCCTACTAAGTATATGAGTGTATTTGTATTATTGAGATTTAACGTAATAACCAGAGTGATCAGGGCAATTTGCCTGTTGCATTATTTCAGGCCAGAGGGAATACTACCCAATGCTGTAGAAAAACACTTAACTTCCCCACTGTCACTTTGAATAAGCCTTATGTTATTTGAACCATTGAACCAAGCTCTGGAATGTATAGTCATTCATAAATTTCTCCCTGCTGTTTTTCCAAAAGAGTAGGCACTTGATCATGGTTAAAAATAAGGCACATGAGGCAAAGAGGAGCAGGCTCTTGATCTCCATGCTTCTGATTGACTTTAGAAAAGTCGGATAGATGAAAGAGGATCTCAGCTGTGATGCATCTACCAAGTACTTCCCCCTATTCCTTCAAACACATTCAGTGGTGGAACATGGTCTAGCCTTAGGATTTCATGGTTGCCTAATTATTGGCTTGGAGATGAAAGACTCAGAACTGGACTTTGAAGTGGTTCCGTAACCTAGATGTATGATCTTTAGCCATCAAGAATTAATGAACACGTTGTACAATGCAGACTGACTTGTTACACCAAAATTAAATACTATTTAAGATACTTAATTCAAAGTGTGACTCAGATTACTGATCAAATATAAATCATAAAAAGGTATTTTTCAGTTCCATAATCATGAAATTATTTTTATGGCTACAGACTAAGCAGAACTGATGATAGATTGGTATGAACAGTGAAAGGAGAATCCAGGTGGTAATGGGAAGTAAATTAATGGCCTTCTTCCATACTCTGGTGATTCTCCTTTGAGATGTGGTTTCTTATCCAATTTCCACTAACATTTAAAAAATTGATATTCAACTCTGACGGCCATAAAATGTCAAGTAATATATTTAAAAGTTAAAGATTAGTTTTTGCACAGTGAACTAGGGTTGAGAAGCAGCTTAATTCAAAAATTTGGAATGGCCTTTTCATAAATACAATCTCATCCACGACCAATCTCTAGTTCTTCTAACATATATCTGTATTCAAAGATCGTGAGCATGAGTAGCTGATGTTGCACATTCTTAGGAAATTTATAACTTTCGTAATATAATGTCATTTAATAGTAATATAATCTTAGTAAATTAATAATCACCCAATTAATGCTGTCTCCTTTGAATAGAGAAAATAGATCACAACTTTAGGCTTTACAGGGTAAGGAATTTTAAAATTTGGACATGTCTGTTCTCTAATCAGCACTTCTTAAATTGTGGGTTGCAACCCCAGGTGTGACCCACAGTTTAAGAAGCGCTGAAGGAGTCACCCATGGAAAAAGTTTAGGAAGCCCTGCTCAAATTGTCTTTATTGACTGGGTATCACATTTGTTTTTGATCACTTTTGATAGCTTTTCAACTGAAAGTGGGATCTTATTTACAATAAACATAGGCTATTCTTTATTCAGTCACTCAAGGAGCCATTTCATATAGCATCAGTCATGAATTCAACCCATAGGTATAAAAATCACTCAAGCAATCCCTGAATTTCAAGGGGAGAGGCCCATTTCCGTTAAAAACATGACTATTTTACAACTAAGGAAGGGCAAAAGGGGAAAGGGAGCTGTCTTCGTTTTTGCCAAATACTCAGTACTTAAACTGTAGCATTTGACTTCCAGTACCTTCCTGTGGATTCTACCTTCTGTTATTTTAATTGCACCTTTTCTCCAAAAAGCCATCTGCTCTCCACTTCCCTGTCCAGTGACTTAAGACATTTTTTCCTGGATCTGTGATAATCTACCTAGGTCACCTCTGCCTTTCTAGCAAATTGTTAGCATTAGAATTTTAATTTCCCTGGGGTTGGGGGAGGGACATGAGTACCAAGGCATTCCAGGAAGGTAGGGTTTCCAGTGAATTCAGGATAAAATTAATCCATCAATCACCAAGTATTTCTCTACTGACTAATCTGTCTGCCTAATTCTGTTTAGTAGGTGGGGCAGGGAACAGAGTGTGGGAGCTGGAATCAGAATTAGAAACTAACCTACTGTACCTACTAGCTGTGAGACCCTGGGCAAATCACTTCTGTTTGCTTCAGTTTCCACAACAGTCAAATGAAGATAAGCATAGCACCAGGATTGTCCTGAGGATCAAATGAGAAATTAGTTTTAAAGCACTTAGCACAATGCCGGGCATATAGTAGGTGCTTAATAAATGCTTATTCCCTTCCTTTCCCTCCTATGCTGGGTGCTACATGAGTACAATGTTAGGGCAAGGTATAGTCCCTGTCCACCAGGAGCTTCCGATCTTGTCTGGTTTTAAATCTAGGTCTTCTACACTTCTAGCTATTGTCATTGATATCTTTATGTCTGTTCCCTTTAATATATAGCTAACATAATTTGAGTCTTAAATTGCTATCATCATTATATAATTCACATTATGAATTATTCTAAAAATGTATTTGAATATGTATAGAAGCCACCTTATCTATCAGTCTAATCCATTAGCCTGACTTAAGATCTATAAGCATTTGGTTTGGTATAGTTCAAGGTATTTTTCCATTATTGCCTATCTGATGTAACCTTAACTCTGCCACATCCTAGTTTCCCCTTTTCCCTTTAAACCCCACCCACACAAAATGAATTATTTTAGTGTTAAATGGCAATCATTTCTTTTTCTTTATTGATCTTGGGAAAATATCCTGTGAGTTTTTAAATGCTCTATAAATTGCTGATTATACTGTCTAGTGCCTTAAATTAGCCAATGATTGAATTAGGACACAGAAGAAAAAAGAATATCCCTTAATAAAAGTCCTTAGGAAAATTATTTCAAGGACTTTATAGCTCAACTACATAACACAAAAGTTCTTATATGATAGAAAACTCCTCTGAAAATAATAGAGTGACAAAACATTCTGCAAAACTTCAACTAATCACTGTTAGATGCCAAAAAAAGCTTTCTCTATGTTAATCACATTCTAAGCTTTCTGTAATAAGCTTGTGGGTAATATTAAGAAACGTGGGTACAGTATTCCAGATCTAATATTTTTATTGATAATCACTGAACTGGACATAAACAAGAAACTGACGATTAATTTTTATTATGCAAATAGTTCACTAAGGTGAATATTTCCCCACCTGTATATTTCTCATTTTAATACTGACAACTTCCCTGAAAGAAAGTGCACACTGGCCATTAGATTCATTGTTCAGAGGATTTAAAACTCCAGAGGGCCCTGTTAAATTCAGCTTTATGTTGGCATGAGTATCTGCAATTGTGCCTGTAATTTACATTTAGGAAGAGCTAAAGTCCTTTTTTCTTCTGTCCTTGAATGCATAAAGCAGCTTAGTCAGAGCAGGAAATTAAATGAACTAGTCCTTTTTTCCCCTCATTTTTCCCCATATATCACTCTAAAAGCTCAATTTGAAGCTAAAATTGTGGAACACTGCATGCTTTATATTATATTTTCAAGACAGTCTTGTTGTTGGAATCATGACTTCTTTCTCAAAAAATGTAATATTCTGTTACCTTCAGGTGTACCTCTGAAGGGATAGGAGCTTGCTGAAGTAACTATGTTGGGCTAGCTACAAATGATAGTTGATATTATTAGTACATCACATGATGAAGTATATTAGGATTCTGCCTGCTTAGCCATACATGACAATATTACAATTAAAAATTGACATCTATTTTTCATCTTGATGTTTAGAATGAGGTAGGGGAGTGGGAAGTGCATTATACTTGACCATCCTGTTGGTTTCAACTACATTATGTCTTAGGAAGAGAATTACAAAATGTTTTAGATTGTCTAGATTGAGAGAGCCTCTTGGTTTATTAATAAAGTAAGAGCCTCCTTCCACCCCAACTCATGAAACAAAATAGTGGCCTCTAATATGTCATTTTTAAAATGATGCCTCATTTTGGTTTTACATTGCAATGTTTTCCCCATATAGCACTTTATTGATCCTCCCTTGTGACAAAGAAGTTATACAAAACCAACATATCAGTCATGTTCAAGAGCACGTGCAGCATTCTGTACCCAGAGACCACTGCTTCCTTTCTGAAAAGAAGAATGTGTTTTTTTAATCTGTTCTTCAGGACTGAGGTAGGGGATTACAATTATTTTTCTTTTTCTCCTGGCTGTATTTCACTCTGTATCACTTTGTGTAATCTTTCCTACATTTCTCTGAATTCTTCATGTATATAATTTCCTATGGGACAACAGGATCATAAAATTAGAACTGGAAGAGACCTTAAAAATAATTCAAATCCCTTCATTTTATAAGAGAACCAGAGGTCCAGCAAAATAAAATTACTTCAACAAAGCCACACAGAGAATGGCCGAGCTGAGATTCTAAACCATCTTGTGTGATGATGGATCCTGCACTTTTTCCATTGTACCACTAAGATGTGTTACTCTAGGTGGGTATTGCCTCCTTTTTGCCGTTTGGGGCTGCTACCAAAAGTATTTCTAGGAATATTTTTGTGTGTATGGACTTGTCTTTTTGTCTTAGACTTCATCCTTGTGTTTATGATGTTGTAAGATAACTAGGTCAAAGAATATAAGTGATTTAGTGATTTTTAAATTTTATTTTTGTATACATCTTTTCTCTCTCCGACCTCCATCCTCCCCCACCGTTATCGTGAAAGAAGATGAAAAAAATCACTTTCAAATATGTATAGGCAAGAAAAACAAATTTTTCCTTTAATCAATGAATATTTTCTTAATGTGATAAGTAGTATCTAAAATTGAGCCAGCATTATCTGAATTATTGCATATCAGCATTATTATTTATAATAATATAACAATATGAATTATAACATATTCGCATTATAATTGATGACAATAAATACTCTAGTAAGATCAGAGGTAAAGCAAAGATGTCCATTACCATCATCACTATGCAAAATAGTGGCAGAAACTCTAGCCACAGTAACAAAATAAGAAAAAGAAATTGATGGAATAAAGCAAAACAGATCAGTAAAATAAATCCCAATTCTTTTCAATAATGTCTGGGCCAATTCACAGCTCCAGCAACTGTGTACTAATAAGCCTGTTTTCCTTCAGCCCCTCCAACAACTATCATTTCCCTTTTTTGTCATGTTTGGCAGCCAGGTAGGTGTGAGATGGCAACTCAGGGTTACTATAAATTATATATTGTTAGTGATTTGGACCTTTTTTTTGGTATGGTTGTTGATAGCTTGAATTTCTGCCTTTGAAAACTTATTCATGTATTTTGACCTATATATCTATTGGGAAATGACTCTTTGTCTTATAAAGTTGAATCAATTCCTTCTATATCTTGGATATCAAAGCTGTATCAGAAAAATTTTCTACAAAATTTTCCCCCAGTTACCTTTGGTTTTATTTGCATATAAACTTTTAAATTTTGTATAATTGCTATCTCTCATTTTATCTTCTGTTGTCCTATCTTGTTTGGTCAAAGACTCTTCACCAATCCATACATTCCAAAGCTACTTTCTTTCTTGTTCCTCTAATTTTTTTTTATAATGTCACCTGTTATTTCTGAGTCATGAATCCTTTTGGAACTTACCTTGGTGTGTAGTGTGAGGTGTTAGTCTCTACTAGATTTCTACCAAGCTGCTTCCCAGCTTTGCCACAGTTTTGGTTTTTGTTTGTTTGTTTTGTTGTTATTGTTGTTGAACCAAGTGAGTCTTTACCCTAGTAGTTGGAATCTCTAGATTAATTAAATTCTGTGTTACTCTGGTCACTTGCTTCTGTATGTTGTATATTTACTACTCAATTTTTTAGCTAGTATCAAATAGTTTTATTGTTGAGTATTTTGTAGTTGTACTTTTATAATTCTTGGCTTTATTTCAGTTTATAGACTCAGATATTTTGTACATTCTGTTGTTATTTTGAATGGAATTTTTTTCTTCGTGCTGGGTTTTGTTGGTAATATACAGAAATGTTGATGATGTCTATAGGTTTATTTTATATCCAGTAACGTTGCTGAATTTATTGTTTCAAATAAATTTTAGCTGATTCTTTGGGGTTCTCTAGGTGAACCTTTATGCTATCTGTAAAAGTAATAGTTTTATTTCATCTTTATATATGCTTCTTACCTTTATTTCTTTTTTTTGTCTTAGTGTTATGGCTAGTAATATTTGTACGTTATTTAATGTTAATAGTGATAATACCTTATCTTTTTGCATGGGCCTCAAATTTTTTTCCATTATATAAAATGTCATTTCTTAGTTTTAAATAAATATTTCTATCTTAAGAGAAGTCTATTTGTTCCTAAGCTTTCTAGTGTTTCTCTTGGGGATTTTTATGTTTTTCTTTTTCTTTTTTTACAAATATAGACATTGAGTGTTTCAATAGTTTATTTAGCATCTATTGACATAATTATGTAACTTTAATTTTTTTGCATTAATATTGTTTATCTTGTTCACAATTTTTTAAAATATTGAAGCAGCCCTACATCACTGGAAAAATTATGACTTTTCTTCTCATGTTTCCAGCCTCAGCTCCCAAATTAGGACTTTGTGAGAGATTTGGCCCTTTCTCTCATTCTTGAATGGGACAACAATACTAGTGTTTCCTACTTTGCAATATACATGCCACTGCCACTGTTCTAGCCCACAGTTCTAAATGATGACTGGTTACTGGTCCCAATATATGCCTTTTTCTGCAATCTTGACCTGAGACATGGTGCTAGGCCTGGAGTTGGGACTATTTCCCACTCTTTGCCTCAATCCTTGGTTTTTACCTCCATTTCCTGATGACTCAGTATGGTGGCTGATTTCAGACATATCTCTATCTCCTCTTTATTTGATAATGTACTGGGAGTTGCCTGTTTGCTTCAGGCCTCATGGAGGGCTAGGCGACTTCTGCCCAGCACCATCTCCTTGATCCCTTGGTGTGACCTCTATATACTTGAAATAATGCTGAGTTTTAGCCTACTGGATTCCACTATCTCAGGGTACCTAAGGTAAAACTTCAGAGTTATTATAATTGAAGCAGCTAGGTGAATAGTAGATAGACTGCTGAATCTAGAATCAGGAAGACCCGAGTTCAAATCCTGCCTGAGCCATTTAGTAACTCTGTGACTTGGGGCAAGTTACTTACCTCCTGTCTGCTATAGTTTCCTTATCTGTAAAATGGAGATAATGATAGCACATAGCTCTCAGAGTTGTTGTGAAGACAGAATGAAATATTTGTAAAGTGCTTTGCAAACTTTAATATGCTATGTAGATGCTAGATATTATTTAAATTTATCTTGTTAATGATTATAATAGTTATTCACATAATGAAAAATGATTTATAGGGTTTTTCTTTAAAGAATTGCTTGTTCATATCCTTTGACCACTTCCCTTTTGGGGAAATGGAGTTTGATTTTACATAATTAACTATTTTTTTGTATATCTTGTGTATCAGATTCTGATCAGATATTTGATTAAATATTTTTCCCAATCAGACACTTTCCATCTTATCCTAGTTGCATTAATTTTGTTCATGCTAAAATTTTTATTTAATACAGTTAGAATGATCTGTGCTATTTTTTATGGCAATTCTTTAGTTAAGAATTCATACCCTGGCCACAGCTGTGAAGTGTACCTGAATTGGATTGTTCTAATTTTTTTCTTGAGTTTTAGGACCTTTAATATTTGCCAATTATTCATTTTGGTCTTGTGGTATATGATATTAAATGTTAATCTAAACCTGATTTCTACCAAACTCTTTGACAGTTTTTTTCCAGCAATTTTTGTCAAGTAAAGAGTTCTTCTCTTAAGTAATTTATATTTTCAGATTTATCAAAAACAGATATTTTTGGCAGCACCAAGTAGTTTTGATGATTGTTGCTCTTAATACAATTCAAGGTCTTGGAAGTACTATTCTCCCTTCCCTTTTACTTTGTTTTCATATTTTTCCCTTGAATTTCCACATAAAAAGATATTCTTAAAGCATAGGTTTGATCCTGTAATTCCTCTGCTCATGCAACTTCAGTGGTTCCCTGTTACCTCTGAGATCAAATACAAGCTCCCATCTTGGGCATTTAAATACATTTATAACTGATTACAGTCTACTTTTCAGGGCTTATTGAACATTGCCCCCTTTCATACACACTCCGTGTTCCATATAAACTCACCTGTATTCCATTACCCATATACAACATTCAATTTCCTCTTTCTCTGTCTTTGCCCAGACTCTTGTTCTTTTTTCTGTCTAGAATGTACTCCTTAATTATCTCTTATCCCTTTGTCTGATAACCCAAAATATCTTTCATAATTCAGTTTATGTGCCATCTCTTCCATGTGGTTTTTCCAGATCCCCCCAGTTACTAGTATGCGCCATCCAGAATGACTTTATACTTCTTTCACGTATATGTTTAACTCATTTCACTGTTTACATCTTGTTTCTTACAGTGGATTATAAAATCTTTGCAGGCAAGGACTATTTGTTTCATTTTTATCCTCATTTCCCCTGTGTCTAGAACAGGTTCTGGCACACAGTATGTGCTCAATAAATATTTTTAATTGAATTAAATTACAATGGAAACTGAAACAATAGAGAAAGACAAAGGAGATGATAGCAACAGAATTATAAACAAAAATTAATGAGAGTACACAGTTGGAGAGGGAAAAATAAGGGCAAATGATACAATTCAAAATGATGACATGATTTGGAGGCAGAAAATCATAAGGTTAATAAATTGTAAGAAGTAGATCAAAAAGGAAGTGTGCTGGTAAAATAATGCAGAGAAAAACACAGTGACTTGGAACAGAATCAGTCCAAGTTGCAAGAAATTTTACAACAATTGGAAATTCAGAAAACTTAATGGGAGGATCAAAGGCAGGAACTAAAAACAGAATTAGAGGTTAGTGAAGCATGCTTTTGAATCAGCACAATGCAATCTTTCAGTACCAAAGTTAATAAATAATACATAGAGATGAGATGGACACTGGAAGAGAACCACAATATCTGTGAAGCAGAAAGAGAAATTGTTGGGTTTTTTTAAGCAGTTAAGCATACATTGGGTCTTAACTGATCTACGTCCAAATTTCTGATAAATCAACAGCAGCCGCTGAGGTCTCCATTTACAAGGGTCTAAATACATGATCTTCATTTACTTGCCTCCCTTTTTCAGTCAAACTCCTAGAAAAAAAAATAACTGTATTTGTTACTTCCACTTCCTCTCATTTTATTTTTCAAATCTTTGCAACTGGCTTCTGATATAATTACTCAAATGAAATTACTCACTCCATAGTTACCAATGACCTCTCTTTTCATTATTCAATATGATATCTTTTTCTCAGTATTCATCCTTCTTGACTTCTCAGTTGAATTTTACATTGGCCACCTTCCCCTTCTGTATACTCTTTCCTTTCTTGGTTTGTGTGACACTGTTCTCTCCCACCTAATACATGTCATGTCCCTTTATTATGGGTGTTCCCCAAGGCTCTATCCTTCACCCTCTTCTGTCTCTACCCTCTTGGCATATCTTCTATCTATCATGGTTGCAGGTGACCCACATATTTATATTGTTCTTAATAAGATGAATTTTGGGGGGCAGAGTCAAGATGGCGGAGTAGTAAGATGCACATATGCTAACTCTTCACCCACAGCCCATAAAATACCTATAAAAAATGACTCAGCAAATTCTAGAGCAGCAGAAGCCACAGAATGACAGAGTGAAAGAGACTTCCAGCCCAGGGTTACCTAGAAGACCAACAGGAAAGGTCAGTCAAGCTGGACGCAGGGCAGAACACAGGTCCACCTTGGCCATGCAGTAAGTGGGAGAGTGGGACCAAGGCAGGCCTCGGGGTCAGGGTCCCCAGCAACAGCAACAGTGGAGGTTCCCAGATCCCTCAACCCACAGGCACCAAATAGGGTTTCAGAGGTCAATGAGAGGACTTTTTAGAAGGATGAGAGGGGAGCAGGGTACCCCCTGGCCCCAATCCCAGGAGGCAGTGGTGGTGGTGGCAGCAACTGCAACATCCCTTTGTGGAGCTCTCAACCTAAAAGTCCTGGGGAAATTGAGCAGCTGATCTGAACCTCAGCCCTTAGTGGCAGCCCTGCTCCTGGATAAAGCCCCTGGGAGATTAAGCAGCTGATCTGAATCTCAGCTGGAGCCCAGCCACGGAATAAACTCCTCCCCCTTGATTGTGTCACCTTGGAGGAACTGAGATCTTACAGGTCCCCAAAATATACCTTCCTCTTGACAAAGGACACAAAAGTAAAGTAACTAGATGGGAAAATGCCCCAAAATGGGAAAAAATAAGACTATAGAAGGTTACTTTCTTGGTGAACAGGTACTTCCTTCCATCGTTTTGGATGAGGAAGAACAATGCTTACCTTCAGAGGCCTCCAAACAAATATGCAATGGTCTTAGGCCATGGAAGAGCTCACAAAAGATTTTGAAAATCAAGTAAGAGAGGTGGAGGAAAAATTAGGAAGAGAAATGAGAGCAATTTAAGAAAATCATGAAAAGTGAGTGAACAGCTTGCTAAAGGACACCCATAAAATTGCTGAAGAAAATAACACCTTTAAAAATAGGCTAACTCAATTGGCAAAAGAGGTCCAAAAGTCAGTGAGAAGAATGCTTTAAAAAACAGAATTAGCCAAATGGAAAAGGAGATTCAAAAGCTCACTGAAGAAAATAGTTCTTTCAAAATGAGAATGGAGCAGATGGAAGCTAATGACTTTATAAGAGAGTAATAAATTATAAAACAAAACCAAGAGAGTGAAAAAATAGAAAACAATGTGAAATATCTCATTGGAGAAACAACTGACCTGGAAAATAGATCCAGGAGAGAAAACTTAAAAATTATGAGACCACCTGAAAGCCATGATCAGAAAAAAAGCCTAGACATCATCTTTCATGAAATTATCAAGGAAAACTGCCCTGATAGTCTAGAACCAGGGGGCAAAATAAATATTGAAAGAATCTTCAGACTACCTCCTGAAAGAGATCCAAAAAGAGAAACTCCTAGGAACATTGTAGCAAATTCCAGAGTTCCCAGGTCAAGGAGAAAATATTGCAAGCAGCTAAAAAGAAACAATTCCAGTATTGTGGAAATACAATCAGGATAACACAAGATCTAGCAGCTTCTACATTAAGAGATGGAAGGGCGTGGAATGGGATATTCCAGAAGTCAAAGGAACTGGGATGAAAACCAAGAATCACCTCCCCAATAAAACTGAGTATAATACTTCAGGGGAAAAAATGGTTATTCAGTGATATAGAGGACTTTCAAGTATTCTTGATGAAAAGACCAGAACTGAACAGAAAATTTGACTTTAAAATGTGAGAAGCATGAAAAGGGAAGGAAGGAAGTAGGTAAAAGAGAAAATAATTCTTGATTGTACGAAAAATGCTCCACATTACTCATCATAAAAGAAATGAAAATAAAAACACCTGACACCTTGCAAACTGGCAGATGATAATAGTTGGGAATAGCCAATTTGGAAATATTATGGAAAGAAAGAAACAGTAACACACTGTTAGATGAGTTAACAGGTCTCTTTATGGCAATAGTTGGTGTAGTTTTTAGCATAAATGAATGTTGTACATTGTCAAAGACTATGTCTGAATCTACTGAAATTGTCATGTGGTTTTGAATATTTTGTTTTATAGTATAGTTCTCTTTTTCCTTAATACTGAACTATCCTTATATCCCTGCAAAAATCTAACTGGACTATAATAAATGATTCATTAATTTTTAAGAGATATTCATTAATAGTATTGATCTAAAGTTTTTTATTTGTAGATAGCTGTGCATAGTAGATCCTGACTCTCTTTCATCTTGTTTTGTTGTGATTTCACTTTGTTATTTCATTGATCTGATTTTCTATCATCTTCTTTTTAATCAAATTGACCAAAGCTTTGTCAATCTCACTAGATTTTCAAAGAACTGGCTTTTAGCCTTATTTATCATTTCTCTAGTAATTTTTCCCCCAGTTCTTTTAATTTAATGTTTAATATCTCCCTTTTTGTTTATTTTATATTTGAATGTTTCTTTATCATTTCTTTAAAAATTCATTTTCAATTCATTAGTTGTTTCTATTTTATTAATCTACATTTGTAGTGATATGACTTTTTTCCTTAAGGACTTTAACTGTATCCAAGAAATTTTGGTATGGTTTCATCATTATCATTTTCTTTCATGTAATTATAATTGTTTTTATGACTTATTGCTTAACCTACTCATTTAGGATTTCAGTTTTAAGTCTCTATTTGTATCTGTGGCTTTTGTATTCATTGAACTGATTACTATATTTATTACAAAATCATCTGTAAAGGACATGCTTACTATTTCTGCTGTTTTATATTTGTTCACAATAACTCTGGTCACTTGAAATATGTATATCTTTTCTTCTCCCTTTTAGAAAGTGCCCTAAGTTTTTTTATTTCTAATTTCCTCAGCAATTTGTTCAGTTCTATATTTTCTCTTTTGCTTATCTTTATGTTAGATTTCTCCAAAACTTAGTGATGCTGAAATTCCCTGCCACCTCTGTGTTACTATTAATATTTACTTTATGAATTTGGAGATAAAGACATTTACAGCATAAAAGCTTGTTTCATGTTTGTTGTCTGTAGTTCCTTCCAGCATAATGTAGTTTCCTTGTTTATCCCTTTCTATGTTTTCAGTGTTCATTTCGGATTCACCTGATGTATAATAATTCTTTTTCCTGGCCTCCATTTTTACTCTTCGTATGACCTTGTTTTTAATGAAAATGTCTTTCTTGAAAAAAAATAAGATGAATATTTATTTCAATGACTATAAAAATAAATTTTTATGTGACAATTTTTCTGTTCCAGTTCAGTTTATTTGTAGAATTTTCAAGGATATTTTGAAGGTCTGTATTTGCAATATGGGCATCTATTGTCTTTTATTTTATGAAAGATAATGAACTCCTATTGTATAATTCTGATTATGTTATAGTATCTTAATAGATATTCTATGGGTGTTCAATTTTTGTAACATGCAGTGGTATGTTGCATTCTTTCAACCACTCCCCCATCCCCATAATCTACATCATCTACAAAATCTACATCAGGTTCATTGCTAAACCTGAACTCCTTAAGGATAACCTATGATCTGCTCTGGTATTGCTACTTAAGCTTCTCCCTTTCTGTAAACAAATCTGCAGATATTTGCACTAATGATCATGGTCTCTGAGATTATCTTTTGCTCTTATTTCTACTTTTTGATGAGGAAGTATTCATCTGTCCACAGCTGTCTTTTGTTAATGTTTTACAGGTCATTTTATATCTTCTAAATACGTTCTCCATTTTACTGTATACAATGAGGCTGCTATTACATTGGTGTTAGTTGGTCTCAATGTGTGCTTGTAAATTACTTGAAATAACTGTCTCTTTGATTGTTTAATGCTCAATATGTCTTGTTGGAAGACCAAGATATTTATGAGTTCAATTTATAGGATCAATTTGTCCTCTATATTCAAGCTCAAAATTTTCAGTCTCTACTTTTCCTTGGTATATATTAAGAATTGTACAGCTATTGAATCCAAACAACTCAGATATCATTGAAGGTACATACTTTTGATGTAACTATGTAACTTGATGGTATTTTGTACATTAAGACATTTTGGCACAACTCCCTTTTTGACTCTGACATCATACTCAGTTATATCAAGCAGATTAAATGAACTTAATTCTAGGCAGAACTATGACAGATTTAAAATATCTCCCTAAAAGATGTCCTAGTTTATATCAGTTGTTGTTGATGTATCACTGGTATGTTTCAAATAGAAAACAGTATTCAATGTTGTTCTCAAATGCTCTAGTGCTCTTATTATATCTGGGGTCATTTAAAATATTTGCAGTATAGGAATAATATGAGTGAAATATTTGCAATAATCACTGCTACTACTACTGATATTGTAGCACTTTTGCTAAGTCTTTTCAATAATTACTGAATTGATAGATTGTTTTTTCTATTCCTAGAAGTTCTTGATATGACTCTGTTCCACAGCCAATCGATTATTTTTATGTGTGTATTCCTCAAGAAAATAAGGAGGCAAGCTACTAATACTTTGTGTAACATGTATGTATACATATATATGTATACATACATGTATGTGTGTGTATGTATATATGTATGTATATATAAAGTGTTTGAGGCAATGATTACGGATTTTACTTTATTCTTGGGGGCCAGAGAGGGAAAACCCTGGAGTAAATTACTATCTTGCTATTATTCCTTATTTTCATTGCTCTATGAACTGTTGCATAGATAGATAAAATAATTGCTCGTTATAATTTTTGATAGTAATAATAGCTAGTGTTTTTATAGATCTTTAATGTCGGAAAAGTGCTTTACACGTATCTCATTTTATCCTTAAAATAACCCTGTGACATCAGCACTGTTATTAGCCCTATTTTACTGATGGGGGATCTGAGGCAAACAGAAGTTCAGTTACTTGCCCAATCTCACACAGCTATTTAAGGTTCTCACATATATTAGGTCTTCCTGATTCTAGATCCAGTGTTCTACACTCTAACGTGTATGTGAGTATGAGTTTGTGTGTGTGTGTGTGTGTGTGACCTCTGTAAGCTTATTGAAAGCATCCATTGATTCAATAGGACTTGTAGAATCAAACCCAAAATCATATTCACTATCTTTCCTTGGAGTCCATTAGGTGCATTTTATATTTACTGAGTCCAAATGACATTTTGTTATCAGTGGAGAAAGATTCCATGAGCTGAAAGCTGTCTAATTTGGGTTTTTTTTGTAGGAAATCATGCATATACCTATATTTGGAAGGATAAGTGGTGCTCTAATGTTCTGAGAGTGGATGTTTGATGCCTTGTGTTAAGAGAGGGGGCAAGGAATCAGGCTTGTACTTGGGAAGAAGGTGGTAAAGTCATCTCTTAATACTTCATGAGCCACCAGGAAATCTTTGAGACAATAATTATAGATCTTATCTTGACCTGACACTTTCCAGTTTTTCAGAGAAGCTGGAGTTATTGTTAGGTCTTTTGGCATAATTATTCTTTCAATACATGAATTGTGCTCAAGATTTCTGTTTCTCATTTGATTACACATGCATTTTCATTGTGATGGACTTCTTGGCACCACATAGAGGACCAGAAAAATTCTACATCCTCCTTCTTTAGTAGGAGTGGGGTTGGGGTCTGTCTTTCCCCTGATTTCATTACTTATTAGCCTTTGTGGTAAAGCTTTTCATTGATGGTGAATTCTTTGTCCATCCTTCATGCTCTTTTGATTCCTTGTAACATTAACTTTTTAGGTGCTAAAGAAGGGAGTCTAGAATTTGCGATATGCTTTTGTTTTCTGGATTCCTTTCCACATATTTTTAATTGGTTTTGTTGTTGCCTTTAATTGGGAAAATGGCAGTTAATTTGCACCTGCAGATACTGGTTCAGCAGTCATGTAATCTTCCATTCCTGTTCCCCCAAATCTCCAAATTCCTCTCTTGTGTTGCTTCTGCCATAGAGTCTGACTCATGTCCTTACAAGCATTCTTCGACAGACTCACCTTTCTTCCTGTGGTTATTGCTGTATATATACTCTTGTGTGCAGGTCCAAAACCATTCTATACTTTCTTTCAAATATTGCAAGAAAATGAATTTATTCAGGGTTTCCATTAAGTCCCAATTCAAACATCATCTTTTACTGGAAGTCTTCCCCAACTCCTGGCTAATTCTAGGGCCTTCTGTCTCAGTTATTTTCAATTTATCATATATATATATATATATATATATATATATATCTTACTTTGTATATATTTGTTTTCATGATGTCTCCATCATTGGATTGTAACCTTCTCAAGGGTAGAAACTGTCTTTGTCACTTTTTGTATCCTCAACACATAGCATAGTGCCTGACACATAGGAGGTGCTTATTGATTTATTGATGATGATGATAGCAGATAAGGTAGTGTTAAAATGTTGACATATGTAAACAATTAGATTCACAATGTCATATTCAAAGAGGACTTTATAGGATTTCAGACAAAATTAAGCCCATCTTCTCTGCTAAATCATTTGAGACTTCCATGCTATTTTCAATCATCTCTTTTGTTATTTAGTATAATTTCTAGAGTTTACTTCAAAGAAAAATTTTCAATTAACTCAGGATCTTCAACTTTCTCTCTTCAAAGTTATCATTGCCTTGCTATCACCTTTTGCTTTCTCTGGAGCATTCTGAATGTATTCAGTGTTTTCAGTCCATTTTCTGCACACTTGTGGTTTGCATACTTTAGGGATCAGTGACATATATACTCAAGCATTTCACCTGAGGTCAGGTGTTGGTATTGATGTTTTGATGAAATGCATCTTGCCTTCTTTTTAGTAGCAGAATACCAAGGAGCAATATTCTTTCTGCTGTCTTGCCTGTCAAGCAAATCATCCTGATGGCTTTGAGAAGGACTGGCCTGCAGATTCATTTTATGCTCTCTCTTTCCTAGATTCCTGGAGCATGTTTGTCACTGTGGCAGAGGTGAGAACCCATACAGCTTGAGTTCCAGCTGTATGGTATCATAGCTGACATCCCCCTGCTTTGCCATCTGTTGCACCACCACTGTCACTATGTTAGAGATGGACTGGGCATTAGTATCATTAATCAAGCCTTCTCCTCTTTTTCGACAGAATTCTGTTAGAAACCATCCTGGAACAATATACTATTCTGTTATCATTTTTATTTATCTGTTATTTCAAGGACTATTGAATAGGTGAATAAAACAATTTTTTGGAGCTTGAATAAAATCAATTGAGCATGTGTTAGGTGACTAGACACTCTTTTAGGCATTTGGGGTACAAATACAAATAAAGAAACAATCCATTTTCTCAGAGAGTAGTTCAAGAGAGGAGACAATATGTATATATACAAACGCATACAGAATAAATACAAAATAAATATAAGGTAGATAGGGAAGAAGGACACTTGGGTTGATCAGGAAAGGCTGTGTGTAGATAGTGGTGCTTGAGCTGTGTCTTGAAGGAAGAAGAGGGATTCTGTGAGACAGAAGTGGAGGGCATGCATTTCAGGTAGGGGTAGTGGCCTGTACAAAAACCCAGAGGTGGGAGTGTTGTCTGTGACAAACAAGGAGAAGGTCATTTCTGCTATATCGAAGTTTAGGAGGGAAAGTAACATACAAGGAGCCTAGACTGGTTGGACTCAGGTTGTGGAGGGCTTTCAGTGTCATTTGAAGCAAGTTATGTTTTCCTGTAGAGGCAATAGGGAGCCATTGGAATTGATTGAGTAGGTAGTAATATGGCCTGTGCTTAAGGAAAATCCCTTTAGTGACTTCTTGGAGAATAGACTGCAGTGGGAGCATATTTGTGCCTAAAGACCAATTAGGAGGCCATTGGGATAGCTTAGGTAGGAAATGGTTAGGGCTTATACTAAGGTGAGAGCTATGTGATTAGTACATAAGAATTAAAGGTGACAGGTATGGAGGTAGAAACAGCAAAGTTTGACAACTGACTGTTGATTTGAGATGAGTGATGAATTAAGTATAAACAAAACTTTACATTCCTAGGGAATTTACATACTGGAAGAATGATGGTATTTTCTTTTTTTTCCCCCTCAATGTATTTTTATTTATTTAATTAAATATTTCTGAAATCCATGTAAAAATTATTCACATTCATTTTTTTTAAGTTTGAAGTTCCAACTTCTCTTCCTTTCTTCTGGCCCTCATCTTTCTTTGAGAAAGCAAGCAATTTTATATCAATTATACATGTAAGTCATACAAAAGATATTTCCATATTAGCCATGTTGCAAAAGAAAACCCAGAACCCCAAGAAAAGTAAAGTCAAAACAGAATGCTTTAATCTGTGTTCAGAGTTCATCAGTATTCCCTCTGGAGGTGGATAGCATTTTCATCATGAGTGCTTCGGAATTGTCTGGGATCACTGATTTGTTCAGAGTAGCTAAGTCTTTCAGAGTTGATCATTGTTGAAACACTGTTACTTTATACAATATTCTCCTGGTTCTGCTCAGTTGACATTGCACCAGTATGTACATATCTTCTCAGGTTTTTCTGAAATTATTCTGTTCATCATTTCTTGTAGCACAATAGTTTTCCTTCACAATCACGTGCTACTATTTTTTCCAATTGATGGACATCCCTTCAATTTCCAATTCTTTGCTACTATAAAATGAGCTGTTGTGTTATATAAATAGGTTGTTTCCCCTTTTCTTTGATTTCTTTGGGTTACAGACCTAGTAGTGGTATTTCTGGGTCAAAAGGTATGCACAGCTTTATAGCCCTTTGGGAATACTTCCAAATGGTTCTCCAAATAGTTGGAACCCTACCAATAATGCATTGTGTCCCAATTATTCCACATCCTCTCCAGCATTTGTCATTTTCCTTTTATCTCAAATTAGCCTATCTCAGAGTTATCTCAATTTGAATTTCTCTAATCAGGAGTGATTTAATGCATTTTTCATTGAGTATTGATAATTTTGATATAAGTAGTGGTATTTTCACCAGAAATAGTGAAGTCTGGACTTATTTTAGGGGAAAAGACAATTACTTGTATCTGGGGCACATTGAGTTTGAGGTGTCTCTAGGTTTTCTATCTTGAAGCATCTAATAGAGTGAGACTGAAGCTTAGGGATAGTGAGAGTGGTACTGGATATCTTGATCTGTGATTTATTTGCACAAAGATGATTATTTAATCTGTGGCATCCTAACAGATCACAAAGAGAGAAAGTATAGAGGGAGAAAAGTGGGCCAAGGACAGAGCCTTGAAGAACACCCATATTTAGGGGCATGGTATAGCAAAAGTGTCATTTCACAATCACCTGAAGGCCACATCTAGTCATGGCTTGTTTTTGTATGGCTTGTAAGCAAAGAGTGTTTTATATTATAAACATATATCAAGTATTACAGTGGTTGTATTCTAGGGGGAATTGGTATACAAGTATAGTTGGTATTATCTCTTCATAGTCAGCGTCTTGCCTCAGGAGAAAATATATTAGAGCTTTTGGGGAGCAACCAACACTCAGAAGATTTGTAGGACATGGCCTCAGGGGTGAAATTGAATGAGAATAAGATGAGGAAATGATTGATTGAGAATTTTTTCCATCGAATACTTTTTTATAACAGTTTGATATCCTAGATATATGAACAACATCATAAAATATGTAAGACTTAAAGCTTACCAGTAGAGAAGTGGTCAAAGAACATGAACAAACAGTTCTCAGAAAGTAGAATTACTTTTAGCATTCATATGAAAGAAAGTTTCAAATCACTAATGAGTAATGAAAATTAAAACAGCTCGGAAGCTTTCCTTCACACTCAGCTAATTGTCAAATGCAAAAACGAGGATAGTCAGTGCTGGTTGGTACATAGGTATACTAATGCATTGCTGATCGAACTGTGAAATGTTATTACCATTGTGGAAAACAATTTGAAATTATATAAATGAAGTGGCTAAAATACCCTTCCCAATGATTTAGAGATTTCTTTGCTAGGCATATACTCCAAAGATGGTATTGATGGAAAAGGATGTTCCCTGTACACCAAAATAACTGATAGTAGCACTTTTCTTGATAAAGAAAATGAACAAACAAAAATAAAAACCAAAAACTTTTGTAAGGTAGATAGACAGATACTCACCAATAATAGAATGACTAAACAAACTTAACGTGTGAATATAATGGAATATTACTGTTGTCTGAGATGTGACAAATATAATGAATATGAGGAAGCACTGGAAAGAGTTAAACGAGCTGCTGAAAACTGTAGAAGGCAGAGATAAGAAAATAATATGTACACTGACTACCACAATGGAAAAGGAATGAACAACCACTATAAAACAATTGAAAAATGTTGTGAAAACATAAAGACCTGTTCCAGAGGAAAGATGTAAGAAGAGAGTGCCCCATAATCCTTGGTAGAAGGGCCTCTAAGGGTATGAAACTTTGTACATAATGACAAATTTTCCATCATGTGGGTTTATTTATTTATTTATTCTTCCTATTTAAGAGAAATTCTTTGTTATCAGGGATATGAGTTCTAATTCACCACTGTCTTTTCTATATTTTAAAAAGAAATTATACCCAAACATATACTAAGAAATGTGAAAACTATAGATTATATTTTTAAAAATATAAACATCCAGAATAATAACACAAGAAACTCAGAATGTAAGCAAGTCCATCGTAGAGTAATTGAGCAGGTGATCAATGAACTTCCCCTAAAATATATCTCTATCAGACATATTTACAAGTGAATTTTATGAAGCATTTCATGAGCAAATATATCTAACATCCAAAATCTGTAGGAAATTAACCCAAAAGCTGTAAAGTGAAGTGTTATTTTTTCATTAGACTATATGTCAAGCTATCATCAACCATCTGAAAAAGTGTCCAAGATCACTTGATAAGAGAAATGCTTAATTAAATGATGCTGAGGTATCACCAAATGCTAATCAAATTGAGAAAGATGGTATTAAAAATAATCAGTTTTGCAGAAACTATGGAGATAAAAGGCATGCTAATTTACTGCTAGTGGAACTGTGAATTGGTCTGATTCAGAAAACAATTTGAAACTATTCATACCTTTTGACCCAGTAATCCTACTACTGAGTTTGTACTCCACTGATGTTTCTCATATAAAGAAAGAATCCATTTGTGCAAAAATATTCATATTGTTATTATTTGTGATAGCAAGATGCCAGAAACAATCTTTTTGCCCACTGGCTGGGAATGGTTGAAAAAAACTGAATATGAACCTAGTAGAATATTGTTGTTCTGTAAGGACCAGTGAATATGAAGAATCTAAGAAACACAGGAAAAAATTGTGTAAATTATGTTGAAATACTGTTGATAAAGATGAATAATTTATACTCTAATTTTGGTGTGTGTTTCTGTATATGTTTTTATGAATTGACTAGACACTTTGAGCAACAAAGCAATCCATCTGTTCAACTTTGACTCCTTCTCACCTAACTTGCCCGCTATCTTTTAACACATGCTCATCTAGGAAAAAACTTAATTCTGCTAAAAATATTTTTAAGAATATAGGTATTCGAGGGAGGAGCCAAGATGGCAGAGTAGAAAAGTTCACATATGCTACCTCCGAACCCACAGCCCATGGATTTCCTGTAAAAAGAACTCCCAACAAATTCTGGAGCAGTGGAAGTCACGCAGCAATGGAGTGAAGGAGATTTCCGTTCCAGAGAGCCCTGAAAAGGACCCAAAGGTCCATCACACACCGGATGGGAGCAGAGCCCAGCCCTTCCCTGGCTCTGCAGCACCGAGAGGGGCAGATCAGAGCAGGCTTCAGGGACAGAATCTCTGGCGGTCGCAAAGGTCCATCCACCCACAGGTGCTACAGGTCGCTGAGAGAGACTTCGGGGCTGCCTGAGAGGAGAGCGGGGTGTATCAATAACTCGGGCCCCCTTGGGAGGCAGCAGCAGAAGCAGCAGTGATCAGAGGCTCCCAGAGCAGGCAGAAGCTCAGTAGCAGCTCCATTACAAGAGGTCTCTGCATAAACCCCCTGAGGGAACTGAGCCTGGGATGCGGCCCTGCCACCACCTGAGAGCCTGAACTTAATCCCACTGAATAGCAGCCACACCTGCCGCTGAAAGCCCTGAGGCTGGGGAGCAGCATTTGAATCTCAGACCCCAAGCACTAGCTGGGCAGATCTGGGCTTGGGTGGAGAGGAATCTCAGAAGTCAAGTAACTGGCTGGGAAAATCCCCAGAAAAGGGAAAAAAAATAAAACCATAGAAGGTTATTTTCTTGCTGAACAAATGATTCCAACCTTCCTCTCTGACGAGAAAGAAAACTGCTTACCATCAGGTAAAGACATAAGAGTCAAGGCCTCTGTATCCCAAAAATCTGAAATAGATATCCAATGGGCTCAGGCCATGGAAGAGCTCAAAAAGGATTTTGAAAATCAAGTTAGACACGT
>CM053775.1:9819508-9837442 GCA_028658325.1 Potorous gilbertii
AAATGAGCTCTAAAGGTTACCTTCTCATTTAAAATATGGATAAAATCTAAAAGGAAAGAAAATCAATCTACTTCTATATTGCCAGGGTAAGATCATCTCAAAGGTAAAAATAAGGCCCTTTAAAAATACCAGGCTTATAAGCCATCAGTTCTAAGCAGGTTTAATTTTGCTTAGTTAATTTCAACTGATATATCTGAGTTTCTCCTTTACTTAAGTGATTCTGCCCTGTTCAAAGGTTTTTAATTCAATTTTAAAAGACATATGTTCTAGTGATTTCTTTATTTGATTTCCATCGGAAGTGCTTTATGCCAACACAAGCACAAATAATCTTTCCTCCTAGCATTTTAGCAAGAACCTTTATCAGTAAAGATTCCCAAATGCTTTAATTCTACAAGTTATTATTTCCACATAGTAGATTTATCTTAATTGGAGTAACTGAAGTATAGTAAAATGGTGACTTGAGGAACTTACCTATGGAAAATGAATGAGTTTCTTAGGTATCTTCAACTCTACCCTTTGGCTGCTTCTACAGCTCTAATTTATAATGTAATTGCTCAGCTAACATTATTTCACCTGTTCTCTGTGGACATAGCATTAATATTCTGTCTTGCTCTCCTATTTAGGAAATTCACAATATAATATGCAGCACAAAGAAACTCATAGATGATCATCATCTAATGTGAGCATCCATCCCCAGCCTAGTGGAGATGGTGGATGCCTTCCCATCCCAGCACTGACATATTCCCCACATGAACATTTTGAGCATCAAAGAAAGAAAGCTTATGAACCTGAAAGTTAGTGAAAGGGTTTCAGAGCTTCCAGCATTATTAAAAATACTAGAAAATGTCATTTTTAAGGATAATAAATAGTGAAGCCAGGTAACTGCTGTAGGTCAGAGTGCCTCCTTTAAGAAATGGAAATGACAGACATGCAGAATTGACAAGAAACAAAAATGGAAGATATTAGAGACGGTAAATAGATTATTGTCAGTGAAGAGTAGGTTAGCCAATGTCTAAAAACTTGTTCTGAGATGCAAGGAATATAAAATCTCGTAGAGGGGAGAGAAAAATTGCCAGATTCACGTTGACCTTTGGAAAAAGCCCCACTTGAATTTACTTGCGATTTGTTGTTTTTCATTGTTACAGAGAAATTTAATCTAGGAGATTGGGGAGAGAAAATGATACAATTCAATTTCTATTGAAAAATACAGAGTGAATAGAGAATATGTTCTAACCTGTGCTTATTGCTAAAGCGTGGACCAAGTGCTCTTGGAGTGTCTTGCTGATGATATTTTTGGCTGCTTTCCTGAACTCAGCATTGAATAATTGTCCAGTTGTTTTTATTTTTCAAGACTGATGCTACCGTTGTATTCAATTATGGACCAGATCATGCTTGGCTGCCTAGTGTGTTAGATTACACATCTGGAAAGTCAGATTCATACACGTGCAAAAGTATCACTTCAAGGAACTGGAGATGTTTAGGCTCAAGGGGACATGGTAGTTGTCTTCAACTATTTGAAGGGCTGTCACATGGAAGAGGGATTTGACTAGCTCTGTTAGCTCTGTTTGACTCCACCAGGCTGAATGAGGGATAGTGAGGAGAAGTTGTAAAGAGGAAAATGCAGGCTTAATGTTAGAAAAAGGAAAGAAAAAACAAAACCTTTCTAACAATTAGAGCTACCAAAAATGGGATGAGGTGATGAGCTACTCCTGGAAGGGATGGAGAGGAAGGGGATTAGAGACATGGGGTGGGGTTAGGGGGAGAAGATAAAAGGGAGATTGGGTTAAATGAGGTAGGGGTCAGGAGCAAAACAAGGTTTTGAGGAGAGACAGAATAAAAAGACGAATAAACGGAAGAAAATAGAATGGAGAGACATATACAACTAATAATCCTAACTGTGAATGTGAATGGGAATGCTTCCATAAAATAGAAGCAGATAGCAAAATGAGTTAGAATCCAACAATATATTTTATACAAGAGATACACCTGAATCCGAAAGACATGCACAGTGTTAAAATAAAGGGCTGGAGCAGAATCTATTATGCTTCAGCCGAAGTACAAAGGGCAGGGGTAGAAATCATAATCTTTGAGAAACTAAAAGCAGAAATTGACTCAATTAAAAGAGATAATCAGGGAAACTACATTTTTCTGAAAGGTACCATAGACAACAAATGAATAGAAAAAAACACAGCAAATTTCTGATAAAGGCCTCATTTCTCAAATATGTGCCGAGTATAGAACTGAGTCAAATTTATAAAAAAATAATAAGAGGCATTCTCCAATTAATAAATGGTCAGAGGAGACAAACAGGCAATTTTCAGAAGAAGAAACCAAAGCTCTCTATAGTCATATGAAAATTGCTTTAAATCACTATTGATTAGAGAAATATAAACTAAAACAACTCTGATGAACCACCTCTTGCCTATCAGAAATGATCAATACCGAAGGGGATGAAGGAAAAATTGGTACACTGATGGCCTGCTGATAGAGTAGTGAACTCCTCCAGCCATCCTGGCAAATAATTTGGAACTAGACTCAAGTGTCCGTAGAACTGTGATTCTTTGGCCCAGGAATACCACTGCTAGTTCTGTATCTCAAAGAGATGAAAGGAAAAGGAAAAGAACCTATATGTGCAAAAATATTTATAGCAGTTATTTTTTTGATGGCAAAGAATTGGAAATTAAGGGAATCCCCATCAATTAGGGAATGGCTGACCAAGTTGTGGCATATGATTGTGATAGGGTATGATAATACTATACAAAATTACAACAGAACAGTTTCTGGGGAAAAATATGGCAAGACCTATACAAACTGGTGCAAAGTAAAATGAAAAGAACTCATTGTGCAGAGTAAGAGTAATGTTGGAGTGATGATAAGTTGTGAAAGACTTGGCTCCTCCGATCAATACAAGGATTCAAAAAAATTCCAAAGGACACAGGATTTTAAAAACATACTGTCCACCTGTAGAGAGAGAACTGATGAACTCTAAGTACAAATTGAAGTATAATTTCCTAACTTTCTTCTTCTTTATTTTCAAAAATATAGCAAATATGGAAATATATTTGGCATATTTTCACATGTATAATTGATATCATATTACTCACCTTCTCAGGGGATAGGATAGAGTGTAGAAGGGAAGGAGAGAATTTGGAGCCCAAAACTTAAAAAGAAAAGAACATTAAAATAAATAATCATTTTTTTTTTAAATAAAGAGAAACATGTTGTCTAGGAAGTAGTCCTAAATAAGCAGAGAAGGTAGTGCTTTGCATTCCATTTGAAATAGCTATGCTTAAGTTTCAAATGACAGACCTGAACTATGTAACTATGGTCTACCTTTTTATCCTAAGTTGCACCATTTGACATTAACTTTATAGTGTGTATCTTAGGAGATGATAGATATAAAAACAATGGAAATTCATCATTTCTAGACACTATTAATATATTTTAGTGTTTTTTTTAAATTTGTGAGTGGAAATACCAACTAGTTGGTCTTCTAATCCAACACAGTTCTAGTTTCTTTTTGCCATTGAATCTAGATAATGAAAATACAAGCTAGAAAAACAGGAAAATTAAATTATTTGCATGAATACACCACATTTTTAGACGTCTTCCTTTGGGAAGAGGGTTAATTGAAAATTTTAACTTGTGCTATGTTCCCACTGCAGTTATTACTGGAACAAAATAACTAGCAATATTTCATCTAATTAATAATCTCGATGAACAAATGGAGCTATTGGAAGCAATGTTTTTTAAATGTGAAACATGATTATTTTCATGCCTTGGGTTCCCTTCATGAAAATACCCTAAACGTTTGACAAGTTTCAGGGGGCACAAGAAGAGACACTAGCTATTCCCCCATTAAGCAAAAGCACAAAGACTGAAGCTAATTGGATTTTAATTTAGTTCTACACTGCCAAAGGAAGGCCCTCCTCTGTGTCCTTGCTGTGAACTCTTGACAGGAAAGTCTATATATTGAGACCAGATAGTATTAATGTTTTGTACTAAAATTGTGAAAAGCCATGGGTTAGAATTCAAAAGAAGTACATTCCATTCAAAGCCCATGTCTGTTACTTAGGGGCAGTGTGACCTGAAACAAGTCCCTTTTCCTCTACAGATCCCAGCTTCTACTTCTAAAGTGAAGTGGTTGAATTAGATGATTTCGAAAAAGCACTACAGCTCTAAAACCTCTGACCCTAGCTAGATCTAATATAGTCTAAATGATACTTAATTGTTTGAGCTTATGGCTGATCCTGAATTCACAAGTGTTTTTTGGAAGTGTTTCTTGGAAGAGATCAAGTTTTTGATGAGCCCTGTTTTAAAAAATTGGCTTGAGTGCTTTGCAATTATGAATTTTTTCGATAGTATTTTAATTTTTCCAAATGTTCATCATGTTTGGTCCCAGACTAGCTCCCCTTTCCTACTTGCTCCTCAGCACCATTAAGAGAATTGCCAGCCCCTGATTTATGACCTTAGGAGTAAATTTTGATTTCTCTATTTTCTGAATTTCTACAACTACTCACTGTTATACTTCTCTTCTACAATGTCTCTCAGATCTAGCCCTTTCCTACCCTCCTTTTTAAAGCAACAGTTACGTGATTCAGTGGGAGTCAGAAAGACCCAAGTTTGAATGTGACTTCCACTTACTAGCTGTGTGACCCTGGGCAAGTCACATAACTGCTGTTTACCTCAGCTTTCTCATCTCTAAAATAGGAATTAGGATTAATACCTGCCTCCAAGGGCTATTGTGAGGATCAAATGAGACAGTATTTGTCAAGCATCTAGTATAGTGCCTGGCAAGTAATAGCTGCTTAATCAATGATCATTTTCTTTCTTTCTTTCCTTTCTCAGTCACTTAAGTCAAATGTAGTACATGGTAATTTATTAAACATGAATATTTAAAAGAGATGAAAAATGAGAGATATCACTGTATAGTTATAATTCCTAGCCATGGCCTGAGGAGATGAGAATGTACCTCCTCCTTTTCTTTTCAGATGTGGAGGACCATGAGTCTGAAACACTACACGTATGATATATCATACTTGGTCTATGAGTTGGTTAATTTTGTTGAACTGCTTCCCCATTCCCTTTTTCATAATTGTGTTTTTTTATAAGAAATAGCTGAGTATTTTGGAATGGGAGAGTATTACTTGAAAATGATGTAAAAATGCAAGTTTCCTCAACATCCATACTGATATTTCCATCCCCAATCCCATTTTCCAATTCAGATACAGTTCGAAGGATTCCCCGAAACCAATAAAAATTTTGTTGAGTAAAGTATAGTTTTAAAAACAAGTTAACTTATATACCCAGTTTCCCTTCTCTTTAAAAGAACTGGGTTCTCATCACCTTCATAGATTACTGAAGCACAATATGGAGTCCAAATGGCAGATCTGGAAGGTCCCTTAAAGATATTTGAATCCAATTCTCGTATCTTCCAAGTAGGAATACTGAGACTCCACACAATGCTAGCTTTAGATAAGGAGGTGGCTTTGCCAAGGTCCTGGAGCTATCAAGGCAGACTAGAGCCCGGGTCTATAGTGTCTCAGTATAGTATCCTTTCTACCTTACTAACAATCTCTAGTTTCAGTCTTTTAGCTGGCAGAGATTCCTTTTTAAGTCCTGAATTCCTTCTAATTAACCTTTTCGTTTCCTTTGATATTGGTTAGATTAGAAATGCACTGGCCAAGTCCTACTGCAGATCAACAGAGAAGTTTTGACCTGCCAGGCCTCATTTGTAGGATACTTCATCCCTTCTTAGTAAACCCAGTATCTCTCCTGCTTCCTGTGGCATGGGGGAAAGAGTGGTATCCACATTGGTACTAGACTCAGTCAAGGTACCTGGTCAGCTTTAACCCTACCATCACAGTGAACTCCCCAGCTATAGGGATCTCCCAGCCTCAACTTCCACAGTAGCAGGCACAGTGGGCACATCCACCACACCCAGACCTGCTAATCCCCTTCCAATCTGTCTTTACTTCCATTATTGGTCCATATATATTATGCATTGTACAGAAGAATTTAACTGGTTTTGCTTGGCCCCAGAAGGTAAAACTTGGAGAAATTGGGTAGAAAATTAAGAGAAATAGATTGAGGCTTAATATAAAGAAAAGTCTGAGCTGTCACCAGATGAAATGGGCAGCCTCAGGAGGTAAGAGCTTTTTCTCAACTGAGCTCCTTTGTTCAGGGCCAGAAGAACCCTCTCTGGGGCTGTTGTACAGGGGATTATTATTGCAGGTCTACCTGGGTCTAGGTATCTGAAGGCCCTTTTAACTCTATGATGTTCTGATGACTAGCTGATTAGAGAGAGGATATTTAATTTGGAGAAGGGAAGACCTATGGAGGCCATGATAGCGATCTTCAAGTGTGTGAAAGACTTTCTCCTGGGAGATAGTGTACACTTGTTTCTCTTGGCTCCAAAGGGCTGAACTGAGAAAAATGGATGCCAGCTGCAGAAAGCTAGGTAGATTTAGCCTCTGTGTCAGGAAAACTTCCTGAGAGTTAGACGTCTCCCAAAATGGAGCAGACTGCCTTCAGAGTTCATGGTCACTTCAAGCACACTTGTTGGATCATCTCCACCATCATCCTGCCAGCCACCCAGCTCTGCTGCTCAGAATCTCCACTCAATAGCTAAGTGGGGCCACGTCGAACCTGAAAGCTTTGTATCTGCCTGCTTGTCTTTCCTCACACAGCCACCTCCCTGGGTTAGTCCTTTATCACTTCTCACTTTAACTATTTTAATATCTGCCCAATGGATCTTTTGGTTTCCAGTTTCTCCTCTTCCACACAGTTGGAAAAATAATCTTCCTGAATGTAGTTCTTACCATTTTATTTTCCTGCTCAAAAGACTTCAGTGACTTCCTGCAGACTCTAAAATACAGTACGAACTTCTCAGCTTGGCATTTAAATGTCTTCAGAGTCTGGTTTTAATCTGCCACTCCAGACCTCTTCACCGTTTCTTCCCTTCACACCCACTCTCCATGTATGTCAGAGTGGTCAGATTCCTGCCCTGATAATTCTGCATGTCGCCATCCATCCCCATATCTTTACATAAGGTGGTGCCCATGCCTAGGATTTGCCCTTTCATCATTTCTTGGAGTCTGTAGCTTACCTTAAAGCTGCTATCTCCTATAGAAAGACCTTTCTGATGCCCCTGGTATCTAGTGCTACTCCCACTTTGAATTACCTTTTTAAAATTTTTTATTTGCTTCTACTGTATCTTATTTTTCCCTGCAAGTATGTAAAGTCTTTGAGGATAAGGGCTATTTTTCATTTTTGTCTATATTTCCCAGGGCCTACCTTACTCATAACAGGCACTTAAAATGGGTGTTGTACTGAATTTAATACAAAGGGAATTCTAGTATTAACAGGTAGTATTTATATACTTTATAGTTTTAGAAAGTATTTTAAAGTTTATAAGTATTCTACAAATACAAATTTCATTACAAATACAATTTCATTTGGTCTTCAAAGCAACCCTGTGTTCTTATGAACCCCCTTTTACACGTGAGGAAATCAAGGTTGAGGGAGAGTAAGTGGCTTGCCCAGGGTCTCACAACTGACAAGGGTCTAAGGCTGCCTTGGGACTTGTCTTCCCAACCCAGCTGTGGAGTATAGATAGAGCTGAATGAGAAACACTTTGAGACTCCTTCCACCCTAGAATTCTGTGAAGCCATGGCCGTAGGCCCGAAGGAGTTATGTAGCTTGATCCCCACCCAGAGAGGTAGTGCTGGAACTAGAACTAGAACTCAGGGCTCTGGACTGTCATAGACCTTTACTCTTGTAGCTCAGAGCTTCTTCCATCCTCTCACTTGGTTACTAGAAAAACTACTGGCAGCTTGGGTTTGAGTGGGTACTGTGACAATGCCTTTTTTCTATATTTAGTGCCCTCTAGATGTGATGCACTGGGACAAACATTGAGGGGACAAACACTACAAATAAACAGTCCATGCCATTTAGGGCTGTATATTCTTTTGGGGGGAATGGGATGCAAGTAGGTACCCACAAGGAAGCAAACAGCAACTACGAAGTAATACTAAGTAATTTCTAGAAGGAGATGATGATAGTCAAGGGAATTAAGGAATTCGTCATGTAGCAGGTAGCACCTGGGTTGTGCTTTGTAGGATCTTGTGGGTAAGGCTTTCTTCATTATTATGCTTTGCACTGGAAGTCGGTCAATTAATAAATTTTGTTTGTCCTTCATTTTAGAAGAAGACCATGGCATCAGGGAAATGATGACATGACTTGCTGTTGACTTTGATTTGAGTGAGGGAGGGCTGTGCAAGGTCACCAGCCTAACTTTCTCCTCCATAGTCACCTGGATTAAGTGACAAGATATTCATCAGGATGACTGGAGATGGCCCAGTATGTAATGTGAGATCCTAGTCCTTCTAGGCTAAGATCTTTTCAGATTCTCACTTTGAATGAGGCAGCACCCATTCAGTGAATAGGTCTCTTTAAGAAGTGAGTCAAGGGGTGGGTCCTTTAATTAGAAAAAAAGAGAAAAAAAGCTGTTTGCCTTAGTCTCCTCATCCGTAAAATGAGATGGAGAAGGAAATGACAAACCACTCCAGTATCTTTGCCAAGAAACCATCCAAAGGGATCAGGAAGAGTCAGACACGACTGAACAATAACAAACCAGAACAGACCACGTTCTATTCTAGCCTGCTCTTGAATCTTCTCTGATTTAAATTATGTGCCTGAGTGATCTTGCCCAAAGTCTAGATGAGGAGAGAAATTATTTCTGTCATCATTCTAGACCATGGATTTTGAATCTTCTAGATTGTTTTCTGTGGGAAACACAGCCTCCTTTTCATATTTTAATGACACCAGCCAAGTTTACTACTAGAACATGAAAAGGTTCTAGTAAATTTGCTCAGGGTATAGTTGGCCAGCCTACTGTTTTATTCCTTTATGAAATCATTAAAAATATTAGGGTCAGCCATAAATTGCCAATGGTGCTTAATGAGTATTATATTCAGGCCAACAAGACATCCAGCTAGTTAACGCCACGGGTCATTACTGCCCTCGTAATATTCTTCAGCATAACCTTCATTCTTTTCTGGAGGATTGGCCAACCTGCGAAAGTACTGCTGGTCCAAAGAAAATTAGCGTTGGATTTGGTTGAGCTTCTTGAAAATTTTGGTTTCGATGAAAACATTAGGGTTCTTTTTCATTACAAGTCTATCAACAAGTGTAGAGGTTATCCATTAGTGAAAGAGATTACTTTGGAATATCGATTTAAGATAACTGAATGCACAAAAATGAATACGTCAGCATTAGAAAGAGGGACTGTTTCAGCCCACAGGGAACGGCGCATTTATGGAGAATGAGACCATCCCTTAGTTGGTTTAGTAAGCTATGCCAGGTAGGGTTGCCCTTGTTGCCATCTTCTTGACATACAAAGTTTTATAGGAAGGATGCAATTTTCCACCCTCCATCATCTTTTCTCTATTCTTAACGAAAGCTATTCATTCTATCTGACCTTTGGTGTTCAATATATTTCCAGACACTTCCAAATTCATTATTTTATTAATTCGGATGGATTAATAAGTGTGTCCAAGGTGACACAGTTCATTTCTGTTTATTTTGAATCTGGGCCTATGAGTTCACCAGTGCAGTGTGGTGGGTGCAGATTGGCAGCTAGTGTGTAATTTAACCATAATGAATTCTGTAGAGTCAGTGAGGAATTTAAATGATTTGTCCATGGTCATATAGATAATATGGATCCGTGGGAGAAATTGAATCTAGGTCTTTCTGGTTCTGAAGTCTGCCCTCTCTTAAGCTCTGCTGCTTTTTCAATTAGCAATAGAGCTAAGACCAACAAACCAGTTTTTTCACCTCTATACCAATGTACATTTGGCTTAATTTTTTCTTTATTTTTACTCATTTTATTTTTTTTCTGTAGTCTTCATTTCCAAATAGTTGCTTCTTCTATCCTATATCCAGAACCCTCCCTTTCAAAAAATTTACAGAGATAGAGAAAAAAATATAGTTGATCAAAACTAAGCCACATGTAAACTAAGTGTAAGTATGTACAATGGTTTGTAGATCCTCACCTCTCTAATTAGGGAAGAAGGTGTCTTTTCTCATTTCCTTTTCAATGACAAGCTTGGTATTTAGAATTATACAATGTTGAGTTTCACTTATTTTTGTCCTCTCTATTTATATTTCTGTAGTCATGGTGCATATCTTTCTTCTTTCCTGATCTACATCAGTTTGTATAAGCCTTCCCACACTTGGCTGTATTCTTCATATTCATGATTTTTTACTGCACAATAATATTGCATTATGTTCATACACGACAATTTGTTTAGCTCTCCTCCTATCAGTAAGCATGTATTTTGTTTCCAGTTCTTTGATACCTCAAAAAAGTGCTACTAAGAGTATCTTATTGTATGTGGGTCCTTTCTGACTCTGGCCTCAACTGGGAGTGAGATCTTACACCTAGGTCTTCTTAATTCCAGGGTCAGCCCTCCTTTCACTGTTTTCTGTTGCCTCTTCATTTAGTAACAGCCAAAACTAGACTCCAGTGTTTTTACTTCCATGCCCATTCCTTTCAATGTTCCTTCTTCCAGCATTGCCTTCCTGTATTACATTTTCAATCATATTTACATTTTGTCTTTTGTCTTAAGAAGGAGCCAGGATCATATCATCACAGTTCAAAAAATAACAGGCAACCTTTTTTTGTTGACTGTTTTCCAATTGTTTCCTTTGTGTCTTATACAAAAGAATCATAATACCTAGGTCTCATAATCTTCCCAGAGGAAAAAAATTTATGTCTATCATCCTCCAAAATTAGATGGTCATCCACATGACATAGATAAGTCAATTCTCTTTGTCTTTTTTCTCTTCCATACATTTGTCTGATATTAATAGAAGGCCCTAAATTTTGTGTTGTGATATCAGACATTTTTGCGGTCCTTTTTTTTGCTTCTATCTCTAGCCATACTCTACTACTTATATCTTTCAGTACTAGTGTTGGGAGCAAATTAATTCATGGGATTTCAGGCTGTAGAAATGGAAGAAACCTGAGAGACTATTTCACACACCCCTCTCTTTTACAAATGTGGCATCTAACATGCAGAGAGATAAAATGACTTGCCTGTGGTCACATAGGTTATGAGTACCAAAGCAAGGATCTAAGCCTATGTAGTCTACCTCCCAGTACATTTTTTGCTCTGCAGTACCCCGATTTGAAAATTTAAAAAAAATAGTCCTGACTAGCTGCAACTGACTCGAGTTATATCCACATAATGATGGACTTCCTTCAAGAAGCAGTAGCTTTTGTCTGGTCTAAGCTTCAGCTTCAGATATAAACCCTTAGATCCAAAGATGGCTTGTTTGGAACGCAAACGCAAGGAGTAGCTAACTATCTATTTCTAAACCAAGAAAGCTCTGCCGATGTTTAGGAAAAGCCTATGTCCATAAGCCACGGTTCAGGCCATTTAGATGACAGCAAGTGCAAAAAAGGGAGTTGAGCTCTCCTCCTACTTTTCCACACCTTCACCCCACACTCTTGGAACATAATTAGGCAAAATGACATTATCTGTAGAAGTAACTGAGGTTGAAGAAAGGGGTGCCATGGCAAATCAATTAGATTATCATTAGCTTTCTAGTGGTAAGAACATTGGATTTGTAGTCAGGATGACTTGGACTCCAGTTCTTCCTTGGTCATTACATGTCCTAGCTTTCTTAGCCTCAGTTTCCCTCATCCTCCTAAATGAGATTAATTTTGCTTGGATCTCTCTTGGAGGCCTATAGTGATGCTCAATTGAAACAATATAAGTAGAATGCCTCATCAATTTTTTAAGCGCTATATAAATGCAAGCTCGTAGCACCATCAATACTCATTTTTAGACTCTCCTAAGTTATTTCTAAGTTTATGGTGTCATGGTTGTATAAACCCTATCCTTATCACTTTGACTGCCTTCCCTTTTTAGGGACTTTTTGAGTTTGTGTGTAGTTCTCAAGCAAGTTTCTCCTGTGCTGTGCCTTATTTATTTCTCTCAGAACCATGAGTCTGTGCCACATAGATTAAAGTGGAGTGTTAGACGGAGCTAAGCTTAAGCAGCATTTTAGAAGCAAAAATCTGGCTAAAATGAACAGAATCTGCCTCTCCAAGATGTTGTGATCTAAGATGTACATAAAGAAAAATGAGAAGAGACATTTCCTGCTTTCTGGGGGATCGCTTGAGAATTTTCTGCCAATATACTTTTTTTTCCTGGTAATATACTTGAGAAGCTAAAGTCAGCTTTGTTCTGTGTTGTTATGGAGAATATGGCTAATGGAAACCATAAGGGGCCATTCTTCTAGCCCTTTACAATTGTTTCAGCAACTTGCAGAACCACAATCTTCTAAATATTTATTATTTTGCATACACACAAAAACACATACACAAACACATGCACATATTTCTTTGAAAACATTCTGTTTTTTCTGTTATGGTGTGGCTTTCATTTACCATTACACTAATACCCTAATTCATACATCCAGAGAACCCACTAATATTAAGAACTATTCAAAATTCACATGGTTCAGTAAGTACATTCAGAGGAGATAGGCCTAATCTTCCATATTATTCCTTTATGAAATCTCTAAAATGTTGAGATCAGCAATATTGCTATTAAGAAATATAGCTTTAATAAAAGCAAGCATAACTGAAGTGATTATTTGACCTAAAATAGAAATCTTTTTTAATATTCATCACTACTATTTTTAAGATTTTGCATTTTTACATTTAGGAGCATCTATCTTGGATTAGGCTCCAAATTTCAGTTGTCTTGAAAACAATTTGATTTACTGGCTCATTTTCATGCTTGCACTTTTTGTCCTTTGCTACTATAACAAGATTTATTGGATTGTTAATAGAGATCTGAATGAGACCATTTGAAAAACATTGTTTATAGCAATAACTCTTCTCAGGCCCCACAAATGCAAATGCACTAAGTTTAAAGTTAGTTTTTCCACCTCATGGTGAGCTGTTTCCCAATGTTTTCTTAATTCATTTAGTTACTGACTCGTGAAAGGTGGCAGCATATGAGAAAGGAGAAGCCATCAATTTGTCCATAGAACTGCAGCATTGTGGTTTGTATTGGAAAAAACAATTCCACATACTGATTTTGTTAATGTACTTTGACCCTGATTTAGACAGAGCACTAAATCAAGGATGGGTAGGGGGTATACATTTAGGTTAGAGGAGACTCTTGTGTCCAGGTCTAGATAATACCCATATAAGGAGATAACTCTTCCTCTTCAATTTCAGTGTGTTCTTCTGGGTCCAAAGAGAAAAAAAATTCCTTGCTCACTCAAGGATTCTCTGGTTCATCCAGGAAAATGCCCTAGTCAGTGTTGGCAACTCTCATCTGACAGTCTGATATTTTGGGGTAAAGGAAGTTTTACCTTGAGGTATGTGTAGGAAGTGTGTTCTTGACTAAAAGGGTACAGGGTGGTATGCTCTTAGCCCTGTCCTACTGAATGTCACGAGTCTTTCTCTCTGAGGCATCACAGGTGAGTACTTTGGTATTACTACACCTTGGAATTGTAGTAAAAACAGAGTGATGAGTCTCTTTTCCTGAGTTTCTCTGACTCCAAATCCAATACACTTTCCACACTATAATGCTGCCTCCTAATCATCAGTCTTAAGAAAGATATCTGATGCGTTGGAAGTTGAGGTACAGGATTAACACCTTCCCAAGTTGTCTTTACCATTCTCTTAGTTTTCCTTTAAATTCTAAGTCTTTAAACTCCTCCAGAAATCTAGTACTTTCATTCTGGTCAGATGTTTCTTCCTAAGCCAGAGTCCATGCTCTAGTATCTTCTATGACTCCTCCCCGACTTAGGCTTATTTCCTACTAGATACTCTCTGCGAAAGGTCCTGATAAATTATTGATACTCTAAGTTGTTAATCACTAATATAAGTTTAATGTGTTTCCCTTCCTGGGGATATTTGTATTCTAACTCAAAATATTGAATCTCTATTGGTAGAGTATCAGGCATCCACAGTGTAATTATAGTAGAGAGCTTTTTGGAGGGGTGACCATCTACTTTGCCTATGTATATGTCCACCCTCATATTCATTTGCCTGCACCACTAAGAGTCTTGACATAGAGGTTGTCCAGGTTTGAATGGCTCTGGGCACTTAAAAATTCTACCCTTTCCTTATTCTCAGAATGAGTGTCCCTATTTGACCTAACTCTATGATTTTACAGAGGAGGCAGCTGAAGCTAATTGAATTCACAGTGCTAATTAGTGACTGGGCCAGAACCAGAACTCTGGTTCCTTGACTTCCAGGCTAATGCTCTTTCAATTATGTCACACTGCTGTATCCTCATTTTGCTAAACACATTCACCATGGGGACTTGATTAGGGAAAATTGATTTTAGTATTTATACCAGTGAAATCAAATGTCCCCTACCTGTACCTATGCCTGTTTCTTAAAAAATAAAAACCAATTGAATCAAGTCCTATTTTAAGACCTCATTGTAATGTGGAGCTGACCATGGTTTCTTGAAGGCTAGGCCAGTGGAATATAAAGGCTCCAAATGTGATCCTGTCATCAGACTAGGTCTCCAAAGACTAATGTAGCTCAGAACAGAGAAGCTTAGCACCAGTAGGCTGCTCATTAGGTAGTGAATTCATTGGTCAGTGTGTGTATAAAGTGAGATCGTTGTGAAAACGAGGACAGGAGAAGTTGACCAAAGAAATTGTTGGAAAATCAGGCTCATATTTGAGAAAGGAAAGAAGCCAGGTCTGATAGACTATGCAGGAGCCTCATGCCCATATGTCATGAATACTTTCTTCCAAAAGAGAGTCAGAAACAGAAAGGTCAGATATTTTTATCTTGATTATCCATCGACTCAGTTGCTGTTTTGGACCTGTGATTTCATCACCATAAGGAATGCCTGGTGTGGAAATCCTTTTCATCAAAGGAGGTGAGTAGCTTATGTTAATGTAAGAGTTCTGGAGAGTCTGCTGATATACTGAGAGGTTAAGTGATTCCATAATCCATCATCACATAGCTTCTGTAGTATTTGTCATATGCAGAACTCGAACCCAGTTATTTGTGATTCCAACCCACCTTCTATTGGCTTATATTATATAACCTATTAGTATTATTTCCTATAAAGTTTAGCTGATAGAAAGTAGTTGTCAAAATGAAGACCCCAAAAGGCCAAGAAACAACCCTAGTCAGAAAACACTCAATCTCTTGACCAAGTGGAGAACCATAGCAGCAGCCAAGGCCAACAATGCTTTGTGTATAGCACATTCTCATTTTGGATGATCCAGCCAAGGAAGATATCATCATCATCATCATCTCATTTATACAGTACTTTAAGTTGATCTCTTCTTAGCTTCACAATAACTCTGTTATATAGGTACTGTTACTATCTTTATTTTACAGGAGATGAATCTTAGTTAAGTGACTCTCCCAAGATCACATAAATAATAAGTGTCTGATCCTGGCTTTGAATTTTGATGTTCCACACATTAAGTCCAATAGCATCTGTTGTGCCACGTTGATGCCTGTAGTAATAGCTCACATTTATAAAGCTCTTTAAGGTTTACCAAGTGCTATCTATCTATCTATCTATCTATATATGTCTCTCTCTATGTGTGTGTGTGTGTGTGTGTGTGTATTGACTTATTGGATCTGTACAACAATCCTGTATAGTAAGTACTGTTATTATCTCATTTTGCAGATGAGGAAACTAAAGCTGTGAGGGATTAAGTTCCTTTCGCAGAGGTCAAAAGTGTCTGAAGTGTTATTTTAACACCAACTGTTAACAGTTCATCAACTGTGTCACCTCAATGAAGACAATTAGCACTTTTAGCCTATATAAAAACCAAAAAGCAATTGAAGGGAAAGCAAAGTCTATCAAAAACTTGGCCTGAGATCCAAACAGGCTACGGCAGCCGAAAAACATTTAAAGAGGAAATTATCAGGGTAATAGGTAGAGATGAGATGGCAAAACTACATCAACATCTTATAACGTTCTCTTTTCATCTATAGAAACAGTGGGATCACCATAGTTGGACCCTGATACAGTAGTCCCGAGTGTGCTAGATGACAGAATAGAAATGCCTGTTAGCAAGTTCAATTGAAGAAGAGTGGTCACATCAAGATAAGTGCACATTGAGGATACTTCTGTTGGAGATGACTCAGTCTTCAAAACATTTATGGGTTGCTTCTTAAAATGTCATTTACAGGCAAAAATAAGAAAATAACCACAGATTGTACTAATCCCAAAAAGGGCAATAGATAGAACATCAGTGATTACTGACACATCCCTACTTTTTTCATCTTTATCATGCTTTTATGAGAAATATCTACAAGTACCTGAGGTTATCCTTAATTAAAATATGAGAAGAGAATGGTCAGGCTTTTGTAAATAGTTTTCTTTATCACATCGCATCTTTACAGTCACATGGTTTACTAAAGATTCAGAGAGCACAGGCTCCAGCTGTGTTATTTTTCATCAGTTACTGTTCCACCCCCACCCCACCCCCAAAAAGGAGACAACCTCAAATACTTGATTAAAGAAAACACATTTTAAGGTCTTTTCTCTAATGAGGAGACTCTTCTGCATGTATTAAAATAATACAATATTACTTGATGAATGTAAGAAAGGTTAACTCTGTTCAATGACCTTCCTATTACTCATCCCCATTACTTAATGTTCAAGTCATACTGACCTCTTTGATGTTCCTTATGCAAGATACTGCATCTTTTAACTGAAAACTTTGTCTCTTATTTTACTGAAAAATAGAAGCCATTTCTGTTAACTCCCTCTTTTCCCCTTCTCCTCGTCTTAGATGCCTCTTGCTGCTGTCTGCACCTCCATCCTATCTCACAAGAAGAGGTGACCCTTTTTGCCATGGGATACAGCTCTACCTGCACAAGTGATCCCACTCCATCCTGTCTTCTCTAGCAGATTTCTTCTTCCCCTATCCCTTTTCTCACTTATCTTCAACTTCTCCCTGTCTGCTGGCTGCTTTCCTTCTGTTTATAAACATATCCCTGTCTCTCCCTATCCCGCCCTAACCGTCTCTTGATTCATCCGTCTCCACTATCATCTCATATCTCTTCTCCCCTTGGTGACTAAACTCCTTGAGAAGTTCATCTAAAATAGGTGCCTCCACTTCCTTGCCTCTCACTCTCTTCTTAAATCTTTGCTGTGTGGCTTCTGACATCATTATCCAAACCAAAACTACTCTTTTCAAAATTACCAGTCATCTATGAATTGCCAAATATTTTATAATCCTCATAATTTTTCATCTTTCACACAATTGATCATCTCCTCCATGATAACCAATTATTCTCCAGGTTTTTGTGACTTTACTCTATCCTGGTTTTCTTTCTGCCTGTCCAATAACTCCTCCAATCCCCTTTGTTGGAGTTTCATCCAGGTCATAGATTCTAAAGGTGAGTGTCCTCCAGAGCTCTGTCCAGGACTCTTTTCTCCCTCGATAGAATTGCACTTGATGATCTTACCAGCTTTCATGGTATCATCTCTAGTTATTTCCCTTCTCAGATCTACTTATCCAGCCTTAACCTCTTTCCTAACTTCCCAACCTGCACTTCCAACTGCCTTTTAGACAGACATATTAAACTGGATGTCTCAAAGACATCTTAAATGCAACATATCCCAAACTGAATTCATTACCTTCTCCCTCCACCTTAATAAATCCCTGTTATTGTAAAGGGTACCACTACCCTCTTCATCACTGACAGCCAGGCTTGCAACCTCGGTGCCATCTCTCCCTTCTCTCTCTCTCTCTCTCCCTCTCTCTCCCTCTCCCCCTCTCCCCTCCTCTCCCTCTCCCTCTCCCTCTCTCCCTCCCTCCCTCCCTCTCTCTCTTTCTCTTTCTCTCTCCCTCCGTCCCTCCCTCCCCCCCTCTCTCTCGTATCCAATCAGTTGTCAAGTCCTGTCTTTT
>CM053775.1:9837942-9861040 GCA_028658325.1 Potorous gilbertii
TCCTAAAGAATGCGTGGGTCAAAGGACAAATCATAGAAAACAATCAATAATTTGTTAGAGATAGTGATAACCATGAGACAATATACCTAAATGTGTAGGATGCAGCCAAAGTAGTGTTCAGGGGAATTTTTCTATCTCTAAATGCTTACATCAATAAAAGAAAGAAAGAGCATATCAGTGAATTGGGCATGCAACTAAAACAAATTAGAAATTCTCCATTAAACACCAAAATAAAAAATCCTGAAAATCAAAGGAGAGTTAGTAAAAAAAAAAAAATTAAAATTATTGAGCTAATAAATAAAACTAGGAGCTGGTTTTATGAGAAAAAAATAAATAAACCATTGGTTAATTTGATTTAAAAAAATGAAAGAAAACCAGGTTACCAGTTTCAAAAATTAAAAGGATGAATATATAACTAATGAAGATGAAATTAAAGCAATTATTAGGAGCTAGTCTGCTTAATTATATGCCAATAATACTGATAATCTAAGTGAAATGAATGAGTATTTACAAAAATATATTCACTGCCCAGATTAACAGAAGAGGAAATGGAATACCTAAATAACCCTGTCTTAGAAAAAGAAATTGAACATCCATAAATTGAACATCCCTAAGAAAAACATCCCCAGGACCAGAGGGATTTACAAGTTAATTCTATAAAACTTTTAGAGAACAATTCATTCAAATAGTGTATAAACCATTTAGAAAAGTAGGTAAAGAAGTTATCCTACCAAATTCCTTCTATAATATGAATGTAGTTTTGATACCTAAACCAGGAAGAGCCAAAACAGAGAAAAAAAAATCCATTTTCTTAATGAAATGTAAAAATTTATGCAAAAATTTTAAATAAAATACTCAAAAGGAAAACTCTAGAGAATCAACCAACTCACTGGTTGAAACAATAAAAAACTTTAGCAAAGTTGCAGGATATAAAATAAACTCACAGAAATCATTGGCATTTCTATGTACTACCAACAAAACTCAGCAGGAAGAAATAGAAAAGAGAAATTCCATTTTAAATAACTGCAGACAATATACAGTACTTGGTAGTTTACCTGCCAAGACAAACCCAGGGACTATGTGAACATAATTACAAAACACTCTTCACGCAAATAATGACTGATCTAAACAATTGCAAAAATATTCATTTGCCCGTAGATAAGCTGAGCCAATACAATAAAAATAAGTTTTACCTAAGTTAATTTACTTATTCAGTGCCATGGCAATCAAACTACCAAAGAATTATTTTCTAGAGCTAGAAAAAACAATAACAAAATTCATCTGTAAGAACAAAAGGTCAAGAATATCAAGGGAATTAATTTTTAAAATGTGAAGGAAGATAACCTCTCAGTACTACATTCCAAACTTTTCATTGTTTCATGAAAACAATCTGATCCTGGCTAAGAAATAGAGCAGGGAATTAGTAGAATAGAATAGGAAATGGCGACAATAGTAAGTCACATTTCTTAAATATAAAGGGAACCTGCACTACATTTTGAAAAATAAAAGCCATTCGTCAAGCGGTTCAAAGGACATGAACAGGTAATTTTCACAAGAAGAAATTGAAGCTATCAACAGTCATGTGAAAAAATGCTCTAAATCACTAATAATTAAAGAAATGCAAATTAAACAACTCTGAGGGGTCACCTCACATCTAATAACTTGGTTAAGATGACAGAAAAAGAAAGTGACAAATGCTAGAGGAGATGTGAAAGAATCAGGACACTCATGCACAGGTGGAGTTGTGAACTGGTCCAACCACTCTGGAGGACAATTTGGAACTATGCCTCGAATGCTACAAAACTGTGCCACTACTAGTTCTGTATCCCAAAGAGATCAAAGAAAAAGTAAAAGGACCTATATGTACAAAACAATTCATAGCAGCTCTTTTTGTGTTGGAAAAGAACTGGAAATTGAAAGGATGACCACCAATTGAAGAATGGCTGAGCCACCTGGGATACATGATTGGGAAGGAATACAATTGTGCCATCAGAAGCAAAGAGCAGAATGGTTGTAGAAAATTCAGTGAAGACATACATGACATGATGCAAAAGGAAGTGAGCAGAACCAGGAGAATATTGCAAACAGTAACAGCAATATTGTAGTGATGATCAACTGTAAATGACTTAGCTTTTCTCTGCAATTCAGTGATCCACGACAATTCCAAAGGACTCATGATGGAAAATGCTATCCAGATCCAAAGGGAGAATTGACGAACTCTGAGTGCAATTGAAGCATATTTTATTCTTTTTTGGCTTTTTTTGCAACATGGCTAATGTACAAATGTTTCGCATGCTTTCGCATGTATAATTAATATCATATCTCTTGCCTTCTCCAGTGGGGGGGGGCAGCATTGAGGGAACTGAAGGAAGAGGGAGAATTTGGAATTCAAGGTTTTGAAAAAATGAATGAAGTAAACAAAATGTAAATATTTGTGGTCTTGGTACAGCTAGGTGGTGCAGTAAATAGAGCACCAGCCCTGGAGTCAGGAGGACCTGAGTTCAAATACGGCCTCAGACACTTGACACTTACTAGCTTTGTGACTTTGGGAAAGTCACAACCACAATTGCTTTGCCTTTCCCCCTCCAAAAAAATAAAATATTTGAGGTCTTGGCCGAAGTGAACTCAGATTACAACCACTCCACTTATATTCCCTCCCCAAACCACCTTAGACTCCTACCACAAAAGATGGTCCACCGTGAAAATTAGGTTCATTAGTCATTCCAGTTTCTCTTCAAAATTCTGTTTTGGGGAGCTTATAACTAGCAAAAAATATCAGATGAGCAGCTTGCAATGAATGTTCTTGGAGAAATATACTCCACCAGTGGATCAGGGATTAGATTTTCTAATCTAGAGCTAAGAAAGTTTTCTAATCACTGATCTTCTGTATAGCTAAAATAACCAGAGCTGAAGTGCACGGACATACCCATGGGGAGGATTTACACATCTGATTCAACTCTATATATTTATGGGAATTAAAAAGAGAAAAGCAAAAAATGCAACTTATAGCAAATTAATCATCAGATACAATTGTTAAATATTCAATACAGTGTCAAGGGGTCATGGTTGCTTTCTCAGAAAATCTAGAAGTTTTTAGAAGTTACATAATAAAGTTTATGTTTTAATTTGTGAGGACTAATTGAACTAATATTTTCCTTTCAAGGAAAAATTGTCAGTCTGGTAGAGCACCTTGAATGTTCTAGTCACAAATCTCCCCCCCTTTTCTAAAACATAATTCATTATCTTTCCCTTAAAGACTCCCCTCTTCCTGATTTTCTTTTTACTGTCAAAAGCACCATCATTGTAGTTACCTAGATCGACAACCTCTGTGTCATTCTCACCTCGACACTCACTCCACGTATCCAGTCTTTTGTCAAATATTATTTCTACTTTCATAACATTTCTCATATATTTCTCCTCTTCATCACACAGCTGCTTATACTAGCTGTTCCCCTAGTGTGGGCCGTTATAACCTCACACCTCATATAATACCATGTTGGTCCGCGTTACTGCTCAAGTTTCTCCCCACTCCAAGTCATCCTCTTCTACTCAGTCCAGGTCAAACCATGACAACTCCTTACTTAATAAACTCCAGTGGTTCCCTGTTACCTCCAGGATCAAATGTAAAATGGTCAATTTGGCATTTATGGATCTTTACAACCTTGCCCCTTCCCACCTTTCCAGTACTTTTATACTTTATTTCCCTCTACCTACTCTCAGATCCAGCTACACTGGCCTTGGTGTTCCTTGAACACAGCACTCTAGCTCTTTCACTCACCATCCCCTTCATGTTTCAAATGTTCCCCCTCAGATCCACTTCCAAAGCTTCTCTGTTCTCCTTCCAGGTTCCTTTTGTGAGAGGACTACTCTCTGAAATGCTCTTCCACTTCCCTGTCCAGAATTTGTCTGTGCATAGTGATGTGCATGTTGTCTCCCCCTTTAGAATGTGAGCTCCTTGAGAACAGAATCTGGTTTTTTCCCTTTCTTTATATCCTCAGCACATAGAACAGTGCACATAGTAAGCACCTAGTAAATGACTGACTGATTAGAAAGGTGGGCTAATGTCCCAGTGACACCAAAGATCAGCTATTTGAAGGAAGGCAAACTGTAAGTTGATATGAGCAGGGCAGCTCCAGAGAACAGCAGACAGACCTTTTACATTCCAGCTCTGATGGTACTTGTTACTTTTCTTACTTGCTTCATCAAACCTGTCCCATTAGTCCATGACTTTTTGCTCATTGTATGCCTGTGATGGTCTTTTATACATTTATTTATCCATTCACCAGCTTGACTGTCCTGAAATTTACTTTTAACAAGAGCATTAAATCTATAATAGATGTCACAAGGCATGCTGTGGTAGAGCCACCATTCTGACTCATCCCTTACTCCTAACCTACGGCTTGTGCTTCTTACTACTCATTGGCATTTCGCTTAATGGCAGTTTGCGTGGACCTGCCCAGATTCATTTGTAGCCTTTGGGGTGTTTGTTTGTTTGAATCTGCCTTTAAATGATTCTCTTGCAGAATAGGGTGATGGTGTTTTAGCTCATCTTGTCCCCTTTACCAAAGTATTGGAATATAAAGATGTTTATCAATAAGTAAGCCATTAATTTATCTCCCTAAGAATTAATGAATACTACTACCTTGTAGTTACTGGCAAGTCAGAAAGCTTTATTCAGGGAATTTATTATAGATTAAGAAATATTAAAAGGGGAATGGGAAGCAGGAAGATACTGGGATAGGAGAATCAGTTATGTGGAATTTTACAGAAATTTTGTCAAATTTTATTTGTCAGTATAGCACTCCTAGTCTAATTTAATAACTTAGCAACTAATTATAGTGAAACAACTGTTGACATGTTTTCATGTTTCATGGTTTTCAGCAAGTCAAACTGTGTGTAAAAAATTTTTTCCCCTTTTGCTTTTTAATTCTATGAAAAATAAACTGAGACACAAGCACACAACACCTCTGATGAAATCATATTCTGAATTCTAAAACATTTAATCCCTCTTCTATAATTTTGTTCATAGTGAGAAAATAATATCTTTCTGTGGTTACTTTTGAAATTATCAAAAATTAGAGAGCAGAGCTCCAAATTTCAGGTATATATAGATAAGACTTTCATTTGCAATTCTTAGACATTTTCTCATTGTCTAAATGTCCCGATTCATGAATAAACATATATCCTCTGCTATTTGTCTATTTGTAAATTCAAGAGACTTACGAAAAATTTAGAGACAAATCTTAGAACACAAGGCCACTTTGCAGTTCTTGGAACCTTGGTTTAAATGATCCATTGGTAGAAGCTATCTTTGGTTCAGTTTACATCTCTAATCTTATTGAAGACAAAGAGTCTTAGATTGCTCTTCAGTACAGATTCAGACATAGACCCTGCTCTACATCTCTTATTTTTGGAATACCTTCATGTAATTGCTTTGGCATACTTATCTGATTTTAAAAGAAGGCATAACTTCACTAAGGTCTTTAGGCCTATAAAAGCAAATGATGCTAACCAAGTATAACCAAGTTACAATAAATACAGGCACCACAGATGAACAGTGACCTATACTCATAATTAAATAGAAAGAAGAGAATGGACTCGCTTGCATTTTGAAAATTGCACAGTTCTTTCAAGATTTTGTAGTCTAATGGAAATGAAGATAATGACAGGGTAAGATAGAATCTAGAGTCAAAGGACCTTGGTTTGAATCCTGACCACTTGTTACCTAACTGATCTCAGAAAAGTAACTTCTTTCAGCTGGTTTCCTCCTTTATAAAATAAAGGGGTTGGACTGGATAAGCTCAGATTGAAGTCGTTCTATATGTTCCCCCTTCTCCTGTTCTCTTCAACTCAAAGCTCCTTGACATCTTTTATTTTCTTCTTATGCTGTCTTTAGTAGTGAAGTGGCCTTTCTTGCCAGGGTCAGCTCCTCTACATGTGCACTGGATTTCATTACCTCTTCTTTTTCTGCAGATTGCATCTACAATCATCCTCCCTCTCTTAAATCTTTCTCTGTTAACTGACTCTTTTCCTACTGCCTTCTAAGAAAGTCTTCCAACCTCTCAAATTATTGTCATAAATATCTCCTTTCTCAAACTCCTTGAAAAGAACCATCCACACAAGCTGCTTTCACTTCATCTCACACACCACCCTTCAACACTTTGCAACCCCTGGCCTTTGACCTTATCACTCAACTTATACTGCTCTCTTTGGAGTTACCAGTGATCTCTCAGTTGGCCAATCTGAAAGTTAGACAACAGTGTGTATGAAAAGCTGTGGAGTCAAACCTGTGACATAGCATCTCCAAAAGACACACTAATAGATTTTGTAATGTTATTAATAGGCTGCATTAATAGAGGCATACTTTTGACAATTATGGAGATGATGGTACTGAATATTGCCTTTACTGTATCTGGAATATAAAGTATTACTCTAGGAATTAATTTTAAAAATGTGGAGAAACTGAAATACATTCAGAGAAGGATGATTATCACAGTAAAGGGCCTTGAAATTGCAGCACATTGAATTTGGGTTGAAGGAATTGGGCATATTTAACCTGGAGACCAGACTTTTGAGAAAGGACCTTACACATGTCATTGAGGATTAAAGTAGTTCCTTAAAGAAAAAGAATGATCTTTGTCTCAATAGGCTCTACAGAGCAGGACTAGAAGTGATTGGTAGAAGGTGCAGAGTGGCAGATTTTGCCTAGATATAAAGCAAATCTTCCAATAGTTGTAGTTCAGAAATATAATAGGCTCCAATTCTTCAAACAGAAACTAGATGATCTAAAGGGGAGTATTGTACAGGTATTGTGCAAGTGAAACAGGAATTGTGATTTGGTACTAAAGGGAAGCTATTTATTACCAAAATCTTGTATTATTCATGGCTGGGAATAAATTTAAATATTAATGACAGTTGGAGAGGCAAGTTACCCACTTGCTAAAGCATTATTAATTCTTCTTAATAATCTATCACCATCTATTGATGTCCTTTATGTCAAATTACTATTTGGAGCTTGAACTTCAAGAAACCTTTGCTAGTCCTTCTGTTAGAATATGTACCATATGCCTTTTCCTTCACTTTACTAGGATTTTTGTTCTCACTTTGATTCTAGAGAAATGAGAATTTATTATATTACTTATTAATCATACATAAACATATATCTGTACATTATATGTATATTCATACATTTCAGCACAGATGCTGAAATGTCTGCAAAATAATGCTTTCTCTACCATTCTCTATTTATTTTGTTGCAAATAACAGGCTGAATCAGTATGTTGACTTTCAATTTTATTTTTTTTTTCAAATATTCTTTTAAAGTAAGCAACAATATAGTATGGAAGGGCCTTGGAAGAAGATCTTCTTTTGAAACCTTTCTGTTGTCATCTTTCTTCACGTTATCTGTATTAAAATATCAAATTGTTAAATTCTGCATTCATGCACATGGTCAAAATCCCATTTCAGCAAACTGTGTTTACAGTGATTTTTGTGGTAATAGGGTCTTATACTCTAATTCGGAAATTCACAGAGAAAAATCAAGAACATCCTAAATCCACATTGTTCCCTAAAATACCTAGATTGTAGGGGAAAGAGTCAACTGTTCAGGCTTTATGGGAAGAACTATATTTCTAGGTTCTCTGCGAATGTACGAATACACTAGTGTGCATAGATCTGAATTAAGTAATTGCATGTTTATTCAAATGATGCATATAATTTTTGTAATTTGCAGAGAAAAAAAGATTATTGAAATAAGCAGATATAGATAAGAGTATGTAGTCTATCTTTTTATATCTGAATCTGCTATGCCACACTAATAGGCCAATCCAGAGTCTTTTGAAAGCAGAAAGGTCAGATTTACACTTAAAAGCATAAAATGACACCATAGAATTTGGAAGAGCCTTTAAATGAATATCACAGAGCTGTAAAATTTCATTGTTGAAAGGGACCCCTCCCTTGTATTCCCTACGGGAATTACCTGTAGAGCATTTTTAAGCAAGTGATTATTCATTTCCAGAGGGGCATAATGAATAATAATAAAAGCTTATATTTAATTTTTTTTTTGAGAAATACTCTCTTCCACCAGAAAGTGGGCAGTACTAAAGAATATTGGATTAAAATCCGAAGATTTTTAATCTTCTCTCAACCATCTGCCTATATGATTGATCTAGATACGTCTCCTCCCTTCCCTGTGTCCGAGTTTTTTTTCCTTTTTTCCGCCGAAATCAAACTGTATTTGAACTACCTTCTACCTGAAGCCTCGGCAGGGGGGTCCGGGGGGGGCACCTTATCCCATCCGTTCCTTTTTCCCCTCTCCCTTCCCTCCCCCCCTCCCCTCTCTTTTCTCCCTTCCTCTCAATCCCTCCTCCCCTCACGGCTCCCCTCTCTCTCCCTCCGCCACCCCTTCTCAGTCATCGCCCCGCTCCCGTGGCTGTCCCCGACTGCCCCCATGCACCCCGCCCTCGGTCCCCTCTCTGGGATGGGGAGCGCCCGTGGGGCAGGCTTGGGCTCACCTGCGATCGCGATCTCCTGCGGCGCTCGCTCCTAGTTGGGGCCCCGGTTGCCCAGCGGCACCAGGCGCATTCTCCTCCCGAGCCCGAAAGCGGAGGGCTCGTCCGGTGCCAGGGCTGGCAGGGGCAGCGCGGGGCCCTGGGGCGCCTGCCGAGGGGGCGCGGCAGGCTGCACCGGCTCGAACTGACTGCCTTCCAAGCCGTTGGTGAAGCCGCGGCTCTGCTCCTCTCGAGGCCTCTTGACACCTCGCTTCCAGTGGGGCCCCCGCGGCCCGGCGTAGGGGGCGACCCCCTGGCCCTGGGCTAGCCAGGAGGCCACCCCCCCGAGAGGAGGGACCCCGAGCCCAGCCGAGAACAGCAAGGGGCCGGGGCCGCCATCTCCTCCTCCGCTTCCGCGGGCGCCCCCGCCCCCGCCAAACGCCCCCTGCAAGGGCAGCCGCCGGGCGAAGGGGGCTGAGGCAGCCGCCGCAGCCACCCGCTCGCCCTCCTCCTCCAGGCCGATCTCCTCCTCCCCCTCCTGGAAACCCTGGTCGTCGACCAGGGGCTGGGGCCCGCGGCTCGAGGCGGCTGCGTCGCCGGCCTCCTCCTCCTCCATGGCGTCGCCTTCGTCCTCCAGCTCCATCCGGTCGTCCTCCAGGGCGATGTCGTGGGCCAAGGCCGCTGCCTCAGCCTCGGCCTCCGCTGCTCCTTCCCCAACTGCTGCCACTGCTGCTGCCTCGGCTGCTGCTGCTGCTGCTGCTGCTGCTGCTGCTGCTGCTGCCGCCGCCACTGCTGCCCGAGCCCCGAGCTCACTCTTGTCTGCCTCACTGGGGCTGCCTGCGGCCCTCCTGCCTGGGGCCCTGGCGAAGGCCAAAGGCTCGACCTCCTCCTCCTCCTCCTCCTCCTCCTCCTCGCCCTCCTCCTCCTCCTCCTCCTCCTCCTCCTCCCCCTGCCCGAGCCAGCCTGGGCGGCAGCCCCAGGCCCCCTCCCTGCTCAGGGCCAGATGGAGCTGCCTCACGAAGGCGGCGGCCCCCTCCCGATCCGCCTCGCCCCATCCCTGTGGCCCGTCTTCCTTGCTGGTGGGGCTGGGGAACATGGTGAGGCCTCTACGGCTGGAGGCCTTGTGCCCCAGCCCACAAGCGCGGACAGGGACCACTCGGTGGCTGCCCTCTGATAAGCTGACGAGGAGGACGTCAAGCCCATGGGCGGCTCCCTGGGTCAGCGTTGGACTGTGGGCGGTGGTGCTCAGGCCTCTGCAAGTGCGGTGGCCTTCGAGAGCTTGATGGACGTTCATTTCCGAAGTCACTGACCCCAGTTCTCTCAGAAAAACTTTCTGAGACCCGATGGGATGGCAGGTGGGTTGTCCTTCCAACCTCTCACCCACTGGAGACGGCTTCCCCCTGGCTAGACCCGGTGCTGACATGCACCCTGGTGTGAATGGACCAATCCTAGTGCAATGGAAGGGTGCCTCAGGTTTCCATCTTTTGTGCCCACACCTGACCTCTGGCCCAAACAAAGCAAGGCTAGGCAGCCCTCTCACGTAAATCCTGGGTATTATGGCTACCTTCAGAAAATCCCACCCAAGCCAAATGTCCCCACGGCCTCCAAGGGATCGTAGAACTTGGAGTCCAGTCCCTTCCCAGGACACCTGGTTGTGTCTGACAAAATATTTTCCCAGTCCTAAATTTAAAAGTCTTCTCTCTTGTCTGGACTCATGTCTGAAAAGGCTTGGAACTTGCAAAATGCATCAAAATGCATTTCCTGAACATGGGATTTTTCAGTGTTATTTTCCTTTCATGTGGTTACTCTCTCTCTCTCTCTCTCTCTCTCTCTCTCTCTCTCTCTCTCTCTCTCTCTCTCTCTCTCTCTCTCGGAATGTTTTTCAAATTAGAGATTTCCTACAGAAGGTATTGATGCCAACAGCTTACTTCTCAAGCCCTAACCTCGTGTCTGAAACCCTCAGGATATGTGGTGTTCTTTGTCTTACCTATGAAAGTGATCTAGGCTGGGAAAGATCTCTGACATTTCTAAACTTATTACGGAATCCCATGCAAAGAACGTAAGGTCTAAAGCCATTCACGAATTTAAATGGGAGTAAGAACAAGAATAGTAAAAGGGCAGCCACCTCACTTTCACTTTCTGCCTTCACTCCAGCCAAAAGGGAAAGTGGAGGAGACTCAGAAGAACCCTGCTGGGAAGCCACTTAGCACAATTGTTCTGGCTGTGGGAGACTTTCCTTCCCCCCCAGGCCAGTCAATGACCCTTGGCTGTGGAAGTGAACAACTAGATTCACACCTACTCCCATACAAAAAAGCAGAATTGACTGCAGGTTGGCCATAGTAAGAAAGCTAAAGGGCAGAGTCAACATTTGGGAGGAAAACACTGAACTTCTGGAGCCCTGAGTCTGCCTGTATTCCCTCCATTCCTTAAGGCCCTTTTCTCAAGCTACTGAGCCTCTCTCTTTCCCCTTTAGTGATTTTCCCAAGTCTCCTGAGCACTGGAAACATGTAGGTAGCCCTAAACAAGAGTGTCTTTGACATGTCTGTTCCCATTGGATTATAAATGTAAAGCTGGAAAGGACTTTGGAAGCCATCTACAGCAGTGAACCTGGGTCTTCCTGAATTCAAACCTAGTGCCCCATCCACTATACCATTAGCAAAGAAATCCAGAAACCTAGCTGCTTGCCAGGTAGCTGTGACCTCCCTTTTGGCCCATCTTTTTACGGCTACAGCCAGCCCCCATCCCCACCCCAGAAGGGATAGATTCCCCATCCTGGGTGGCAGTTTGACCTCAGAGATTCAGTTTCCTCATGTGTAAATTCAGTCTAGTAATCCCCATAATACCTTCTTTAGAAGCTTGTTTTTTAGCACAAATGAAGACATTGATGTGAAATGTCTCACAAATCTTAAAAGGCTATGGAAATTGTAACTTGCACACACTTTGTGGGCTCCTCTTGCTACTTTCGAAGTAAATATGTCAAAGTAACGTGTCTCACTGTGGCTAGTATTGTAAAGGGGATCAAATTTTCCCACCCCAACTAAATGGCAAGTAATTATTAACAATATGGACCTCGTTCACATCTTGCTCTCCACCCCTACGGTGTACACCACCAACAAATAAATTTCAGGAAAGATGACAGGGACCACTCCATTGCTGGCTAATAAGTTTTGTTGTTTTTTTTCCCAGTCTAATGAAACAGTCATTGGAAAACTTAGTAAATCAGTAGGATTAGGTGACCAGTTCACTGCCTGGGTAACAAGCAAACTTAAATTCCATTTCTCAAACTTTCGTCTCAGATTTACTGTATGGGCTCTATTTTTTCTAACTCGTTTTTGATGAAAAACCATGCCATTAATGACACTTTTTCCCCTTTTGTGATTATTATGGTAATAGATATTTTCAAATAGAAAGACCTAGAGAAGTTCTATTTTTCCATGAATTATAAAATTCATAAATTTTTTTTAATTTCCTATAGAAGAATGAAATTGTTTTCCTAGGAAATCTTCTCATAGTGTTCTAATTTAACCAATGGCTACAGGTTTTCTAAAGCTGATTGTCTCCCCATTCGTCATGTTCAATCTGGCAGATGAATTGGCTTACTGACAGAGGTTTTAGATACTCATATGCTCCCTAGTTCTATAGTCTTTTCTTTTTCTTTCTTATAATATTATGTCATTATCTCTTTTCCTTATGTTCATATAGATAACAGAAGAGGGCAGTTTTTATATATATTAGGAAGGTACTCTTAGTGTCTGGTTTAATTAGTTTTCTGCCTGGATGATCCTCATAGAATGAATTGCTTTTGGAGCTTGGTCAAAAAGGAAAAAAAAAAAAATTCTTTGTGTAATTATTCAAACCTTCCTGTAGGCAATTAGATTCACCATGTAGTAAGATTTATTTTCATATTCTAAACAAATGATCATTTTCAAATAACTACTTTATTCTGTTTCTGATATGGTGTGATATTGCCACATCAAGAAAATTTATATTAACAAGAATATTCATATTTTTACACCCAGAGGGCATAGAACTTTAGCTTTTTGTTCCATTGAGATAAATACCATCATTTAAAAATAATAACAAGACAAGTAGCATAATTAATTATATAAAGAAGCTTCACATCAAGAAACATGCCTATGGTCAAAAGAAAGCAGTTGAATTAGAGATTCTATTTTCAGCAACCAATTTCTACACCCTTGATTGCACGCTACTTCTTAATTCATTAGAAAATTGAACAAGAGGAGACCTAATGTCTTGTGTGGGAGTGAGATTATAAAAATCTCTGGGCTTCCATTTTATTAGGAATATGGATGAGAAAAGTTTTGGGTATTAAAATGACAAGTGCAGAGTGGATAGAGTCCTGGACGTGGAGTCAGAAAAACCTGAATTCAATTTCAGCCTCAGATACTGACTAGCTGTCTGACCCCTCTAGAGTAGGTCATTTAACCCTGTTTGCCCCAGTTTCTTCATCTTTAAAATGAGTTGGAGAAGGAAATAGAAAACCAATCTGGTATCTTTGCCTAGAAAATTCCACAAGGGGGTCACAAAGAGTAGGACGCAACTGAAAAAATACTAAACCACAAAATTACATATTCAAACGTGTACCACAAAAGAAAGTAAAGTCAGTTAAATGATATTATTGTATATCTTTGAATGAGTGGGTTGTATAAATATATTAATCACAATTTTCCTCACCTTATTCCTCCCCACTGCATCCTCAGTGTTTAGCATAAACCTTTGTTTTTTTTATAAATTATTAAGCCATCACAACATTATAGATCCTCCACTGACATTGGCACTTTCATTGCCTCACTGTAGTGTGGAGGTAACCCTCAGTTCCTGGTTATGACAACATCATTGGCAGGCCCTGCCAAGGTGAGCAATGGCCAATAGTCTATAATGTGAGAACCAACCTAATAAGTTTGAAGAGGCTTGTTATTTGGTTGACCCCCAGGTTCACTAATTTCCAAGTACCTCTTGAGGATACTCCCCTGAATTACAGGGGGGGTGGCTGGTGATCTGTCTCACTAGAAGGCAGCAGCTCCAATGGTGAAATAACAGATTCTAGGAGTGGGGAAGAGAAATGAATTTTCACTTGTTGATATCATTGTTCCTTTGAGTAGATGATAAATGTAAATGGCAGGAGTTAAATTATGTCACTTATGAAAGTACACAATTTTAGACCTGCTGGCATTGTGTTCTCTGTAGAAATTGGCAATCTAGGGTATGATTGAAATTGAATATTTGCAAAAGTCTTTGATATGTTAGACCCAAAGGCTAGCCTTGAAATTTATATTAACATAGTAATGCATAATCCAAATTGTGGAGGTAGCATGGTGTGGTAGAATGAGTGCTGGGTTTGGGTGTGACCTTGGGGGAGCCACTTCCCCTCTCCAGGCCTCAGTTTCCTCAAGGGTTGGACTAGGTGGACTCCAAGGTCCTTTCCAGACCCAAACCTATGATCCTCTATATTTATTACCTCTTTGGGTTGTGGAGTTGAAGAGGAAATATTTGGTTAAGAAGCTTTGGATCTTACCTGAGAAACTACAGTTTTAAATTCTGGATTCTGTTTTCTAGTGTATAAAAATCAAATTTTCCACTAATTTCTCTCCCTTTCCTAATAATAATGTGATATAATAGAAAGAACATTGTTCTAAAGATCAGGTAATTCATCCACTTTCTGGTTCTAGCTTTGCAAGATGATTTCATTCAAAGTACTTTCTTTTTAGACCTATATTTTTTAATGTAGAATGATGGAATTTTAACTAAATGATCTCTCAATTTCCTTCTAGCTCTGGCACTTTAAAATTCTATGACTCTAATTTCTTGATTAATTTGCATTTTGTAAATGGGGTAAATTTTACCATTAAAGACTTAAAAAGAATAGTTCACAAATCTGACAGGTGTTCCTTTATTTGTCACAGGAGTGGGGAACCAACAGCCTTGAGGCCACATGTGGCTTTCTAAGTCTTTGGGTACAGCCTTTTAACTGAGTCCAAGTTTCACTGAACAAATTCTTTTATTAAGGGGATTTGTTCTGTGGAGTCTGGATTTCGTCAGAGGGTCATACTTGAAGACCTAGAGGGCCACGTGTGGCCTTGAGGGTGCAGGCTCCCCACTCCAGGCCTAGAATCTTGTAAAAAAAAATTTAATTTAATTTTTAAATTTAACTTAATGTTTAAAATGTATTTATTTTTAGTTTGCAACATTCGCTTTCATAAGATTTTGAGTTCTAAATTTTTCCTCCTCCCGCCCTTCCCACTTCCCAAGGTGACATGTAATCTGATAGAGGCTACACATGTATACTCATAAGACATTAGCAACTGGGGCAACCAGGAAAGGCTGAATCTTAAAGGATATTAGGGAAACAAAGAGGCAGAGGTGAGGTGGAAGGCCATTGCAAAGTATTTTGGAGATAAAGTTGGGTCAATGTAGCTACATCATAGAGTGAATGCAGAGGAGGAAGGTGTCAGAAAACAGGAAAACAGCACCTCTCTATCATTTTTTATCAAAAGGGGAGAGATGACTTACTGGCTGAATAACACCCCACAGAAGGTCGAGTCCCATAGTTCTTCTTTTATTTCCCTTACCCTTACTCAGTGATTTCTCACATCAAAATTCTTTTGGATCCACACCTGAATTGGGGAAAATCTCCCATATGGTGCTTAGTTCCAAGTGTTCCCTGACCTCTCCTTTTCCTTCTTTCTCTTTATTTTCATCTACTCTTCAACATCCATTGTGACACGGATCAAGATTATCCTTTGTGGCTTCAGATCATGTTCTTTCTTTGTTTATGCTTGCTGAATCCCTGTGCCTGCATGCTTGAATGTGTGAGTGTGTGTGTGCACATGCATGCATGTGCATTTAAGAAATGCTTCATTCCCCATGATAAACTGGAGAGCAAAGAGTTGGGCCTCTATTCTCTTTCCCTTCCCTCCTATAAAAGAGGCCAACCTGAGCTTTGACTGTAGAGAGCAGTTACTTGGCCACAGCAAAAATGAGAAACACTGTTCAGTTTGCAGTTGGTTGCAGAGCTTTCCCTATTTTCCATGTTTGGTGGAATTGAAATTCTCAGTCCTTTACCTTCCTTGCCTGCAGGTCTTCTGTAGAATTGTCCTTGGGGGCTTCTTCACCTCTCCAGTTGTCATTCACCTCACTTTCTTTGTACTATGACCACCACAGAAAATTTAGTTTCTCTTGTCTCCCTGCCCCCTTGCCTCATCTTCTTCTCAGTGTCTTTTGCTCAAGTCTTTCCTCTTCTTGCGCCTCCTCCTCCAGCCCTTCTTTAGCTTTAATCCTTACTATCTTTCACTTTCTCAGGCCCAACAATATTTCCCTTTCACAATTCAGTCCCACGAGATCTGTGTCACCATTCTCCCTGTTTTGGTGCCATCTCTGTGTTCCTTTTCTGGTGCAGCCTTTTTCCCAAGGGTGCTCGAACTTGTCATTCAACAACTTTTCATTCACTATGAATAGTTACAAATGTGAACCAATATGTACTAGTACATTGTTTTTAAAAAGTATTTCTTTTTTAAATAATTTTTGATATCTTCTGTTTTTATATCAGTTCAGCTTCCCCCTGTTTCTCTTTCCCAGCCTCTTCCCAGAAAGTAATGCCATAAAGCAAAGAATATTTTTAATAAAAAAAAGAGAAAAAAATTTAAAATAACATAATCAAAAACACCTGAAAACCTATGACTTGTTCTATATCCATGGTGCTCTCTCCTCTGCTGAAGAGACAAGGAGGTGTCTTCACAAATCCCTTCTTTGCAGCCATGTTTGTCCTTTGTAGTTTTGAAACATTCACTTTGTTTTGTGGGATCATTTTGTTGTTAATTATTATGTATATTTCCATCTCACCTTCATCTAACTTCACTCTTTTGTTGTTCAGTTGCTTTTCAGTTGTGTCAGACTTGGTATGACCCCATATGAGGTTTCCTTGGCCAAGATACTGGAAGTGGTTTGCCATTACCTTCTCCAGCTCATTCTAAAGATGAGGAAACTGAGGCAAACAGGTTGAAGTGACTTGCCCAGGGGCACACAGCTAGTAAGGGTTCAAAGTCAGATTTGAACTCATGAAGATGGGTCTTCATTCCAGTGCCAGTACTCTAAACACTGCACAACATAGCTTGCCATTCACTCTATATCAATTCATTTACATTTTTCCAAGTTTCTCTGTATTCATCAAATTTATCATTTCTTACAGCACAGTACTACTCCATTACTTTCATATACCAAAATTTGCTTAGTCATTCCCCACTTGATAGGCATCTATTCTGTTTCCAGGTCTTTGCTACCACTAAGAGTGCTGCTATAAATATTTTAGTGTATATGGGGACTTTCTTCTTCTCAGTGATTCCTTTTGGGCATATGCCTAGCTCTGGAATAAAGATCAGTAAACTCAAGCAAACAGGGTGAAGTGACTTGCCCAGGGTCATACAGCTAGCAAGTCTCTGAGGCCACATTTGAACTCAGGGACAGGAGTCTTCCTGCTTCCAAGCCCAGTGTTCTCTTCTTTCTACTCCACCATCTTGGCTCTGCCCCCACAAAAAATTTTTTTGGTGATACAAACATGGTTTTGATACCTAAACCAGGAAGAACCAAAACAGAGAAAGAAAATTATAGAGGAATTTCTCTTATGAATATAGATGCAAAAATTTTAAATAAGATTTTAGCAAAAAGAATAAAGCAACTAATCATAAGAATAATACGTTATGATCAGGTAGGATTCATACAAGGAATGCAGAGCTGGTTCAATATTAAGAAAACTATTAGCATTACTGATGATATCAAAAACAAACCTAACAGAAACCTCATGATTATCTCAATAGTTGCAGAAAAAGCTTTTGATAAAACACAACACCCATTCCTATTGAAAACACTGGAACACATTTGGTCTTAAAAGACCATTGGGAATTTTTTAAAGTCCTTGCATTGCAATGAAGTTCCAAGTCTACCAGAAAACCTCTCGCACACTGTGGTTGGTGCTGTGCACAAAATTCTCTGATTCTGCTTCTTTCACTCAGCATCAGATCATATAAGTCTTTCCAGGCCTCTCTGAAGTCTTCCTGTTCATCATTCCTTATAGTACAATAGTATTACATTACATTCAAATACCATAATTTATTTAGCCGTTCCACAAATGATGGGCAACCCCTTGATTTCCAGTTTTTGGACACCACAAAGAGGGCCACTATAAATATTTTTGTAAATGTGGGAACATTTCCTATTTTTATGATCTCTTGGGGATAGAGTCCTAGAAGTGACACTGCTGGGTCAATTGCTGGATATATTTGTATGTCTTTGGGCATAGTTCCAAATTGCTCTCCAGAATGGTTAGATCAGCTTGCAGCTCTACCAACAATGAATTAATGTTCCAACTCCCCCACATCCTCTCCAGTATTTATCATCTTCCTGTTCTATCATGTTTGCAATCTGATAGGTGTGATGTGGTACCTCAGAATTATTTTGACTTGCCTCTTTCTAATCAATAGTGATTTAGAGCATTTTTTCATATGATTATAGATAGCTTTAATTTCTTCCTCTGAAAACTGCCTGTTCATATCCTTTGACCATTTATCAATTGGGAAATGAGTTATATTTTTGTACATTTGACTCAGGTCTCTATATAGTCTAGAAATGGGGCCTTTATCACAGATACTAGCTGCAAAAATTCTTTCCCAGTTTTCTGCTTCCCTTCAAATCTTGGTTGCATCAGGTTTGGTTGTGCAAAAACTTTTCAGTTCAATGTAATCAAAATTATCCATCTTGCACTTCATAAATCTCCTTTACTCAAAAATTCTTCCCTTCTTCATAAATCTGATACTATTCCTTGCTCCACCAATTTGTCCATAGTATTGATCTTTATACCTAGATCATGTACCCATTTGGATTTTATTCTTGGGTACGGTGTCAGGCATTGGTCTATGCCTAGTTTCCATCATACTGTTATCCAGTTTTCCCACCAGTTTTTGTCAAACAGTGGGATCCTTGGGTTTATCAAACAGTAGATTGCTATATTAATTGTCTACTGTGTCTTGAGTACCTAACATATTCCACTTGTGTACCCTTCTGTTTCTTAGTCAGTACCAAGTGGTTCTGATAATTGCTGCTTTATAATACAATTTGAGATCTGGTAGCACTAGGCCACTTTCCCTAGCATTTCCTTTCATTAGTCCCGTTGATATTCTGGACCTTTTTTTCTTCCAGATGAATTGTGACATTATTTTTTCCAGCTCTAGAAAATAATTATCTGACAGTTTATTTGGTATGGCACTAAATAAGTAAATTACTTTAGGTAGAATTGTCATTTTTATTACATTGACTCAGCCTACACACGATCAATTGATGTTTTTCCACTTACTTAGATCTGAGTTTAGTTGAGCAAAAAGTATCTTGCAATTGTGTTCATATAGTCCATGGATTTGTTTTGGCAGGTAGATTCCCAGATATTTTATAGAGTCTACTCTAGCTTTAAATGGGATTTCTCTTTCTATCTCTTGCTGTTGGACTTTATTACTAATATAAAGAAATGCAGATTTGTGTGGGTTTATTTTATAACCTTCAACTTCGCCAAAGTTGTTTATTATTTCAACTAGTTTTTTACTTGAATCTCTGGGATTCTCCAAATACATCATCATATCATCTGCAAAGAGTGATAACCTAGTTTCTTCTTTGCCTAGTCTAATTCCTTCAATTTCTTTATCTTATCTAATTGCTATTGCTAATATTTCTAGTACCATATTGAATAATAGCGGCGATAATGTGTTCCATATCCAGAGCAAGAACTATAGAATTCAATCAGAGAATGTAGCAGATCATTTTTTTTCTGTATTACGTTTTGGTTTCTTACATGATTTCCCCTATTCATTATCATTCTTCTATACAGCATGACTATAGTGAAAAATGTGTTTCATAAGAGTGTATGTGTAGAGCCTATATAAAATTGTATTCCATATAGGAGAGGGAAGGGGAATGGAGGGGAGGAAAATATAAGTTATATGGTAGTGATTGTATCACACTGAAAATAAATAAAATTAATATTAAAAATTTTGAATGGATCAGACAATCTGATGAAATTTTAAAAAATCAACTGATAAAAATGGATAAGAAAACCAGACTCTATAGTATATTGTTAAAAGAAACATATCCTAAATGCAAAAAGCATCAGGAGAATTAAGATGAAGGGCTAGAACAAAACTTATCATGCATCAGATGAATTTAGAAAAGCAGAAACTGCAGTTCTACTTTGCTTTTTTTGTTGTGTTTTTTTTTTAAGTATAAATGATTATTGTACTTTAAGTTTTTTGGGTATTTATTGCACTTATTTTTATTATGGCTAATAATGTTGATTACTTTTCTAATATTGAATCATCATTGCTTCCCTGATATAAAATAACCCCACCTTGTTGAATGATTTCCTGGATGAATTGTTATAGTGTGTTTGGCTGCACTTTATTTATAAATTTAAATTGATTGTCATAACATGTTGGATTGTAGTTTTTCTGTCCTGTATCCTTCCCTGGTTTTGGTATAAGAACTGTATTTGTGTCATATAAGAAGTTTGGTAGAGTATTTTTCTTTCAGGTTTTGAAAATAATTTCCATTGTATTGGTATTAATTATTCTTAAAAAGTATTATAAAATTTTTCTGTAACTCCACAAGAACTAGGAGATTCATCTTTGGTTTTTCTTTTTGAGCAATTTCCATTTCTATTTGCCATCCCTATTTAGTTTTCTTTTAATTTGAGTATTTTATATTTCTGAAGGTAATCAATTTCTTTTGTGCTCTCAATTTTGTTAGCATATAACATTGTGATTATCAAAAAGATTTTGATGATCTTTTTGTTTCTTCTCATTTTGTTGTGATTTTACCTAATTCATTCTCTATTGATTTTCTGCTACTTATTAATCAAGTTGCTAAAAGATTATTATTTTTTTAGCCTTTTCAAAGAACCAGTTTTTAATTTTATAATTTTTATAGTCTTTTGGGGGGGCACACAAGGGCAGGGAGACAGCAAGATGGCACAGTGATTGGAATGCCCAGCCTGGAGTCAGGAAGACTCATTTTCATGATTTCTAATCTGGCTTCAGACACTTACTAGCTGTGACCCTGGGCAAGTCAGTTAACAATGTTTGTCTCAGTTTCCTCATCTTTACAAAAAGCTAAGGAAGGAAATGGTAAATTTCACCAGTATCTTTGCTAAGAAAACTCCAGATGGATTCATGAAAAGTCAGACGTGATTGAACACACAGTTTCTGGTATCGACTTGATATATTTCTACTCTAAGTTTCAATATCATTCTTTCTGCTTATTCAGAGTTTGGTTATTTTGAAGGTATATGTGCTTGGAAGTCCTCTGTTTCATTAAAATTTCATTTTCCCCCTTGAAGTATTATACTATGTTTTGCTGGGTAGGTGATTATTGGTTTTAATCCTATCTGCTTTGACCTCTGGAATACTATATTCCAAACCCCTTCGATACCTTAGCATCAAAGCTGCTAAATCCTGTTTTCTCCTGATTGTGTTTTCATAGTTCTTGAATTGTTTCTTTCTGACTGCTTATAATATTTTCTCCTTGACCTGGGTACTCTGAAATTTGGCTCCAATATTCCTAGGAATTTTCCTTTGGGGATCTCTTTCAGGAGGTGATCGGTGACTTCTTTCTGTTTCTATTTTACCCTCTGGTTCTAGAATATCAGGGCAATTTTCCTCAATAATTTCTTGAAAGGTGATGTTTAGGCTCTGTTTTTGATCATGACTTTCAGGTAGTCCAATAATTTTAAAATTATTTCTCCTGCATCTATTTTCCAGGTCGTTTGTTTTAACATTGAGATACTTCACATTGTCTTCTATTTTTTCATTCTTTTGGTTTTGTTTTATAATTTCTTGATTTCTCCTAAACTCATTAGTTTCCGATTGCTTCATTCTAATGATTTTTTTTCTCAATTTTATCATTTCATTGGAGAGAGAAGTATGGAAGTCCAAATATGACTGTGAATTAATCACCAGATCTCGTAAATAGCAAATTTGAAAGAGTCTTAATCTTTCCAGCAAATGAAGTAATATGTCATTTTGTCTAGATGATAATGTGTGAAAATGATTATTTCATGAAGATTTTAGAGAACACACACATACACATACACATACGTAGACAATAAAAGTCAGTGTGAAAATGCTTATGGTAATCTAAGTTTAAAATATGAATACAGACTAAAAGCAGACGAACATGCACACAGTACTGTTCATCCCAAAATGGGGAATGATGTGTATTGGGCTATGTGAGCAAATGGGAGGCAGAGAGAAAAAGAGAGAGAGAGAGAGAGAGAAAGAGAGAGAGAGAGAGATTCCCTTGCCCTATTCCATTCCTACTTTTAAAAAAAATCGCAGTTCTGTGGAGATGAAAGGAACATGGAATTTAAAATGTTTCAGCTTAATAAGTAATTCTAAATAGGAGATGAAGTAATGTGGTACCAGAATTTCGACTCAGTGTTTAAAAGACATTTCAAAAAGAATGAGTTAAACTCTAGTCTCAACTTAGACTTATAAAAGCTATCTTTCACATTTCAACCTCTACTGTTCAGAATTACAAAGTCCTGTAAGAATGAAAGCTCCCAGGGTAGGAGCCAAGATGGCGGAGTAGAAAGATTCACATATGCTAGCTCTGAACCCACAGCCCATGGATTTCCTGTAAAGAGAACTCCCAAAAATTCTGGAGCAGTGGAAGCGGCACAGCAACACAGTGAAGGAGATTTCCGTTCCAGAGAGCCCTGAAAAATTGACCCCAAGGGTCTGTCATGAACCAGATTGGAGCAGAGCCTAGCCCTTCCCTGGCCGTGCAGCACCAAGAGGAACAGATCTGAGCAGACTTTAGGGATGGAATCTCCGGCAGCCTTGAAGGTCCCTCCACCCACAGGCTCTACAGGTCAGGGAGAGAGACTTCTGGACTGGCTGAGAGGGGAGTGGGGTGTCTCCATAACTCAGGCCCCCTTGGGAGGCAGCAGCAGAGGCAGTGGGTGACCAGAGGCTCCCAGAGCAGGCAGAACCTCAGGTCCATTACTGAAGGTCTCCCCATTAACCTGCTGAGGGAACTGAGCCTGGGAGGTGGCCTTGCCCCAACCTGAGCTCCAGAACTTAAGCTCACATTGAGTAGCAGCCATGCCCGCTGCTGAAAGCCCTGAGGCTGGGGAACAGCAGCATTTGAATCTCAGACCCCAAGCACTAGCTGGGTGAACCTAGGCGGGGATGGATAGGCATCTCAGAAGTCAAGTAACTGGCTGGGAAAATGCCCAGAAAATGGAAAAAAAGTAAGATCATAGAAGGTTTATTTCTTGGTGAACAGACATAGAAGGTTAATTTCTTGGTGAACAGATGTTTCCTCCTTTCCTTTTGCATGAGGAAGACCAATGCTTACCATCAGGTAAAGACATAGAAGTCAAGGCCTCTGTATCCCAAACATCTGAAATAGATATCCAATGGGCTCAGGCCATAGAAGAGCTCAAAAGGGATTTTGAAAATCAAGTTAGACAGGTGGAGGAAAAACTGGGAAGAGAAATGAGAGAGATGCAAGAAAAGCATGAAAAATGGATCAATACCTTGATAAAGGAGACC
>CM053775.1:9871293-9901075 GCA_028658325.1 Potorous gilbertii
GGAGGAAAAATTGGGAAGAGAAATGAGAGTGATGCAAGAAAATCATGAAAAGCAAGTCAACAGTTTGCTAAAGGAGACCCAAAAAATGCTGAAGAAAATAACACCTTTAAAAATAGACTAACACAATTGGCAAAAGAGATCCAAAAAGCCATTGAGGAGAAGGCTTTCAAAAGCAAAATTGGCCAAATGGAAAAGGAGATTCAAAAGGTCACTGAAGAAAATAGTTCTTTAAAAATTAGAATGGAGCAGATGGAAGCTAATGACTTTATGAGAAACTAAGAAATGATAAAACATAACCAAAAGATGAAAAAATGGCAGACAATGTAAAATATTCCATTGGAAAAACACATGACTTGGAAAATAGATTCAGGAGAGATAATTTAAAAACTTTTGGTCTACCTGAAAACCATGATCAAAAAAAAAAAAAGCCTAGACATCATTTTCCAAGAAATTATCAAGGAAAACTGCCCTGATATTCTAGAACCAGAGGGTAAAACAGAAATGGAAAGAATTCACTGATCACCTCCTGAAAGACATCCCAAAAGGAAAACTCCTAGGAATATTATAGCTCAATTCCAGTGTTCCAAGGTCAAGGAGAAAATATTACAAGCAGCCAGAAAGAAACAATTCAAGTATTGTGGAAATACAATTGGGATAACAAAGGGTTTAGCAGCTTCTACACTAAGGGATCAAAGCTGGAAGTTAGAGGGAATATACACACACACACACACACATATATACACACACACACAAACACACACACAGAGACAGAGGGCACAGGGTGAGCTGAATATGAATGGAGAATACCTAAAAAAATAAAATTTACTGTCAAATGGAATGTACTAGGAATAAGAGAAAGGGAGAAGTAGAATGTAACAAATCATCTCATATAAAAGAGGGAAGAAAGAGCTTTTACAATGGAGGGGAAGAGCAAGGAGAAGAAAGGAAATAATTGAATCTTACTCCCATGGGATTTGGCTTAAGGAGGAAATAACACACTCAATTGGATATGGAAATGAATTTTACCTTGCAGGAAGGCAGGGGGGAAGGGGAAAGGAGAAGGAAGTTAATAGAAGGGACAACAAATTGGGGGAAAGTATAATCAGAAGCAAACATTACTGTGGATGGACAGGTCAAGGGAGAGAATGGAATAAACGAAGGGCAGGACAGAGGGAAATGTGGTTAGTCTTTTACAATATAACTATTATGGAAGTGCTTTGCATTGTTACACATGTATGACCTATATTGAATTGCTCGTTTTCTCAGTCAGAGTGGGTGGGGAGGGAGGGAGAGAATATGGAACTCAAAACTTTAAGAATGAATATTAAAAGTTGTTTTAGCATGCAGCTGGAAATTAAGCTATACAAGCAATGGAGTATAAAAATCTATTTTGCCCTACAGGAAAATAGAGGGGAAGCGGGATGGAAGAAAGGTGGGTAATAGGAGGAAGGATAGACTGGAGGAAGGGGTGGATAGAGTGTGTGCTGTCCTGGAGTGGGGGGCGGGGGGTGAGGAAAGATGGGGAGAAAACTTTGAATTCAAATTCTTGTGGAAGTGAATATTAAAAGCTGAAAAAGAAATAAATTTTAAAAAATCTTTTATTTCCATAAAGGTCCATTTTTTCCCATCTGTAGGAGAAAACTCAGATTTGGAAGACTAATTTATTCTTGGTTATAAGACTGTATCTTTTGCCTTTCAGAATCTTGTATTCTATGTTCTGTTCTCCTCTCATGTGGTAAATGCTGAATCTTATTGGGATGTGAACTGTTGCTCTTTGATATGTGAACTCTGACTGTAGTGACTAGCAGATATTTTCTGTTTTAACTTCCCCATCTGGTTCTAAAAGATAAAGGCAATTTTTAATGGTCTCTTGAAATATGATGTCCATGCTTCTTTTCATCATGGTTTTCAGATGGTCTAATATTTCTTAAATTATCTCTCTTTTATTTGTTTTCCAGAAGAGAGTAGTTTTGTTTTTATATATGAGATACTGTATATCTTCTTTCTCCAATCTTCTAATTTTAATATTGGTTTACGCAGTATTAACTTCTGTATAGTCTCTTCTAGTTTTCAGGGACTCTGTGTCTTGGTTAAGATTTTGTACCTCCTGAGCTAAGCTACCAATTCTTCTCCCCAGTCTGCACTCCATAGTTGTCAATTGTTTTCCAAAATCTCCTACTCTTATTCTCATTTTATTTATGTTAATGCCATTTAAATACATTTGAAAACTCTAGTATCATGTCTCATAGGAATTGTAATTGTGGGAAAGCTATGCTCTTTTCCTTTGTGGTTGTGTCTGTAGTTCTTTTAGAGTCCTTCTCATCTTCAGAGTTTATGTCTTAGACATCCTTGAACCCATGATAGACAGGTATTTTTATTGTTTAGTTATTCTTCCAGCAAAGTGTTCTGGGTGATCAGGTGTTGCTGGCCTATCTGGGAACCCTGGGGAGTATCTACAATACTGGATGTTCTGGGAGACTCTTTCTTCCCTCTATACTAATGTCCCGGGCAGGGAACTAAGCCCACAATCTGCTCTGAAAGATCTTGATTAGAGTTCTGGGCACTAAATTCCCTGTCTTGGTTTCCAGAATTATGGCATAGGGCAGGGAGTGACTGCAATCCACTCTGGCCAATTCCCATCAGCCTAGCCAAATTCTTTAGGTGCTTAGTCTATGCTTCTGACTCCTCTTTGAGAACCCTAGCTATTAGGTTGGGCCATGGGTTGAATCAGCGACCAGCCCCAGATACTGAGTTATTACTCTTAGCCCTAGTCAGGACCTAATTACAGAACTGTCCTGAACATTCTTGTGCTGCTGGCCTACCTCAGAGCTCTGGTCACTGAAGCTATGATCCCAGCCCTTCACTGTTCCATAATTCCCATCCTATTGAGTTGCCTGTAGGTTGAATTTGTGATCTTGGGTCCACAGTGCTTAGCACACAGCTAAAAACTGATGCTCATTTACTCCTTCATTCCTTTATATTCATTAGAATGTAAGTACCTTGAGGACAGGGACTGGTTGTGCTTTTGTTTTGTTTTCGTGTCCCCAGAACTTCTCATGGTTGGAGACATATAAAGGATGACCTAACAGATATCAGTTGGGTAAAGGAAAAGCCCAAGAGGATTTGGAACATATCTAGTGTGCCTGGTCCATATTTATCCTATATAAACATACTGTGGTAATGTTTAAAAAATAACTGCAAAAATATGAGTTGCTGAAAAGGGACTGAGAAAATCATACTTGAAAAAAATTTCTTTATTCACACACTGAGATATTGTCAAATGTCCATGTTTGATTTCAGTCAGAAATTGCCTGTGATTCTTATTTGTACAGAGGTAGTAATAAAGCCACAAGTAAACACAACCAAAGGTGTTTCTAGCATGCAAGATCTTCACCCTTCCCTGAAATCTTGTTTGTCTAACATCTCATTCATAAAAGTGTTCTGGTGGAAAAACGGATAGGAATCCTTAAATTATGAGAATGTATATTTGATTTTAGAGGCAGAAAGGAAACACTGGAGTTTATGGAATAAGGGAAGTGATGTAGTCAGATCTGCACTTTAAGAAAATCACTTTATCAACTGTGGGGAGGACAGGTTATAAAAGAAACAGACGTGAGGAAGGGAGATGAATTAATAGGCTATTATAAAAGTCTAGGTGAAAGGTTAGATATAAAGGACACTATTCCATAACATTTGAGACAAGTTTCACAGCTATAAGGATAAGGGAGGGCAATGTGTCAGAGGTTTGCAGAGACAGCAGATGTGGGGAGTGGGATAGACAATCAATTACAGAGGAGTGAGAATCAAGTTGTAATCAAATAATATAAATTTGTAGTAGCCTCAGCTCAGTTGCATGGTTTTCAGAAGTTCTGGGGCAATAACAGGAGTCAGGTGAGAGTGATCTGGGACTAGAGGTAGGAAAATGTAAACATCTAAAGGAGAGGGGAATAAAGGAACAGAGGATAAAGGAGTCAATGAAATGGACACACTTGGAAATGTGTTTTAGGGATACCGATTTGGCAGTTGTGTAGAGCATAGATGAGAGAGAGGAAGCCATTTAGGAGGCTATTCCAATAGTCCAAACAATCATTAATGGTACCTAATAGCTCACGTGGCTGGGTGTCACATGAATGGAAAGAAGTAAACAGATGTGAAAGATGTTTGGAAAGGCAGAATCAACAAGATTTGGCCAATGACTGGATGCAGAGAAAGGGTCAAGTTGAGGAAAATGAAGATTTGAGGATGATTCTGACATTGCAAAGCTAAGTGACTAGAAGGATGGTGATGCCCTCAATAGAAAATAGTTAAAGAGAAAGGAGAGGTTTGAGAGAAAGATAATAAGTTCAGCTTTAAATATGTAATGTTTAAGATCTTTATAGACATCTTGTTGGAAATGTCTAATACACATTATGGAATATAGGGCTGGAATCCAAGTCCATACAGCTAGATACTTGGCTTTAGACATCATAGAGATGACAACTGGACCTATAAAAGTTGATGAGGTCACCAAGAGAGATAATGGAGAAAAATGGCTCTGGGGTATGCCCACGCGTGAAGAAGGTGAAAGAACATGGATCCAGGGAGAATTAGAAGTATCTAGGCAGGTAGAAGAACTAGGAGTGAGCAGTGTCACCACAAAAAGAGGAGAATATTCAATAAACAGTAGTCAACAGTAACAAGTGCTGCTGAGAGTCAAGAAACGGGAAGAAGCCAAAAGACTTGGCAAATAAGAGAGTACCTTAGAAAGAGGTTAATTTAATTGAGTGAAAGGGTGGAAGCCAGGTTTCATGGTCAGAATGAGATGAGAGGAAGTGAATGCAATAAGTGTAGGCAGTTTGTTCACATGTGAAAAGGACAGATATAGAAGAGTTTTTTCCTTGTCTGGATAAAGGGGCTAATTTCATTACAACTTGCATGGTTTTAATAGCATCCTTCAAATGTCAAATAACTTCTCTCAAACTCGAGCTCACCAAAAATCCTTTATTATGAGTCTCCTAGTCTCTTATTTTTCAGTTTCCTTATTTATTAACGTACTCCCTTTGGAAACCTCAACAAGAAAATTAGATTCCTACAAATTCATTGTTAAATGAGCTTGGAGGTTAGACTGATGTGTTCAGTTAGTCCGTAGGCATTACTTAACTGTCTGCGATGTGCCAAGCAAAATTCTAAGTGCTAAGGACACAAAAAGCCCTCTAACAGGAGAGACAATATGCACAACTGTGTTTGGTAGATACACTAGCATTTTCAATTCAAAGTAAACACCGTTTTCTCAGACATACCAGCAACATTTCAAATTAAAGTTGGTTGTGGTGTGGAAATATGTGTAAAACAACAACAAAGAAGAAATAACAGTGACATGAAATGAAAGCCCTTTTAAATGTACCTTGTGAGCAACTTGAATATTTCTTTCTCCTTTCTTGCTAGATCCATGATCTTTTTTCCAGATTTCAGTTGAAGTGAAATACAGGGAGTTTTGAGGTTAATGTCTTGAGCTACAACTTCTGGAGGAATCTATTTCCTGTGCTCTTATTCCTCCCAACCTATAAGCATGATGAAGAAGAGGAATATTAAATTTCAAATGTCAAGCAGAAAAAAATAAGGTAAAATTCTCTTGTAGAATAGTTTAAAATTAACTGTGCAGGTAGCTAACATTCAATAACCCTTGTCTACTCCCCTTTAAACAGATGTTTTCACCCTTTCTTTTCACTTCCAACAGTATGACAGGAATTCTGCAGTGGCAGAACCAACAACAGGTTTTAACAATTTTCTAGCCTAAGACAATTTACAAAGTTGACTCAAAAGGTTTGTCTCACTGTGATCAGAGTGAAATGGGGTCAGAGTGGAGTACAGTCCTATAGAGGCCATACCGGGGTAAGCCAGCAACAGGCCAGCACCAGGAAGCCAGCAGCAGGGTGTGCTAGGAAAGGCATCAGCACACTTTTGGTGTGTGTGTGTGTGGGGGGGGGTTTGTGTGACTGAATCAGACAATTAGTCAGAAGGAGATTACAGGGGAACCTTTGCTGGCACTGAGAGCAGAACTGAAAATAAAAGGAAAGAATACTTTTAAAATACCCAATTAAACATCAAATTGGAAATTCTGAAAACCAAAGGAGATACTAATAAAACTAAAAGAAAATCAGTGAATTAATAAATAAAACTAGGGGCTGGTCTTATAAAAAAAAACAATAAAATATTCAAAGTACTGATTAATTTGATAAAAAGAAGGAAATCAAATAAGCAGCATAAAAACAAAAAGGATGAATTCACTACCAATGAAGAAGAAATTAGAACAATTATTAGGAGTGATTTTACCCCATTATATGCCAATAAATCTGACGATCTAAATGAAATGGATGAATATTTACAAAAACAGAAATTTCCCAGATTAACAGAAGAAATAGAAAATTTCAATAACTGCGTTTTAGAAAAAAATTGAACATGACATCAATCAGTAACCTAAGAAAAAATCCCCAGAATCAAATGCATTCATGAGTGAATTGTATCAACTATTTGAAAAACAATTAATTCTAATACTATATCATATATTTGGAAAAATAGGCAAAGATGGAATCCTTTCAAATTTCTTTTCTAACAGAAATATAGAAAAAAACAAAAGAGAACTATAGACTAATTTCCCTAATGTATATGGATACGAAAAATTTAAATAAAATACTAGTAAGGAAATTATAACAATATTTCACAAAGATCATATACTATGAGCAGACGGGATTTATACCAGGAATGCAGGGCTAGTTCAGCATTAAGGAAATTAGCAGCGTAATTGACCATATAAATAAGAAAAACAACAAAAATCACTTGATTATTTAAATGGACGCAGAAAAACGTTTGATAAAATGCAACACTCATTCCTATTAAAAAACAAAAGAAAACATAATACTAAATGAAGGTGTATTTATCTAAAACCATCAGCAAGCACTGTATGTAATAGAAACAGGCCAGAAGCCTTTCCAATAAGATAAGGGTTGAAAGGATACCCATCAGCACCATATTCTATATTGTTTTAGAAATATTAGCTATTACAATAAGAGAAGAAAAAGATATTGAAGGATTGAATAGGCACTAAGGAAACCAAACTATCATGCTTTGCAGATGATACGATGGCATACTTGGAGAATCATCTGAAAAACGAGCCAAAATAATCAACAACTTTAGCAAAGTCACAAGATATAAAATAAACACATATAAATCATCAGGATTTCTATATATTCCCAATAAAGTCCAGCATCAGCTAGGGATGAAAAGAGAAATTCCATTTAAATAATTGTAGACAAAGCAGAATATTTGGAGTCTATCTGCTAAGATAAACCTAGAAACTATATGAACACAATTACCAAAGAGTTTACACGCAAATAAAGGCAAGTCTGAACAAATGGAAAAAGATCCATTGGTCATGGATAGGTTGGACCAATATAATCAAAATGATAATCCTATCTAAATTAATTCACATATAATAGTGCCATGCAAATCAAAGTATCAAAAATTACTTTACAAATCTAGGAAAAATAATACCAAATTCATCTGGAAGATCAAAAGGTCAAGAATATCAACAGAATTCATGGAAAAAAATGTGAAGGAAGGTGGCCTAGCAGTACCAGATCTCAAACATATTACGAAGTGGATCTTCAAAACAAACTGGTATTGGCTAAGAGATAAGAGTTGCGGATCAGTGGAATGGACTAGGTACACAATACACAGTAGTAAACTGACCATAGTAATCTAGTGTTCAATAAATGCAAAGATCTCAGCTTTGGGGACAAGAACTCAGTATTTGTAAAAAGCTGCTGGGAAAACTGTAAAACAATTTACTAGAAACTAAGGTATACCCCAACATCTCACACCACATACACCAAAATAAGATCAAAAGGGTACGTAACTTAGACAGCAAAGTAATACAATAAGCAAATTAGGGGAGTATGAAATAAATCACTTACCAGATCTATGGATAAGGGAAGAAGCTATGACCAAACAAGAGACAGAGAGAATTACAGGATGTAAAACATATAATTTTCATTGCATTCAATTAGAATGGTTTTGCACAAATAACACCAAAGCAGCCAAGATTAAAATGAAAGCAGAAACTGGGGGGGGGGGGAGGAAATTACAGAAAATTTCTCTGATAAAGGATTCATTTTTCAAATAAAAAGAAGACTGAGTAAAATTTATAACAATATGAACCATTCCCCAATTGATAGCTGGTCAAAAGACATGAACAGGCAGTTTTCAGACAAAGAAATCAAAGCTATCCATAGTCATATGAAAACATGCTCTAAATCACTACTGATTAGAGAAATGCAGATTAAAACAATTCTGAGATACCACCTCACACCTATCAGACTGGCAAATATGAAAGAAAAGGAAAATGATAACGTTGGAATGGGTGTGGGGAAATTGGAGCACTAATGCACTGTTGGTGGAAATGTGAACTAATGATTCTGGAGAGCAATTTGGAACTTAGCCTAAAGGGCTATAAAACTGTGCATACCCTTTGACCCAGTAATACCACTATTAAGTCCATATACCAAAGAAATTTTTAAAAAAAGGAAAAGGACCTATATGTGCAAAAATATTTATCGCAGCTTCTTTGTGGTAGCAAAGAACTGGAAATTGAAGGGAAGTTCATCACTTGGGTGAATGGATAAACAAGTTGTGATATATGATTGCAGTAGAATAATATTTATAAGAAATGATGAGCAAGGTGCTTTCAGAAAAACCTGGGTAGATTTACATGCAGTGATGCAAAGTGAAATGAGTAGAACCAAAACACAATGGACAGCAACAGCAATATTGTATGTTGATCAACATACAATACATCAACATGAATGACTTGGCTATTCTCAGCAATACAATGATGCAAAACAATTCTAAAGGATTTAGGATGAAAAATGCTATCCACTTTCAGAAAAAGAACTGATGGAGTCCAAATGCAGAGTGAAGCATACTTTTTTGCTTTCTTTATCATTTTTTTCTGTTTTCTCTTACAACTTGGCTAATATGGAAATGTTTTATATGTATGACTGCACATGCCTTCTCAAGGAGGGAGTGGCAGGTGGGAAAGAATTCAAAACTCAAATTTTTTTTAAATGAATGTTAAAAATTGCTGTTTACATATAATTGAGAAAAATGTAAAAACTAAACAAAACAAAACAAAAAACAATAAAAAATCAACTCCAATCTGAGTGGAGCTTGCCACCCTAGGTTGTCCATATGAAGATGGAATCAAAATTAGAGACAGAATTTGTGGAAGGATAAGCCAGAATGTTATAATAAATAAATGCTTGGTGATGGAAGGAACCGCAACAATCAGGTAGTAAAAACCCTTTCTTTTATTCGAACAAAATATTCTAGCCATGCTTTTTTATTTCTGTACCACTATCACTTCTCAATATTCTCCTTCCAAACTTGGTATCTCAGAACAAATAAAACTATTAGGTAAAAACAAAGCAGTAGCATCTTAAGGCAATCCACATCTGAAGCCTATCAACTACATTCAAAAGAAAGATTTTCCATAAGAAGTCTCCTGAAACCAGATTAGAACCCTTTTTTGGTCATAGATCACCTCTGGGAGTCTCGAGAAAACTATGGCCCTTTCTCAGAATAATACATTTTTAAAATTCATAAATGAAAAAATGCTAAATTTCTGATAAACTAGAGGTTAGAGAAAATACTTTTTCCATCCAAGTTCAGAGACCCCCTGAAATCTTTCCACTGACTCTGTGAGGGTTGTAGACTTCACATTAATCACCACTAAATCAAAGTATTGTGGTACTTCTACATACTCTTCTTTGTGCTGCATTTTTCACTCTGCATCAGTTCATACAAAGTGTTTGTTCCTGTGTTTTTTTGAATTCCCCCTATTCACCATGCATGCTATTCATGAGCTGTAGAGAGAGAGGCCTATTTCATGGGATCACAGCAAGCAGGAAGAGGAGTAATATACAATAGGGCTGGAAATATAGGCTGAATCCAAGTAGGGAAAGGTTGAGAAATTAAACATGAAGGTTCATATTTTATCCTAAAAGCAAGAGGGAAATCCTATGGTTTACTGAGTAGGGGAGTTACAAAGTCAGATCTACATTTAAGAAAAATCATTTTTGGCAGCTGCATTGAAGTAAGGTTAAAACTTGAGGCAGGGAGACCAAATAGGATGTTGTAGTTCAGTTGAGGGGTATTAAGAGGCTGAATTATAGTGATCACCCTCTGAGGAAAGAGAAGTAGAAAATGACATGTGGTAGAGGTAGAAAGGGCAATATTTTGCAACTGACTGAATATGGGGAGTGAAGAAGAGTGAAGAGTCAAGTATAAGTTCAGGAATACAAATCTTAGGAACTGAAAGAAGGGTGATGCCTTCTATAGAAACAGAACAGGAGAATATTTTAGCCAAATTCCAGAGTTCCCAGATCAAGGAAAAATATTGCAGGAAGCCAGAAAGAAACAATCAGAATAACACACGATTTATTAAGGGATTGGAGGGCATGGAATATGATATTCTGGAGGTCAAAGAAGCAAGGAATAAAACCAAGAATCACCCAGCAAAAATGAGTATAATACTTCCAAGGAAAAATGGACATTCAATGAAACAGAGGACTTTCAAGCATTCTTGATGAAAAGACCAGAACTGAAAAGAAAATAAGATTTTCAAATACAAGATTCAAGAAAAGCATGAAAAGGTAAACAGGAAAGAGAAATCATAAGCGACTTATTAAAGTTGAACTGCTTATATTCCTACATAGAAAGATGGCATTTGTAACTCATAAGACCTTTGCCAGTTTAGTGTAGTTGGAGGGAATACATATATATATATATATATAGATAGATGGAACAGGGTGAATTGAATATGTAGGGTTAATATCTAAAAAATAAAATTAAGGAATGAGAGAGGAATATAATTGGAGAAGGAGAAAGGGAGAGGTAGAATGGACAAAAATTTCTCACATCAAAGGAGAAAGAAAAAGCTTTTACAGTGGAGGGGAAGAGTGGAGAGGTGAGAGGGAATAAGTGAACCTTACCCCCATCAGATTTGACTGAAGGAGGAAATAACATTCACACTCAGTTGGGTGTGGAAATCTATCTTACACTACAGGAAAGTATGGAGGAAAGGGATAAGAGAGGGGGATGATAGAAAAGAGGGCAAATGGTGGGAGGGATAATCAGAAACAAACATTTTTGATGTGGGACAGGAACAAAGGAGAGAACAGAATAAACGGAGGTGAGCAGGATAGGATGGAGGGAAATATAGTCTTTCACAATATGACCATTATGGAAGTGTTTTGCATGACTACACATGCATAACCTACATCAAATTGCTTCCCTTCCTCAATGAGAGTGGGTGGGGATGGAGGAAAGGAGAAAATGTAGAACTCAGTTTTAAAAACGAATGCTAAAAATTGTCTTTACGTGCAACTGGGAAATAAGATATACAGGCAATGGGGTATAGAAATCTATCTTGCCCTATAGGAAAATAGAAGGGAAGAGGATAGAAGGGAGGGTAGTGATAGAGGGGATGTCAGATTGGGGGCAGGGATAATAAGAATGTCCATTGTCTTGGGGTGGGAAGAGGAGAGATATGAGGAGAAAACTGGAACTCAAAATCTTGTGGAAGTGAACGCTGAAAACCAAAAATAAATTGACAAAAAAATTAAAATTAAAAAAAATACAGAAACAGAGCAGGACTGTGCTTAATTCAATATGCCTTGTTATCTATCTGCTCTTTTCTCATTCTCAATTTCCACTCTCCCTCAAAATATAAAATTTTATTGAGAAAGGAAGAACTATAGTATATACTGCATTTTGAAGATTTCAATCTCTTAAGAGGAAATTACAGCATAAATCTTTATACTAACAAAAAAACTCTCTACAACTCTACATTGATATGACTGCTGTGTTCTATCAGTCCAGATAAAATTGGTGAACTAAGGGTTAAATGCAGCATTATTCTAGGTGGATCATTCCCACTACCATGATCACAGCTTTAACCAAAGGAGTCTATCAAATATCATAACAATACCATTCCACATTAATCCACTGCTTTATGATTGTACTCACCATTCCCTCTGACTTTCCTGTACAAAACTGGCTACTTTCTTCTCTGGCTACTTTCCTGTATGTTATTTTCCTATATTAGAATTCAAACTCCTTAAAGGCAAGGAGAAAGTTCCCAACCAATGCCTTTTAATTCAATTATATGAAATATTACTTCAAACGATCTAGGCTAAACAGTCTGCAGTCGACATGAATCAAATGAGGTACATAAAGTACTCTGCAAATTTCATAGGGCTATATAAACGTTAGTTAATGATATTAATTGATAGTATTACAATTATATGATCAATAACATAACAATATTATGTATTATTTCACAATGGATAATTATGCATGTTTTAAAAAATTAATTAGCAGTCAGCACTAGTAAGGGCTCAAGGAATAGACCTTCTCAAGACAAAATAATTTTTAAAATCTATCAAATGCAATACCCTTTTGATGATAAAAAGTTTCTACATTGTAAATGTAAAAGGAATACAGTCTAAATGCCAGAATTCCTAATTTGTCCTTTTTCTTTCCATAGCTATTTTGCTGAACTGTTTTCCCATGGTGAGAGAAGTAAGGGTGGTACAAGGTCAGTGTCTTAGTGGAAGGTAACCTCTCCATAACTCACCTGAAATGCATTCAGAATGGATAACGCCAGAGAATATTTTATAAAACAGTACGAAGGGGCAGCAAGTTCAAAGTTCAGTTTTGATACACTTACACATGTGCACAATTTCTAAAGGACAACGTGAAACAGTTCTTAAAACCAACCAAAGCTTAAATGATATGATCATTCAGTTTATCATAAAAGCGCAATATTCCATAAAATCTTACATAAACAAGATGAAGAGCTTGAATAACCATATTGCTCAAAAATGCAATTTTCCTATAAATAGCCTTAAGCACTATGCTTAGGGTAGTAAGCCATTTCATCTCTTACACTCGGGAGGAAGTAATGTAGTCACCTGGGGCTATAAAAGAAAAATCTCCTCTGGCAAGTTCTTTCTTTGTCTCTAGTACTGTATATCTAATTGTATATCTAAATTACAATGACCTCAAACTGCAGGTTACACAATTCTCAATTAATAACCTTTGAAGATAAGAAGCTATTTTCCCCCGTGATGCTTGAAGAAACAGGAATCAGCTGGGAAACTATATCCTTTTAATGAGGACAGAGTTAATTCAGTTGTTTATAAATGGTAAAGCATCCCATTTACCATAATTACCAAAGAAAACACTTCTACTCTATGTAATTTTTTAGTGAACAACTTCTTATTAAAGTTTAACCAACTTTATTACTCTTCAAAACACATAAAATGCAGTGAATAATAAGTTCCGCCTACTACCACTTGCCAATATAGAACTATGGGACCATAAGTCTAGATCTGAAAGGGACTTCAGAGCCCATCAAGTCTGACCCTCTGTACTACAGTTAAGGAAAACAAGGTCCAACCATGTATCCAAGACCACAAAGCCAGTAAGCCTGAGAGTGGGGATCTGAATCTAGATCCTCTAACTCCAGAGACAGTAGGTTTTCTACTATAGCAGCTACCTCCCCTCAATGGCTACATCTTCAGACTGGAATGACCTTCCAGTTACTTGTGTACTGATGACTTAGCACAGAAAGGATTGGGTCAATGAACGAGTGACCATGTGGGGACCAAGTCCATTTCATTGTTTTTTATCTTAACAGAAAAAATACTGGATTTCAACCTGAAAACTCAAATTTATTTTATCCCTTATACATCCCACTCTGCTTTCATCTCAGGCAATTTAAGTAGTAGCTTCCTGAGAGCAGGTATTTTTGCATGTTTATCTTTTTATGCATAAAATACAAGTATAACAGAAAAACAAATGCGTTATACGGACACTACACAACTTACACTTTTGGAGTTTCATCAAGTTGCTGTGGGGTATGATTGTGGGAAACATTAAAGTCCATAGAAACAAAAAAAAAAAAAAACCAACTCAGACTTCAAGATCCCAATGAATAGATCTCAAAAAGAGATCTGAAAAAAAAAACCAATATGAGGGAGTGAAATTTGCCATTCTCCTATATAATATGGGGCAGCTATGTAACATAATGGAAAAGCTCTGGACCTAGAGCCAGGAAGATCTGAATTAGAATCTTGCCTTAAACATTGACTCACTGTATGACTCTATGCAATCACTTAGTCTCTCAATGAACTAGCTTCATCATTTGGAAAATAGGCAGGGCTATTGTGAAGATCAGATGAGAGAGCGCATGGAAAGAGATTTGCGAACCTGAAGAGCTACATAAAGAGTTATTGTCATTGTTGGCATTAATATTATTCTAGGGGTAGAATTGATTCTCAATTCTTGCTTTGTAGTATGCCTGATTGTCTCCAATTATATCCAGGGACATCATAAAACTCTCTCTCTAAATCCTCTCAAAATGTCATATTTTAATTTACTTCAAATTTTAAAATAAACGTATTCCAGCCAGCATGTTTAGGAGTCAAGGAATAGAGGGTCAATCTCAAAAATTCAGATGATGGGGTACCAGGAAAGAAAAAAAAGAAAATCCACTGTACCAGAGCCAATCTTTGACAAACATTCCACCCAGAAATTTACATGATGAGGAACAGATTATTCCTTAGTCCTTATCATCTAAACAATGAAATATAAATTTTACAAAAATAAATGAGTCGAATCACAGTTTTATTGATGAAACTTTTCAAAGCAAATGTATAGAAGAAGCTTCAGTAGTGAATGGAGAATTTATCTGACCTTCCTACTTTCTCTTTTAAAAAAAAATAAGGTTCCTAGTCATAATAAATAGATTTTTAAGGTATAATGACAAAAAGAAAAATCTAAAAGAACAAGGGGTTTTAGGCGAATGTCTTTTATTTCCATTTAATAAGTATGATCATGCTGTATGGCACAGCTAGCAAGACAGAGCTACTATTACAGAAATTGCATATCCCAAAAATTTAATATGGAAAATAGAAAAAAAAGGGGCCTTTTCTACAAAGGAATCTAACCAGTGCTTTTGTTTCTGCACTAGCAATTGTTTTTGAATTACTGATAAAAGAATGTAAAAATTGCTTTATTTTTGTAAAATTGGAGCAATCAAAGTTGCTTTCATCCCCCCCCCCCAAGTATGGTACCATATTATATAGATGAATAAGAATATTCTTTTTGATGGAAAAAGAGCTACTAGTAAACTAGACAACTATGTTGGAACATAAAAGCTAGAAAATTCCAAAATAACATAAAATTATTATAAAGTTTCAGGGTAGTCTGTGTAGGGAGAATAGAAATGTTTATAGAGATGAGGGAATCCTAATACCACAAGTCTTAACTATGGCAGTTTTTAACCCTGATGCTGCTTGGCAAAGATTTGGAGCAGAAACATCTAGCTTTCTGTCAAGTACTCCAATAAGGATGAAGAGAGAACACCAGATCAAGTGCCCAGAACTCCAAAAAGAAACTACATTAAGTGCATTTTTCCAGTCAAGGCTAACACAATGAGGCAATCAAAAATCTGCAGGGACAACAGGCAAAAAAGGTCATCCCAAGGGAGAAATACACAGAAACCTTTCCAAAAATAGGCCATCAGTGCACTAAGTAAAACAGGATGGAGCTTACATCTGATTAAGAGGGAACATTAGGATACTGGAAAAATAGATGTAAAGTGGGAAATTAAAAGGAAAGCAAAAAAGAATAAAAACCTGGCATGAGGAATGGGGTAAGGAGGCAAGAAGAAGTACAGAGAGGAAACAAGCAGTTTGACTTCAAAATCACAAAGCAAATTTCCTCTCATATCACATTCTTATTGGTAAAGATGGGTGTGGAAGCAAAGGGTATGAAATAGTTCAAGAGGAATGGATTGAGAGGAGTATACATTTAATATTCATAACACTGAAAAATGAGTGGAACACATAAAGTAAAAAAGTACAGCAAACACATAAAGTAAAACAATACAGCAAACTGCATTAGAAAATAGAATCCAACAAAATATTGCTTACAAGAAACTCAAAAATTCAAATAGTTAAAAAGGGGGTTCAGAAAAACTCAAAAAAGGTAGAAGTAGCAATTATGCTTTTGGATAAGACTGCAGTAAAGGGAGAGAAAACAGAAGGAGAGAAGAGAAATTACTTTGTGCTTCGAGACATCAAAGATAATGAATTGACATTAATATCATATATAATATATATATTGCCTAATAGCATAATATATACTTAAAGCATTATAAGGAAAAATAGGAAGTAAAACTACAAGAGTGGAAGAACATAATGTACTTTGAAACACAGACAAATATAATTAAAAGATAAGAAAGAAGTTAAGGATCTGAATAGAACTTCAGAAAAATTTAAGACAGATTTCTGGTAATTAGTGAATGTGAAAAAAAAAGAATATACACAATTTATACATTAACTGCTCAAAAAGTAAGGCAAGAAGGCCTCTTCAAAAAATGTAGAAAATCAGAAATTTTAACCATATCATTTACTGATCACAATGCAATAAAATTACATTCAATAAATATATTTCCTATAGAGGACATTTTTTAAAAAAGTATTTGGATATTAAATAACATAATCCTAAAACCTGTTGGGTCAAAGAATAAATTTTAGAAACCAATGAAAATTTCATTAAATATCATAACAATAAAGAGATGACATCCCAAAATACATTGGTTACAGTAAAAGTAGTTCTGAGGGAAAAAGTTGTATCTCTAAATGCTCTAATTAACAACAAAAGAACAAATCAATGATTTGAGCATGCAACAAAAAAATCTAAAGAGCAAATCAAGAATCTCAAATAAACAACAAAGTAGAAATCTTAAAAATTAAGGAGAGATGGAGCCAAGACTGTGAAGCAACAGCACGAACTTTCTAGAGCACTCCCGCCAAGCCCAAACACCTGTAAAAATGACTCTAAAATTCTGGAGCTGCAGAATCCATAGAATGATGAAGTGAAGCAAATCTCTCCAGCTCAAGAGATCCTGGATGCTGGGGTGCTGCACCCCAAAACACTGACACTCCAGGTCCTGCTCGAATGAATTCAACATAAGCCTTCTTAAAGCCAAAGAAAAACAAAATTTATTAAAGATTCGCCATATTGGGTTGACTCTTAAGGAGCTGAAGCATTTATAACTCTTATATTAACAAGCAGGCTAGACAGAATCTCAGCTCGACAGTCTGAGCTGGATTGGATCTGAGCACCTTCATGGAGGTGAGATGGAACTTAAATAATGAAAAGACTGAGGGAAGAATCCAGGGGTCACCTGGGGTTCCAGGGATGGTTCTGATTGATTAAACCCAGGGAGAATCCTGATGGGACTGGCTGGTAATAGGATCAAAGGGAGGATTATCAAAAGAATGCTGAATAGAAGATAGGGAGTATCTGGGCTGGGAGAAATGGGCTCTTCAGACAAATGGGACAAAAGCCTTCCTGATCCAAGGGAAAAAGGTCTTGGTTTGGGCTTGTCCCTCATCATTTCCCCTCCAACAGATGGAACCCAAATTCTTTTGTGGTAAGGGGCAAAAGTCTCAGCTTCTAAAACTGCTTCCTGCTGGCAAAGAGGTGTAGAGCTGGCCCTGCCTCGATGGGTCCTGTTCAAGGGGTCAGACTCCAGAACCTGGGTGGTGCCAGGTCCAGTAGGCTGGAGACCTTGAATTCAGTGAGAGGTTGGTATATAGCCTGGGCTGTCATCTGTAAGTTGACGGCTTGCTCCCTGAAAAAGACAAATCTGGCAAGGAATTTAAGAAAGGAATAAGAATAGGGGCAATTACAGAAAGAAACCAGGAACCATGGAAACCATGGGAACCATGAAGATTTGGGGGAACTGTTATTATGGTCTGTTTGGGTGCCCCAAGGATCACATTAAGTTCCCAGTTGAGAGGGGTATCTTTAAGAGATCAATAAGAGTACTGTAACTAGAAGGAGCTGTGGCATTGTGCCTTAAACCTACTAGGAGAGTAAGGGGAAGGATGCTGTCAAAGGTGCAAGTAGGAAATGCTCCCTTGGATCAATGGGTACAGTTGGCCAATGTAAAGTTCCGGATGCACTTGTAAGCAAGGTGTTGAGATGGAAAGAGCAGCCCATAGAGGGGTGGCCAACATAAAAGGGGCAGCATAGACCTCTGAGGAAATCATACTGGGGAGAGGAACTTCCCCCCTGCCTGAGTTTCCCAGTTTGACCAAGGAGTTATCCTACTTTTGGAGGCCAAGTGTATTTGAAGTGCCAGGGAGGGGGAGAAAAAGGGTTAACACTATCATTGCCAATTCAAAAGGAAATAGTTTCACGAGAGAGAGAGAAGGAAAAAGAAAAAAAAAATATTTTCCCTGGAGAGGATTAAAGATGACTGTGGCAAGGCCAAAATATAGAAGGGCATGTTTGAGAGGGAAGGATTTTCTCCTGTCAGATATCCCCTTTCTTTCCAGATTGCTCCATGGGCATATAGAACAAGGAAAACATATTTTGAGTAAATAAAAACATCAACTGGCCTGGGGTCAGGTCCTAAGGAGTGGGTTAAGACTGCCAAAGCCTGTCTTCTCCTCTCATCGACATACAGAGTGAAAGGTTTTTCTAGATTGGGTAGGGCTAGGGCTGGGGTGGGGGTCAAATTAGTTTTCAGAGTCTCCCAAGCTTTAGCCTGGTCTGAGTCAGTGCCCTGAGTAGGATCATGAAGGGGTTTAACAACAAAACCAAAATGAGGAATCCAGAGTCTACAAGATCCAGCCATGCCTAAAAACACTCGAATTTGTTTCATAGTGGTTGGTGAAATAGGGATAGAGAGGATTGTATTTTTTCTCTCAGAGGTTACCCACCATCTGAGAGAGATGCCACAAGCTACTCAAAGAAAATGTGACTGTTACAGGTGGAGAGCTTCCCCTGGAACAGCTGAGAGGACGATTCTAGCCTCTGCCTAGGATGGGATCCTCCTTGCTCAGTTTCTCCATTGTGTTCCTTTGAAAATGAATGTTTCCCACCTGAGTATTCCTGAGTCTGGCAATGAGGTGGAATTGATATTATGTGTTTGCAAAACTGTGATGTTCTAGCTAGTCATGTCCTTGCTTTTCCTTTTTATGGCAAATTTCTATAATCAAAGTAAATGGTCAATCTGAATGGGTAGCTATTCTATACCCCGATTGGGTAAATTAGTATTCCTGCATAGCCATGTGAAAGGTTCAATCCCTGGAGTAGAACATTCTTTCTGAATGATATGGAAATAATTAGACAAAGGGAAAAGAAATTTGTGAAATGGAGGTACAAACACAATGTTGAATCCCATAGACTAAGGCTGGGATACATCTGAGATACAATACTACTTTAAAGTGTGTGTTTAAGATCTGGGTTATTCAGCCTAAGATTATATTCCTTTTTATATCCTTAGATAACTTAATAAATGGATACTTGGTCTAGTCATCTGCCTGTTACTAGATATATGTCTATATTGGACAGCTAGATGGTGCAGTGGATAGAGCACCAGTGCAGGAGTCAGGAGGACCTGAGTTCAAATCTCACCTCAGACACTTGACACTCACTAGCTGTGTGACCTTGGGCAAGTCACTCAATGCCAGTTACCTCATCCTGGGTCATCTCCACTCATCCTGATGAATATTTGGTCACTGGATTCAGATGGCTCTGGGGGAGAAGTAAGGCTGGTGATCTGCACAGCCCTCCCTCACTCAAAACAAAGTCAAGTGCAAGTCATGTCATCATTTCTCTGATGGCATGGTCTTCTTCAGCAATGAAGGAGGAACACACACGCACGCGCGCGTGCGCACGCACACACAGAGTGAGAGGTGGGTGTGAGTTCACGGCCCAGATACTTTATAGACTGGTATGCTATCTGGACTTTGTTCAAAGAGACCCTATAGCCTTGAATACCCAAGAAATTAAGGGCTTCTGTGGCAGCAGCCAAAGAACTCACCTGGGTGGGGCTACAAATAAGAATATCATACTGAATTAAGCTGGTACCTGCTAGTTTCAGGTCCTTTAAATCCCTTCCCAAAGCCTGGCCAAATAAATGAGGGTTATCTCTAAACCCCCAGGGCCAGACTATCCATGTTAGCTGACATGGATTTGATTCCCCAGGAAGAGGACATTCAAAGTCAAAAATAAATTGTGAGTATTCTCCATTAGGCTTTTTTGCAGGAAGGATTGCAGTGTTGCTTGCACATGAACGAGGGACAAGGATTTTATACTTAAGGAATTTTCCAATTAAAGGTTGTAGTCCTTCCCAGGTCTCAGGCTTAATCAGATACTGGCTGAGATGGGGGAGCACTTTAGGGACTGGGAGACTAACAATGGCTGGGGTGGCAGAAGTAGCTCACCCTGGAATTCCTGGATCCCAAACAATTGCCTCAACTGTCTCCTACACTTTCAAGCAAGCATGGGGAGATCTGGTGTACAGAATCAAAAGGGAGATCAGAGAAAACTGACTACCCAATTTCACCATCAGGCCCCTTCCCAACAAGGGGGACACAGCCAGAGGAGGGCATAAGGAAGGAGTGTTTAAGCAATAAATCCTCAGCTAGACTGGGGAGGGGGTATGTTCTGGAGACATCCCTTAGTTTTCCTTTGATGCCTATGACTTGAGGAGTCAATGGGTGGGTAGAGGTAGAGTGATTAGTTAAAACAGAGAACTTAGGCATAGTAAGTTGTACCTTACCTTCAGTCTCAATTTTTGCCCTGGGCTTGGCAAGAGAGCTGGAGAAAGTGGGAGCGCTGCCAGTACCCAGGCTTTCCTGTTGTTCTGAGTCTTGAGAAGACTGGAGGACAGGGTACTGGGGGAAGTTCCACCACTTTTCCAACTTGAGGGATAATCCTTCCTCCAATGTCCCTCCTGGTCACACGGGCACGATTCCACAGGCATCAGTCCCTGGGGTTCCCTCTGGGGGGGCCTGAAGGAGCACTCCTTGGACTAGTGACCCTCCCTGTGGCATCACAGGTAGGTTTCCTCACTGCCCAAGTCACCACGCTTCCTCCAAGGGGGTGCCCTGGAGGAGTACTTCCTGGGTCTTTTCCTGGCCATGGCAGCAGCCAAGAATTCAACATGCTCCGTCTCTGGCCCTTCCCCTGCATTGTCTTTCCTCTGCTACAACTAAGCTTCTGTTGTTAAAGACCCCAAAGTCTGTCTCCAGTAATTGGGCCTAAGGTTTTTGGGGGGTCCCATTGCCACTTCCTGCAGTTTCCTCCTAATATCTGGGGCAGACTGATTAATAAAATAGATGCTAAGGATTGCTGCCCCTTCTATGGAGTCAGGATCCAAATTTGGATGCTTTTTAATAGCTTCTACTACTCAGTCTTGAAAAAGGGCAGGGTTTTCCTTTTCTCCTTGAGTAATTTCCATAACTTTTTGAAAATTTACTGGTTTATGAAATGCAGATTTTAGACCTTCTAAGAGGCCAATTACCATATGATCTCTCTTTCCTTTATCCTCACTCTTTTGATAATCCCATCCAGGGTCAATAAGGGGAATAGCCGCTGCTCCTGGGGGGTATTTTGGGGGATCATAGCTAGCCAAACGATCCCCAAATTTTTGGGCATATTCCCAAATTCTCCTCTTCTCCTCAATGGTACAACAGGCAGAGAAAAAAATATGCAGATCCTTCCAAGAAAGTTCAAATTGTAGGGACACACACTCCAATAGTCCTACTAGAGGCAGGCACTTCCTTCAGGGGAGAAAGCCTTGAAGGCTCCTTTAGAGAGAAAGTCTCACTTCTTGTGAGGTAGGGGCTGGGGAATGCTGACTAAACTGGATTGGGTTGCAAGGTCAAGGGATCAGGCTGGTAGGGGAAAAGATCAGCTGGTACCTGAGGAAGCAAAGGGGTGAGGGGGAGACACCCCAGAGACTGCCGTGGGAGTGAGGCCCAAGTCCTGAGTGTCTGTTGCCTCAGGGAGAAGGGCTGCAGAGGGAAGCACCTCCAGCAAGACCTATGGCTGGGAACTGAGGAGGGGTCTCCGAGGCGGGAGGGGCCAAGGGAACAGATACAGGGAAGGTAAATGAGGCAGGAATCCAGGGGGATTGAGGTAGAGGAAAAGAGAAGGGAAACCAAGGGAAAGAAGGGGTGGTCAATGAGGGGGAAACATGGGAAACTGGAAGGGTTGAGGGAGGTTAGGGAGCAGCAGGAGGGGCTGGGGGGGATTGAGGTGAGGATAGGATTTGGGGTGGTGGGAATGGAGGTAGGGGCGTACAGGGGGCTGAAATCCCAGCGTCATAAAATGGGGGTCATTCAAAACAACCAATTCACCACCATTGCCCCTTTCTGGGGTGGCTCTGGCTACAAGCATCTTACAGTCTTTTCTGAGAATGTCATCCAGAGAGAGCTTGATGAAGGCCATTATGTAAGGTATTTCTATCCATTTTACTTTTTTGACGACAATATAATTCTAACTGTTAAAGAGTTATTACATTGTAAGGCCCCCAAAATGGGCCATACTTCGTGGTCCTCCAGGTGATATTGAGGCCAAACTGTGTTGCAAAAGAACACCAATCTTTTCTTTTTAAATTCTTTAGGGAAGCTGAATTTCCTTCAATTTTGTAAAAGACAACCCAAAGTTGAATTTTGAGGGATTGAAGAGGATTGACCCATTACAGGCATGGTGCTAGAAGTTCCTCCATTCATAAAAGAGGATGTGGGAGTAAGCCTTGATTAAAAAAGAGAGCGAGAAGAAAAAAAAGTAACTGACGTTCCCCTAATTCCTTAGAGTAAAGGGAATTCAGAGAGTTAGGCATACACTTCCTCATAGGGGATCTGTCCTTGTGCCCAGGTCCATGGCTTCCAACATAGACACTGGATCAACAACCTGAGAGCATCTGGCTGAGTGCAAGACAGAGTTCTAGCTGCCTGATCTACTGGAAACTGAGGTCAGGTCTGAAAACCCCTTCCAAGGTGTTTGGAGAGTGAGATGGGTACAGGGAGAGGGGGAGGCTTACATACCTTCCAGTCTTGGCAGAAGAACTTGAGATTAGCATTTCCTTCAGATCAGGGAACCAAAATGTTGAGGTTAGGGTGCTATACCCCAAAATACAACACGCTGGATCCTGCTAGAATGAATATCAACACAAGCCTTCTTAAAGTCAAAGGAAAACAAAGTTTATTAACGATTTGCCATATTGGGTTGACTCTTAAGGAGCTGAAGCATTTATAACTCTTATATTAGCAAGTAGGCCAGACAGAATCTCAGCTAGACAGTCTGAGCTGGATTGGATCTGGGTGCTTTCATGGAAGTGAGATGGAACTTAAATAATGAAAAGACTGAGGGAAAAATCCAGGGGTCACCAAGTAGTCTGGGGTTCCAGCGATGGTCTTGATAGATTAAACCCAGGGAGAATCCTGATGGGACTGGCTGGTAACAGGATCAGAGGGAGGACTATCAAAAGAATTCTAAATAGAAGATAGGGAGTATCTGGGCTGGGAGAAATAGAAGGGGAATCCAAGGAGTGCCCTCTCAAAGCCAGACTTTCCAGGGTCCTTCAGACAAATGGGATAAAAGCCTTCCTGATCCAAGGGAAAAAGGTCTTGGCTTGGATTTGTATCTCATCATAAGGTAACTAAAGCTGAACTGTTTACATTCCTACATGGAAAGATCATATTTGTAACTCTTGAGACTTTTCTCAGTATTTGGGTAGTTTGGAGGGATTATATACATAGAGACAGAGGGCACAGGGTGAGTTGAATAGGAAGGGATGATATCTAAAAAATAAAATTAAGGTGTGAATGAGGGATATATTGGGAGGAGAAAAGGAGAAATAGAATGCGGCAAATTATCCCTCACATAAAAGAAGCAAAAAAAGTTTTTTCAGTGGAGGGGAAAAGGGGGGAGGTGAGAGGGAAAAATGATGCTTACTCTCATCTCATTTGACTTAAGGAGGGAATAAGATGCATACTCAATTTGGTATGAAAATCTGTCTTACAGTACAGGAAAGTAGAGAAGGAGATAAGTGCAGTGTATGGGGGTGATGAAAGAAGGGAGGGCAAATGGGAGGAGGGAGTAATTAGAAGTAAACACTTTTGAGGAGGGATAAGATCAAAAGAGAGGACAGAATAAATGGGGGGCAGGATAGGATGGAGGGAAATATAGTTAGTCTTTCACAACATGACTTTTATGGAAGTCTTTTATATAACTAAACATGTATAACATATACTGAATTGTTTGCCTTCTCAGTGGGGATGGGTGGGGAAGGAGGAAGGGAGAGAAGTTGGAACTTAAAATTTAAAAAAACAAATGTTAAAAATTGTTTTTACAGGCAACTGGGAAATAAGAAATATAGGTAATGGGGTATAGAAATATATCTTGCCTACAAGAAATTAGAGGAGATGGGGATAAGGGAAGGGAGGGGTGCGAAAGAAGGGAGGTCAGACTGGGGGAAGGGGATATTAGAATGCAGGGTATCTTGAGGTGGGGGAGAGAAGGGATGGGGAGAAAATTTGGAACTCAAAATCTTGTGGAAATAAAGGTTGAAAACTAAAAATAAATAGGCAAATTTTAAAAATTAAGAAGAGATTGATAACACTGAAAACAAAAAAAGGCCATTGAACTGATGCCTAAAAGCAAGAGCTGTTCTTTTGAAAAATTTAAAAATTAGCTAATCTGATTTTCAAGAGAGAAAACCAAATTTCTGATATCAAAAAATTAAAAAGAATTCATAGCAACTGAAAAATAAAGAAAATTATCAAAAAGTATTTTTCACAACTACATGCTAACAAAATGTAACTTAGAGAAAACATCAATATTTTTAAATATAAAATAATCAGATTTACAAAGGAAGAAATAGTCTCTGTAAATAATCCTGTATCAGAAAAAGAATTGAACATTCCATAGACAAATTCTCAAGAAAAAATATCCAAGACCAGATGAATTGACAATGAATTATATTCAACATTCAAAAGGCATTTAATTTCAATTTTAGATAAACTGATTGCAATAGTAGGAAAAGATAGCACTGAAAGCACTCTTCCTATGTCTACCTACAGTACAAGTGTTGTATTAAGACCTAAATCAGGGAGAGACAAAGCAGGAAGAAAAAATGTTAGTCAATATCTGCAATGAACAGCTATGCAAAAATATTAAATGCAATATCAGCAAGTAGGCTACAAGAACATATCAGAAAGATTAGATGCAATGACCAGGTTTAGTTTATACCAGGAATTCAGGGTAGATTCAACATAAGACTATAAATATAATAAATCACATGAATAATAAAACCATCATAACAGCAATAAACGCTTTAAAAAGGCTTTTGACAAAAACCAAACTTGTTTCTTTTTAAAACTCTGGAAAGCATTGGAATAAATGGACCTTTCATTAACACAGTAAATAATATCTAAATCCAAGTGTAAATATTGTAAAATAATATAGAAAATTTTGAAGTCTTAACAGTGGGAACAAGGTCCTAATTAATTCAAGTATCTTCCCTCTGAAAATATCTGAAATTTCAATTTCTGTTGTATATATCTTGTTTGGACACAGTTGTTTTGATGCTGTCTGCCCTATTAGAGTGAAAGCTCCTTGAAGGCAGGGACAGTTTTCGCTCTTCTTGGTATCCCTAGTACTTAGTAAAATGCTGATACCATATAAATGCTTGTTAACTTGACTAGGTTAAAGGAGAGATGTGCATTATCAACCCTACTATTTAACATAGTTTGAGAAATACTAGTTATAGCAATAAGATATGAAAAAGAAATCAAGGGAATAAACAAAAGCAAAGAGAAAACCAAATTGTCACTTTTGAAGCCGACAATATTATTGTTTAGAAAACCCTAGAGTCAACCAAAAAATCAATCAAAACAATAAATTGGCAAAGTTGCTGGACATGAAATAAATCCACACAAATCATCAGGATTCTTGTACGTCATCAACAAAATTGGCAAGAACTAGAAAAAGCTTCATTCAAAATAAGCATAGGAACATTAAACTATTTGGGAGTATATTTACCAAAATGAAAGTAGGAACTATATGAATTCCACTTTATAATAATAATTTTAGAAAGACAGATAAATAACAGAATCATTAATTACTCACAGGTAGAGTCAATATAATAAAAATGACAATATTGTCTAAATTAATTTACTTATTTCTGTGTTGTTCCCATCAAATCATCAAAAGAATATTTTACAAAACTAGAAAAATAACAATATTCATGCAGAGGAGCAAAAGATCAGGGTAATGAAAAAAAAAACACTGGAAAAGAAGAGGGAAAAGAGTTTCTATTGGTACCAGATTTCAAATTAACTACAAAGCAGTAACCACCGAAACAATCAGGTAGGCGTTAAAAAATGTTTAAAGTTCATCAGTAAAGACTCACTATTTGACAAAAACTGCTAAGAAACTCAGAAGCAGTCTAGCAGAAACTAGACTTAGATCAGGGGTTCTTAACCTGGGGTCTAGGAACTTGTTTCTTTTTGTATATACATACCAATTATCCAGTTTATTTTATAGAAGAGGAAACTGAGGCAAAGACAGTTAAGTGACTTGCACAGGGTCACTCAGCTAGTAAGTGTCTGAGGTTGGATTTGAACTTGGGAAGATGAATCTTCCTGACTCTAAACTCAGTGCTTTATTCACTGTACCACCTAGCTATCCTATATTTAGACTATGTTATTTCAATAACTGGTTTTCTTTGTAATCCTCTTTATTTTCTGCACTTATTGTAAAGCAGTGATTATTCAAATAATTTCATACTGATTTAAAAAACAGAAAGGTTGATTAGCAAAACTTAGGAGGTACACAATACATAGAAGCAAACAAATATGTTAGCATAGTGTCCAATAAACACAGAGTCCAGTTACTTGGGAAAGACGTACTCCGTGACAAAAACTTCTGGGAAAATTGTACAGCAGTCAGGCAGAAATTAGGTTCAGACTAACACTTCACACCAAATGCCAAGATAAACTCTAAATGGATACATGATCTAGATATAAAAGGTCACATCATAAACAGATTAGAGGAGCAAGGAAGAAATTATCTTTCATATGTATAGATAAAGGAAGAGTTTATAGCTAAAGCCATAGAGAGAATCACCCTTGATAAAATGGCTAATTCTGATGATACAAAATTTTTAAAGTTTTGCACAAATTTAATGCAATTAAAATTAAAAGGGAAACAAGTAAATGGGAAAAAGTTACAGGATTTTTTCCAATAAAGGTCTCACACTGAAGATATATGTGGAACTGATACAAATTTATAAAACTAAGAGTCAAAGGGTATGAGCAGGTAACTTTCAAAGGAAGAAAGCCTAGTTATCAACAACCATATAAAAAATACATTAAATCACTTATAACTAGAGAAATGCAAATGAAAGCAATCTTGAGGTTCTACCTCGCTCCTATCACACTAACAAAGATGATAAAGAGAGGTAAATGAGATATGGCAGATGGGAGTATGGGAAAACCGTTACACCAAAGAGTACACTGTTTGGTAGGGCTATGAATTGATCCAGCCACTCTGGAATTAAGCTCTAAAAATTACTGAACTGAAAAGATCCTTTGACCCAGTGATGACACTACTAGGTCTATACCCTAAAGACATCAAAGAAGGGAGGAAAGGACCTATACATACAAAAATATTTATAGCATGTAAAAGTAAATTTATTTTAAAAAAAATAAAACCAGCTGTGCATAACAGAGTTTCATACACAATCACCTTTTTGCATTCTACAGTTTATCAATGGAACTTTTCTTTTGGTACTCCAAGGATAGAACTTAAAAAATAATATTTAAAAAAGAAAATGAATGGAAGTATAATTTAAAAGCACTACGCTATTTTCTGCCCGGAAGTATCAATACAAAACCCTCCTTCCACTCACTCACTCCAATAGCTCTCCTTCCTTTTCTTAGAGGGCAGTAAGTTAGGTTCATAAGGCCAGGTATACAAACCTCACTGGTCTGACTCAGTTCAAGTTGTGAAAGGAATGTATTAGCTAACTGAGTGGGTGATTCAAGTAAGTCCTAAAAAAATATTGAGACATTTGGAATCATCCAGCCACTATTAGGTTAGGTGGAAACAGCTAGGCAGGGGTTGTGGAACCTGTGGCCTGGAGACCACATGCCTAGGTCCTCAAGCATGGCCCTTTGACTGAATCTAAACTTCACAAAACAAATCCCCTTAATAAAGGACTGTTCTGTAAAACTTGGACTCAGTCAAAAAGCCACACCCAAAGATGTAGTAAACCGCATGTGACCTTGAGGCCACAGGTTTCCCACCTCTGAGTTAGTCTAATCAGAGTGTAAGGGGAAAATATGTCTTTTCTGCTTGGGTGTATACTACTTTTCAGACATGCTGGCTGAGTCAAAGAGTTTCTAAGGGGAATGTGGCCAGGAGATTCTTAAGTAGAAATTTCAGAGCCCAACAAAAAGCTGAGCCTAGAAGCCTTACAGGTTACAAATCAACCTTGCAATTAACAAGGTAAGAAAAGTAACAGAAATAATGAAGATGATGATGATGAGTGAAATAATAAAGGGAGTATGGATGGTTATGGTAACAGTGGTTTAGAAGACAGAGTCTTAGTATTAAAAGGAACTTCAGCTATAATTTAATTGACTCAGGATTTGAGGACAGGAGTAAGCTTCTCTTCCGCACGTTACTGGGATTTCTTACTCATGTTCCATGGGGAGGGTGGGGAAGCATCACTGCTTGTGGAAAGTAAAATGAGGAAAGGAAGAAGAGAGGGACAGAGAAAAGACAGGAGGGAAGGGGAAAGCCTGGGGAACGAAGATTATGGGAAAGATGAGATGGTTTGTTTATGGGATGGAGAGAGAATCAATAGATTCTTTTGAGACCAAAGGAGAGAGCTAACAGGCTGTGGTCCACTATCCTGCATCTTCCAAGAACCAGAAACTTCTGAAGCTCATTTACTTGCCATTCACCACGGCCATAAGAAATGAGGTCCAAAAAGCTTCAAAAGTAAAAGGAAGACAGTGATTTCCAGGATGACACCTTACCTGCCAGCAGCTGACAAAGGATATTCTCCCGTATCCAGGATTCATCCATTAACTAACTTTAGGAGAAGGTCTCCGTAGATTTGTTCCTGAAAGTGATGACATCAATTAATAGTAGCATTTACTAATAAAAAAATTGCTTTGAGGTTGAATTTACTAGAAGTACATTTATGAGACTGGTAATACTTGGAGTGTGATATGGTGGCTACCAAAACCCACTAATTTTTCAAAACTGCATATTTCATGAAAAGAGAATTTCAGCAGCTAAATCAATATTGTGTGGCATAGCAAGCCAAACTCTAGAGCTGTTATCAGGAAAATCTGGGTTTGAATACTGTCTCCCCTATTTACCAGCTGTGTGAGCCCAGGAGAGTCATTTAAATTCTCTAGGTTTCAGCTACAAAATGAAGGGGTTGTACTTAGAGATTTCCAAGGTCCTTTAGAACAATGTTTCCAAATGCAGTAGAAATGGATCCCTATTTACTACAGGATTAATTTAGAAAACCACAAATTAACATTATTGTGTACTGTATTGCATTTTTACCTATTTTGTTAAATAGGTTCTAACTGGAAATGTTAACCTACTTCCAGGTCACTCCGGTTGCAACACTCCCAAGTGCAGTCAGAAAATAAAATACATCTATAATAATATCACATTTTAAAACAAAGTAAATATGTCACCACCAGGAATCCTGATATACCGATTAGTGGCCTCTATTGATATTTGAATTTGACAGTATTGCTTTAGAGCTCTATGTTTACTCCCTACTGTATGATCCTGAAAAACAGAACATCAATCTTTTCATTAGACAAATTAAATT
>CM053775.1:9901575-9916235 GCA_028658325.1 Potorous gilbertii
TTCAATGAAATAGAGACTTTCAAGCATTCTTGATGAAAAGACCAGAGCTGAAAAGAAAATGTGACTTTCAAACACAGGAATGAAGAGAAGCATGAAAAGGTAAACAGCAAGGAGAAGTCATAAGGGACTTACTAAAGTTGAACTGTTTACATTCCTACATGGAAAGACAATATTTGTAACTCTTGAAACTTTTTTCAGTATCTGGGTAGTTGATGGGATTACACACACACACGCACACACACACACACACACACACACACACACACACACACATAGAGACAGAGACAGGGAGCACAGGGTGAATTGAATAGGATGCGATCATATTTTAAAATAATGAAATTAAGCAGTGAGAGAAAAATATTTTGGGAGGAGAAAGGGAGAAATGGAATGAGGCAAATTATCTCTCATAAAAGAGGCAAGTAAAATTCTTTTCAGTGGGGGGAAAAGGGGGGGAGGTTAGAGAAAATAACGTGAAGCTTACTCTCATCACATTTAATTAAAGGAAGGAATAAAATGCACACTCATTTTGGTTTGAAAACCTATCTTACAATACAGGATAGTGGGGGAGAAGAGGTTAAACAGGGTGGGGGGATAGTGGAAGGGAGGGCAATGGGAGGAGGGAGCAATCTTGGGGAGGGATAGGATGAAAAGAATAGAAGAAACGGAGGGCTGGATAGGATGGAAGGAAATATATTTAGTCTTACACAACACGACTATTATGGAAGTCATTTGCATGACTATGTCTATGTTGATATGACCTATTGAATTGCTTGCCTTCCCAAAGGGAATGGGTGGGGAGGGAGGGATGAAGAGAAGTTGGAACTCAAAGTTTTGTGAACAACTCTTGAGTGTTGTTCTTGCAACTAGGAAATAAGAAATACAGATAATGGGGTATAGAAATTTATCTTGCCCTTCAGGACAAAAGAGAAGATGGGGATAAGGAAAGGGAAGGATGTTAGAAGGAAGGACAGACTGGTGATAGGGCTAATTAGAATGCTTGGCATTTTGGGGTGAAGGGAGGGGAGAAATGGGGAGAAAATTTGGAACCCAAAATTTTGTGGAAATGTATGTTGAAAACTTAAATAAATTTTTAAAAAATGAACAGCTTTCACTGCATCCCATAAGTTTTGGTATGTTTTTTCATTATTTTCATTCTCTTGAATGAAGTTAATGGTTGTTTCTATGATTTGTTTTTTAACCTACTCCTTGTTTAGTATTAGATTATTTCATTTCTTAATAATTTTTGGTCTATCTTTCCATGGCCCTTTATTACATATAATTTTATTGCATCATGATATCAAAAGCCTGCATTTAATACTTCTGCTTTTCTTCACTGGATTGTGAGGGTTTCATGCCCTAGTACAAGGTGAGTGTTTGTGTATGTGCATGTACTGCTGAGAAAAAAGCTATATTCCTTTCTATCCCAATTTAATTTTCTCCACAGGTCTATCTTATCTAACTTTTCCAGAATTCTATTCACCTCCTTAACTTCTTTCTTGTTTATTTTGAGATTAGATTCATAAAGTTCAGAGAGGGACAGGTTGAGGTCCCCAATTAGTATAGTTTTGCGGTTTGGAATATCTGCTTTTTAAAGGAGCAGTCATTCTTCCTCAAAAACTGGAGAGTTGAAGTCTTTGGTGGGCTCTTTTATCTCCTCATTTAGGCGAAAGACAAGCCTGGATTTTTGTCATAGATACTTGACACTCGTACAACAGTGTCATGTAATAAATAAAGCTGATTTGCTTTCAGAAAAACTGGGGTTTAAGTCTTGCTTCTAAGACCTACCAGTTATGTGAGTATGGGCAAGTCACTTAGGCTGGCAGTCTTCCCCATCCCTATTCCTTCAGGAAAATCTCTAAGATTTTTGATGAGAATTGGGAAGGAAGACTATCCACAGTGAATTCCTCATAATGAGGAATCAAGGAATTCACAGGTTCAGCAAAAACCAAACCAAAATTTAGCACCAAAAATTATTGCTTAGCTAGCGTGCAAAGGCAAACACTACTCAATGAGTTCAATAATTCAATAAGCATGGGAAATGTTAAGTCATTTTTTCTTTTTATCTCTAAATATGGATCATATTTATGATACATAATATATTCCTGACATACAGTGTATACTAATTCTTGCAAAAACCTTTTTACATTTCATAATAAGGTTATGAATAATGTAACACATTATGATTCAAAATCTATCAATATAATGGAAAAATTAATTTGCTTCTCTCTTAATTACTGTACTAATTGACTAATCCAAAATTAAACTATAGACTAAAAAAAGACCAAATTCAACTATATAAAGCAGTGCTTGATAAAGGAAATTCTGAGGTATAAAAATCATTCTCTAAGTTTGTCATTTTCATATATTCAGCCATTACATTGTCTCTAGAAGAGTAACATTGCCATCTTATGGCCCTCTAGCTGAAACAACCTTCAAGATGAAAATGACATTTCAAAACAAAATGAAGAATTCCTATACATTACAACAGCTTGGTCGTTTTCATGTTTTTCAAATTTTCCACAGTAAAAAATGTAAAAAGATACATTAAAGAAATATAAAAGTTTAAATGTCCTCACAGTCCTGTAACACAGAAGAGAAATTCTTTGATAATCACTATTTAGACACAGGGAGAACAGTTCCAGAACTGAAAAGTTATTTTCTTTTCATTTAGTATACTCCAAATACTAAAGTTATATAGTAACTGGATTATTAAATCTTGCCCAGATCTAATAACTGCAGTGAAAATAATAAGACCCTATTGTCAATGTTTTATGTGGTTCCCCTAATTTAATTTTTCTAAACTTCTGATGATATATGGATATGCTGATGACTTTATGGGTTTATCTCATTAGTTGGTTGAACTCATCTATTATATTAAATGTTGTCTTTGCTGATTCTCTGAGGGTTTCTAAATAAACCATCATATCATCCACAGAGATTTTTAACTTCCTCTTTACCAATACGTATTGCTCTAGTTTAAGTTTCTAGTTTTATTGCTAATCATTTATACAATTATAGGCTTGGAGGAGAAAATCTATCAAAGCTCAGTTTTAGAGTGTTTTTGAAAAAGACATTCCAATTGATTACACATTGTTACATAATTTTTAGCTATCCCTCATTATAAAAGGCAAAACATATAACCAACTACATGTAAATGATATTGTATAGAACTTTGATTCTACTTTCTTTATATAACACTTTGTGGGGAGGATCTGACGTAATGAATAAATGGAAAGTCTGGTTCCCATTTGCAACTTTTAAAAGATGTATTTTCCTCTAAATATATACTACTGGTAATATGAATGAGGAGAAGTGGCAAGCAGGAGCAGGGTTGGTATGAAGTTCCTTATCTATCTAGTCAAAGATCTTACCTCAATTTTAAGGGAATGTGGGTAATTTAAGGAATTTTTTCCTTAAAGCTGGAGGTTTAATGGGAAAAAGTATCATGGATAGCAAACATGCCCCTTTCCAGGGCTTAAGTTTGCTTTTGTTTTATGGACATATCTACTAGGTCCAGGGGTAAATAAGAGTATGTTTGTACACAGACATATACACGCACACACATTTATGTGTCTGTGTGTGTATACATATAAAATTTCTCTTTTAGCTTATAGACTCACTGTGTATGGAAACCTGTGCTTGCTTGGAGATATTTCAGTATTCTTCCATTGTACTAAGGATTGACAAATGGAGTCATTGTATGCTTTACGTCCTCAGTCAAACTAAAGAAATGCTTTGTCCTCCATCCCTCCTAATAGAAAAAAAATTCATCCCTAATTTTACTGGAATTAGCATTAGCTACATAAGAAGAGAATTTACTGAACAATGGACTTCCTTATATATCAAGGAAGGGGAACAGATTCTTAAGCAATTTCAATAAAGGAAAACAACTGAAGAACAAATTGTCTATAAATTGTTGCCTGAACTGCTAGCAATGGAGAATGGGTACAGCTTATTCCTTTAAGCTTAATGTTCTCCTGAAGGGATGAAAAAGAGATCATCAACTTAATGAATGTAAGAACTTTGAGCTAATTTCTCTTTAATAGGCAAGTGGGGGGAAAACATTCTCTCTTATTACTCTTTTTTCTATTATTTTATTTTATTTGTTTTCAGTGTTCTACAATCACTTCCATATATCTTAGACTTTTTCCCCTCCTTCCCCCTAACTCCCCACTCCCTCCCTGAGACAGCATACAGTTTTATATTAGTTCTACACATACATTCCAATTAAATACATTTTCACCTTAGTCATGTTGCATAGAAGAATTAAAATGAATAGGAGAAATTATAAAACAAACCAAAGTGTAATACAAAAGAAAATGATCTGCTACATTCTGTGATTGAATTCCATAGTTCTTTCTCTGGATGTGGAATCTCTTACTACTCTTAACATAGGCCAGATCTTGACACAAATTTCACCATCTCAAGAGCATACATCATCCTTTCCGGGCCAGAAGATGGAATTGTCCTTACTCAGCTTGGAGTTCCCATCAACTACAACTATAGTTCATCAGGTCACAGAAGGAGAGGTAGGAAAAAACCCCACTAAGAGACTGGGTGCCTTGTTCAGTCCTTCCCGTGTCTTCTCTTACTTGCATGAAGAAAAAGAATGCCTGCTCATTTTAACTTCTGAACTCTCTCCCACAAGGCTCCAGTAACCTTGTTCCTAGTAACCCAAGCTCCTAATAAATTAGCAACTGATAAACTGTGGAAGAGCATCTGTTTGAATTTCACATATTTATAGCAATACTCATAACAAATGGGCTCCATTCACAAAACCAAAGAGATGAGGAGAAAACAAATCCAAGATGTTAAAGTAATAAAACCAAAGAAACATCAAATGCTATATTTTTCTGAATCATTTTTCCATTCCCCTAGCTTTTATAACTCCTTTCCAACGTATCTCATTCTTGATAGAAGAAAAATTATACCATAGGGAAGAGAAATGTGATCTACCTTACCAGAAATAATGTGAAAAGTAACTTTATAAAGCCTCTCCTGCAATACTGTCTTGTCATGGTGGAGGTGCTTGTGGAGCTCAATGAAATTATTTGTTATGTTGTGCAGGGTTACCCAAGATGGACAGGTCATAGTAGAGAGTTCAGACAAAAAGCAGTCCCCTGGAGAAGGAAATGGCAAACTACTCCAATATTTTTGCTAAGAAAATCCTATGAACAATATTAAAATAATAAAAGATATGACATCAGAAAATGAACTCCTTAAGTCAAAAGTTATCTAACACCCTGTTAGGGAAGAGTGAAGGACAACCACAAGTAGCCCCAGTAGTAATGAAACAGCTGGGCCAAAGACAAAAGGAAGCCCTGCTGCAGAAGGATAGGAAAATCTGATGTTATAAAGATCAAATTTCCATAGGAACCTGCAATATAAGATCTATGAACCAAGGCAAGCTGGGTGTGGTCAAACAGGAGCTGTCCTGGGTATCAGTGATCTTAAATGGATCAGAAGGGGTGAATTTATATCTGCCACTCTGGGCAATAATCCCTCAGAAGAAATGAAATAGCCTTTATTGTCAAGAAGAGGGTGAGGAAAACAGTACTAGGGTGTAATCTCAAAAATGAGAGAATGATATCTATTTGAATCCAAGGCAAAATTTTCACCATCTCAGTAATAAAAGTCTATGACCCACTCCCTGATGCCAAAGAGGCCAAACTTGATCAGTTTTTGAAAACCTACAGCATCTTCTAGAAAGAACATAAAAAAGATGTCACATTCATCATGGGGATTGTAATGCAAAAGTAGGAGATCGAAAGAGAATTGGAAGAACAGGCAAGTTTGGCAGAGGCTTATAGAGTTTTGTCAAGATAACTCACTCATTGTGGGAAACACTCTTTTTCAATGACTCAAAATGTGACTCTATACATGGACTTCACCAGATGGGCAATACAGAAATCAGATTGATTAGACATTTTGCAGCCAAACATGGAGAAGCTCTATAACAAAATCTGGAGCAGATCATGAGCTTCTTATTGCAAAATGTAGGCAAACTGCAAAACCTAGACAAATTGAAGAAAGCAGTAGAAATCATCAGTGTGTAGCTATGACCTAAATAACATCAATTAGGATTATGAAGTGGAAGGGATAAATAGATTTAAGTTATTAGATCTGGTAGAAATAGTGCTTGAAGAACTATGGACAGAGGTTTTCAATACTGTATAGGTAGCAACAACAAAAAAAAATCTGAAGAGAAAGAAGAGCAAGAAAGCAAATGGCCATCTGATGAGGCTTCATAAATAGCTGAAGAAAGAAGGAAAGCAAAAGGGAGAGGAAAAAGGGAAACACATACCCAACTGAATACAGAATTTCAGAAAATAGCATGGAGAGATAAAAATGGTTTCTTAAATGAGCAATGCAAAGAAACAGAAGAAAACAATAGCACAGGAAAGACTAGATCTGTTCAAGAAAATCAGAGATGTCATTTTGTATTTCATGCAAAAATGGGCATGATAAAAGACAAAAGTGGTAGGGACTTAAAAGAAGCAGAAGAGACTAAGAAGAGGTGGAAATAATACACAAAAGAACCATACAAAAAGATCTGAACATCACTGATAACTATGATGATGTGGATACTGATATAGAGCCAGACATTCTGGAAGGTGAAGCCAAGAGGACCTTAGGAAGCATTGCTAACAATAAGGCAAAGGGAGGTGATGGAATTCCAACTGAGCTATTTAAAAAACTAAAAGATGATGCTGTCAAAGTGTTGCACTCAATATGCTAGCAAATTTAGAAAACTCAACAGGGGTCATTGGAATGGAAAAGATTAGCTTATGTCCTAATACTAAAGAAGGACAATGCCAGAGAATGTGCAGATAACTGAACAATTGTCTTTATTTAACATGCCAGCAATACTATACTTAGAATTCTGCAAGCTAGCCATCAGAAATATGTGAATGGAGAATTACCAGGGGAGTAGGTTGGATTTCAAAGAGCTAGAGCTACTATAGACCATATAGCCAACATTTCCTGCATTGTGGAGAAAGCAAAGGAGTTCTAAAGAAACACATACTTCTGCTTCATTGACTACATTAAAGACTTTGAATATGTGAATAAAAACAAAATGTGGCAAGTCCTAAAAGACATCGTAGTATCAGATCATCTTACTTGTCTCCTGAGAAATTTATTTATGGGAATAGAAGCAACAGTTAGAACCTAACATGGAACAACTGATTGGTTTAAGATTTGAAAAAGAAGTACAACAAAACTATATATTGTGATCTTATTTATTTAGCTTATAAACAGAGTACATCATACAAAATGTGAAGCTAGATGAATCAAAAGCCAGAATTAAGGTTGTAAGGAGAAATATTAACAACCTCAGATAAACAGATGATACCACTATGGTAGCAGAAAGCAAAAAAGAAAGAAGCCTCTTGATGACTGAAAAAGAGGAGAGTGTAAAAGCTGGCTGAAAGCTTAAGATAAAACAAAACCACCAAACTAAGATCTTTGCAACTTGCCCCATTAATCCCAGGAAAATAGAGGGAGAATCAATGGAAGCAGTGTCAGTTTTTATATTCTCACACTCAAAAATCACTGCAGATAGCAACTGCAGCCATGAAATTAAAATCTTCTTGCTCCTTAGAAGGAAAGTTATGGCAAATCTGGACAGCATACAAAACTGCAAAGACATAATGTTGCCAACAAAGGTCCATATTGTCAAAGCCATGGTTTTTCCCAATAGCAATGTGTTGTTGTGAGAGTTGGACTATAAGGAAAACTGAGCTTCACAGAGTCAAGACGTTTGAATCATGGTGCTGGATAAGACTTTTAAGAGTTCCTTGGATAGCAAAGAGATGAAATCATTTCATTTTAAAGAAGTTAATTCAGGCTATTCACTGGAAAGTAAAATAACAAAGCTGATGCTTAAATATTTTGACCACATAATGAGAATAAAGGACTTTATGGAAAAGACCTGATGTTTGGAAATATTAAAGGCAAAAGGAGAAGGTGATGGCAAAGAATGAGATAGATAAATAGTGTCATGGAAACAATGAACATGAACTTTTATAGACTTTGAGAGATAGTGGAGGATAGAAGTGACTGGGGTCCTATGGTCCCAAAGAGTCAGACATGACTGAAAAACAAAAGTAACTTCAAAAAGTAGAGCTATATAAAGCAAAGGTTGTCAAATTACTTGCCAGCAGAGAAACACAGGTGAAACAATACTAAAAAGTAATTCAGAAATATTTAATAAAATGAATAAAATTGGTGGATTCAAGATGGCAGAGAGAAGCCAGGAAATTACCTGAGCTCTCCTCAGTTTCCCTCAGAAATAATGCTAAATCAAGCTTCTATATGTATTCTGGAGTGACAGAAACCAAAAAAGGACAGAGTGAAACAATTTTCCAACTTCATATAATGTAGAAGGACTTCAGAAAAGGTCTGTCTCACTTGTGTAAAAGAGCAATGCAGTCCAAAGTAGAAGGTGTCCAGACAAGTTAATGGAAGGCTCTTAGACACAGCACAGATCAGCAACTGAGGCCCCTTTGTCCTGGCTCAGCAGGCCAGTGGAAGAGTAGGCCAGTTGTGAGGCCTCCACCTGTAGAACAGTAGATGAATTGGGAACCCTGGAACCTCAGCAGAAGGGGCACAACTAGGCCAGACTACCCCCAGGGGAGTAGGTAAGCTACAAGTACCTGAGACCTGGTGTGGAAAGTCAGTGATCAGGTCCCTGGGTCCCAGCACAGGAAGCTTAGGACAGTGTTCCTTGTGCCCCAGGAGTAGAGCTTAACTTTAAAAGTCACAAAACAGGGTTGAAAAATAGTAAGAAGCAGAAAAGAGTCCTGACCATAGAAAGCTACTATGATGACAGGGAAGATGAAAACACAAAGTCAGAAGAGGACAATATCAAAATACCTACATGTGAAACCTTAAAGGGGAATATGAATTTGTCCCAAAAAGATCTCTTGAAAGAGCTCAAAAAGACCTTAAAAATCAAGAAAGATATGTAGAAAAAAATGCGGAAAGAAATGAGAATCATGCAGGAGAATTATGACAAAAGAGTCAATAGTTTGAAAAAGGAAGCATAAATACTGACTGAAGAAAACAACTTATTTAAAAATACAGTTGACCAAATGGTGGAAAAATCACTGAAGAAAACAATTCCTTTAAAAGTAGAATTGGCCAAATGGAAAAGGAGATACAAAAGCTCACTGAAGAAAATTATTTCTTAAAAATTAGAATTGGGTTAATGGAAGCTAAAGACTTTCTGAGACACCACAAACGAGTCAAACAAAATCAAAAGAATGAATAACTAAAAGAAAATGTAAAATACCTCATTTGAAGAACAAATAACCTGGAAAATAGATCCAGGAGAGATAATTTAAGAATTACTGGACTACCTGAAGGAAGGCCATGATAAAAAAAGAAAGAGTCTGGACAGCATCCATTATCAAAAATTATCAAGAAAAACTGCCCTGATATCCTAGAACCAGAGGGTAAAATAATCTTTGAAAGAATCCATCAATAACCTCTTGAAAGACATCCCCAAATGAAAACTCCAAGGAATATTGTAGCCAAATTCCAGAGTTATCAGGTCAAGGAGAAAATAGTGAAAGCACATGGAAAGAAATGATTCAGATACCAAGGAGTGGCAGTAAGGATTACAGGATACTTAGCAGATTCTACACGTATTCTAGAAGGCAAAGGAGCTTGGATTACAACCAAAAAATCAACTACCCATCAAAACTGAGCAAAATCTTTCAGGGGAAAAGATGGATATTTAATTAAATAGGAGACTTTCAAACTTTCATGATGAAAAGACCAGAACTCAATAGAAAATTTGATCTTCAAATACAAGATGTAAGTAAAAGCATAAAAAGAAATGGAAAAGGAAAAACGTTATTCAAAAAAGTTAAACTGTTACCATCCTTATAAGGAAAGATGATAGCTATAATTTTTAAGAAATGTATCTCTATTAGGGAAGTTAGGAAGACTGTACATAGAGAGAGGGTGTGGATATGCGTTGACTTTCATGTGATGACATAAAAAAAGAAGTGACACAAAGGATTATGCTGGGAGAAGAGGAAAGTGGTAGAAGAATTTACATCATGTGAAAAGGTACAAAAGACCTATTATAGTAGAAGAAAAGAAGGGAAGGGGTGAGCATTGTTTAAACCTTATTTTCAATGGATTTGGTTCAGAGGTGATAAAAAACACACTAAGAAATGTATTTTATCATGTATGGAAATAGAAGGTGAAAGGGGAAAGAAAAGGCAGGTGAGCTGATAGAAGGGAGGGAAGACTGAGAAAGGCAGTAGGCAAAAGCAAAACATTGGTGAGGAGGGACATAGGGAAAGGAGAGAAAAAAGTATAAATGGGAAGAAATAGGTTCAAGGGAAATACACAGTTGGTAATCATAACTGTGAATGTGAAGAGACTATCCCATGAAACAGAAGTGGATAGCAAAGTGGATTAAGAGACATAATCCTATGTTATTTGCAAGAAACCCATTGGAAGCCGAGAGATACACACAGAGTAAAGGTCAAAGACTGGAGCTGAATATATTATGCTTCAGCTGAAGTAAAAAAAAAAAAAGCAGAGGTAGCAATTCTGGTCTCAGACAAAGAAAATGCAAAAATAGATCTAATTAAAAGATACAAGGGATTTCCAGTTCTGGAAGCCAAAACAGCAGAGTAATCAGTAATTGCTATCTCCCTCTTCCTGTTGACCTAAACAAGCCCAGAGAATATCCCCAGGAAAAACCCTGGAGCAGTGGAAACAGCAAAAGGAGTAAACAGACTCTCAGTGAGTGAGGCTAGAAAAATCGCTAAGGAGGGTTCCTTTTGTTGTGGACAAAGGTGCCAAGTGCAGGATCACAGATGTCCCAGATAGTCCAACTTCAACAAACCAGGAGAAGATCCTGAGCTCCAGGGGGATGAAGCCAGCAACTGCCAACACCAGGACTCCAGGCATTCACCAGCACCCCAGGGGAATTGGGAAGACATTAGTGAAGACAGCTGAGCTTGTCTATGCTCTACCTCAGCAGAGAAGACCTCTGGCATCTACCACACCCTCTCACACCTAACAAGCTAACTCCAGGGTAGCTACGGGGAAACTCCAAAAGACATCAATTGGCCTCTGCTTTCCAATACCAGCCAACTCAGCACCAGGTAAGCTGAAGCATTTTAGCTTCTAGCTGAAAGACTCAGAGGTCACAACACACAAAGCCTCAAGTTTTAGGCACAAGAACTGTGGCACAGAGCTATCTGTGCCACAGACACAGAGATCTACTTTAAAAGACAGGAAAAATGGTTACTATCATGACGAAGAAACAAAGCAGAAAAGAAAAGCACATGGAATTTTTCTATGGGGACAAGGACCAAAACACAAATACAGCATTTAGACTGCACTCCCATCTGAAACTTCAGAAGGGAATATGAACTGGTTGGAAGTATAAAGAGCCTTCTTGGGAGAACTCAGGAAGGATTTTAAAACTCAAATTAGAGAAATAAAAGAAAAACTGACCAACGACTTTAAAAATATGAAAAAAGAAATCACAGAAGAATTTAAAAGGACAATTGCACAAATGGAACAGGAAGTACAAAATTTAACTGGTGAAAATAACTCCTTAAAAGGAATAATTGGACAGATAGAAAAGGAGATGCAAAAGTTAACTGAAGAAAACAATTTGATAGAAAAATGGAATCAGGCAAGTAGAAGCCAATGAATCCATGAGACATCAAGAATCAGTCAAATGGAATCTAAAGAATGAAAAGATAGAAGAAAATGTAAATTATCTAATTGGAAAACAACTCACCTGGAAAATAGAATCAGAAGAAAAAAAATCCAAGAATTATTGGCCTACCAGGAAGTTATGATGATAAAAAGAACCTGGACAATATCAACCAAGAAATCATTAAGGAAAATTGCCCAGAAGTTCTAGATCCAGAGGGCAAAATAGTCAACAATAGAATCCCTTCTTCACCTTCTGAAAGGGACTCCAAACTAAAAACACCAAGGAATATTGTTGCCAAATTTCAGAACTATCAAGTGAAGGGGAAAATACTGCAGGCAGCCAGAAAGAAACAATTCAAATATTGAGGATCCCACAGGATTTTGCAGCTTCTACATGAAAAGATCGAAGGAATTGGAATATAATATTCCATAAGGAAAAGGACCTGGGACTACAACCAAGGATTAATTACTCAGCAAAATTGAGCATAATATTTCAGGCAAGAAGATGGATATTCAATGAAATAAGGTATCTCCTGACCTTCCTGATGAAAAGGCCAGAACTCAATAGAAAATTTGATATTCAAATGCAGGTCTCAAGAGAGGCATAAAAGGTTAATGGGGAAAAAAAGACTTGTTACACAGCATGGGCAAACTGTTCACACTCCTATAAGGGAAAATGATACTTGTTAATTTTGGAAATTGTATACTTATTATGAAATGTAAAAGGGATATACATAGATAGAGGGAGTGGGGGTAAATTAAATGATGTTATGATAGCAAATATGATATAAGGGTGCAAAGGAATTGTAATGGGAGATGTGAAAAGGAGGAAGCAGCAAAAAATAAATTCTATCACAGGAAGAGGCACAATAATATATTACTGTAAAGGTAAGGGGGGGAAGATGAGCATTGTTTGAGAGGTACTCACATCTGATTGGATTCAAGGAGGGTACAACAGACACAAGTATAGAAATACAATTAGCTCTATAGGCAATAGGAGGAGAAGGGGGAAACAAAAGGGAGGGGATGCTAAAAGGGAGGAAAGAAGTAGTAAGGGAAAAGGGGATTAAAAGAGAGGGGGGCTGAAAGAAGGGAAGGAAGACTGAGGGAGGCTGTGGCCAAAAATCAAAACTCTATTGTGGAGGGGAACTGAGATTGGAGAGCTAAAAGCAAAAACAAAGGGAAAGAGGATGGAGGAAAAGACACAGATAGTAATTGTAAGTGTGAATGTGAATGGGATGAACTCTCCCACAAAAGGGAGACAGATAGTAGAATGGATTAAAAACCATAATCCAACAATATGTTGTATATAAGGAAGTTTTGAAACAGGGGCATATACACAGGGAAAAGGCAAAAGGTTGGAGTAAAATATTTTCGGCTTCAGCAGATGTAAAAAGAAGCAGAGGTAGCAATCCTTATCTTAGACAAAGCAAAAGCAGAAATAGATTGAACCAAAAGAGATAAGGAAGGAAACTATATTCTGCTAAAAGGCACCATAAACAATGAAGCAACCTCATTATTAAACATATATGCTCCAAGTGGTATAGCATCCAAATTCATAAAGGAGAAGTTAAGGGAGTTACAGGAAGAAACAGACAGCAAAACTATAGTAGTGGGGGACCTCAACCTCCTCCTCTCTGAACTTGATTAAATCTAACCACAAAATAAACAAGAAAGAAGTTAAGGAGGTGAATAGAACTCTGGATAAGGTAGATATGATAGATCTCTGGAGAAAAATGAATGGGAATAGAAAGGAATAAACCTTTATCTCAGCAGCACATGGCATATTTACAAAAATGGACCATGTACTAGGCCATAAAAACCTCACAATCCAGTACAGAAAGGCAGAGATAGTCAATGCAATAAAACTTATACATAATCAAAGGCCATGGAAATAAAAACGAAAAACTAATTGGAGACTAAGCAATCTAATCTTAAAGAATCAGTGGGTTAAACAACAAATTATGGAAACAATCAATAACTTCAATCAAGAGAACGACAATAATGAGACCACCTACCAAATCCTATGGGATACTGCAAAAGCAATTCTTAGGGGAAGCTGTGTATCTTTGAATGCCTACATGAATGAAATAGAGAATGAGGAGATCAATGACTTGGGCATGTAGAAACAATAACAAATTGAAAATTCCCAAATTAGAAATACTGAAAACCAAAGGAGAGATTAATAAAATTGAAATTAAGAAAACTATTGAACTGATAGAATAAAACTAAAAATTGGTTTTAAGAAAAAACCAATAAAATTGATAAAACATTTGTCAATTTGATTTAAAAAAAGAAAGAAGAAAACCAAATTACCAATATCAAAAATGAAAGGGGTGAACTCACCTCCAATAGGGAGGAAATTTTTTTTTATTAAATAAATTTCTTTATTTAACTTTTTACATTCATTTTCACAAAATTTTGGGTTCCAAATTTTCTCCCCATTTGTCCCCTCCCCCCTCCTCAATACACTGAGGATTCTAATTACCCATATCACCAATCTGCCCTCTGTTCTTTCATCCCTCCTTTCCTTTACCCCATCCTCTCTTCAGTCCTAAAGGGCCAGATAACTTTCTATTTCCCATTACCTGTATTACTTATTTCCTAGTAGCAGGAACAATACTCAACAGTTGTTCCTTGAACTTTGAGTTCCAACTTCTCCCCATCCCTCCCTCCCCACTCATTCCCTTGGGAAGGCAGGCAATTCAATATAGGCCATATCTGTGTAGTTTTGCACATGACTTCTATAATAGTCGTGTTGTGTAAGGCTAACTATATGTCCCTCCATCCTATCTTGCCCCTCATTGCTTCTATTCTCTCTTTTGATCCTGTCCCTCCCCAAGTGTTGACTTTAAATTGCTCCCTCCTCCCATTGCCCTTCCTTCCATCATCCCCCCCTACCCTGCTTATCCCCATCTCCCCCACTTTCCTGTATTGTAAGATAGGTTTTCATACCAAAATGA
>CM053775.1:9916335-9930796 GCA_028658325.1 Potorous gilbertii
ACACAACACGACTATTATAGAAGTCATGTGCAAAACTACACAGATATGGCCTATATTGAATTGCCTGCCTTCCCAAGGGAATGAGTGGGGAGGGAGGGATGGGGAGAAGTTGGAACTCAAAGTTCAAGGAACAACTGTTGAGTATTGTTCCTGCTACTAGGAAATAAGTAATACAGGTAATGGGAAATAGAAAGTTATCTGGCCCTTTAGGACTGAAGAGAGGATGGGGTAAAGGAAAGGAGGGATGAAAGAACAGAGGGCAGATTGGTGATATGGGTAATTAGAATCCTCAGTGTATTGAGGAGGGGGGAGGGGACAAATGGGGAGAAAATTTGGAACCCAAAATTTTGTGAAAATGAATGTAAAAAGTTAAATAAAGAAATTTATTTAATAAAAAAAAATTTCCTCCCTATTGGAGGTGAGTTCACCCCTTTCATTTTTGATATTGGTAATTTGGTTTTCTTCTTTCTTTTTTTAAATCAAATTGACAAATGTTTTATCAATTTTATTGGTTTTTTCTTAAAACCAATTTTTAGTTTTATTCTATCAGTTCAATAGTTTTCTTAATTTCAATTTTATTAATCTCTCCTTTGGTTTTCAGTATTTCTAATTTGGGAATTTTCAATTTGTTATTGTTTCTACATGCCCAAGTCATTGATCTCCTCATTCTCTATTTCATTCATGTAGGCATTCAAAGATACACAGCTTCCCCTAAGAATTGCTTTTGCAGTATCCCATAGGATTTGGTAGGTGGTCTCATTATTGTCGTTCTCTTGATTGAAGTTATTGATTGTTTCCATAATTTGTTGTTTAACCCACTGATTCTTTAAGATTAGATTGCTTAGTCTCCAATTAGTTTTTCGTTTTTATTTCCATGGCCTTTGATTATGTATAAGTTTTATTGCATTGACTATCTCTGCCTTTCTGTACTGGATTGTGAGGTTTTTATGGCCTAGTACATGGTCCATTTTTGTAAATATGCCATGTGCTGCTGAGATAAAGGTTTATTCCTTTCTATTCCCATTCATTTTTCTCCAGAGATCTATCATATCTACCTTATCCAGAGTTCTATTCACCTCCTTAACTTCTTTCTTGTTTATTTTGTGGTTAGATTTAATCAAGTTCAGAGAGGAGGAGGTTGAGGTCCCCCACTACTATAGTTTTGCTGTCTGTTTCTTCCTGTAACTCCCTTAACTTCTCCTTTATGAATTTGGATGCTATACCACTTGGAGCATATATGTTTAATAATGAGGTTGCTTCATTGTTTATGGTGCCTTTTAGCAGAATATAGTTTCCTTCCTTATCTCTTTTGGTTCAATCTATTTCTGCTTTTGCTTTGTCTAAGATAAGGATTGCTACCTCTGCTTCTTTTTACATCTGCTGAAGCCGAAAATATTTTACTCCAACCTTTTGCCTTTTCCCTGTGTATATGCCCCTGTTTCAAAACTTCCTTATATACAACATATTGTTGGATTATGGTTTTTAATCCATTCTACTATCTGTCTCCCTTTTGTGGGAGAGTTCATCCCATTCACATTCACACTTACAATTACTATCTGTGTCTTTTCCTCCATCCTCTTTCCCTTTGTTTTTGCTTTTAGCTCTCCAATCTCAGTTCCCCTCCACAATAGAGTTTTGATTTTTGGCCACAGCCTCCCTCAGTCTTCCTTCCCTTCTTTCAGCCCCCCTCTCTTTTAATCCCCTTTTCCCTTACTACTTCTTTCCTCCCTTTTAGCATCCCCTCCCTTTTGTTTCCCCCTTCTCCTCCTATTGCCTATAGAGCTAATTGTATTTCTATACTTGTGTCTGTTGTACCCTCCTTGAATCCAATCAGATGTGAGTACCTCTCAAACAATGCTCATCTTCCCCCCCTTACCTTTACAGTAATATATTATTGTGCCTCTTCCTGTGATAGAATTTATTTTTTGCTGCTTCCTCCTTTTCACATCTCCCATTACAATTCCTTTGCACCCTTATATCATATTTGCTATCATAACATCATTTAATTTACCCCCACTCCCTCTATCTATGTATATCCCTTTTACATTTCATAATAAGTATACAATTTCCAAAATTAACAAGTATCATTTTCCCTTATAGGAGTGTGAACAGTTTGCCCATGCTGTGTAACAAGTCTTTTTTTCCCCATTAACCTTTTATGCCTCTCTTGAGACCTGCATTTGAATATCAAATTTTCTATTGAGTTCTGGCCTTTTCATCAGGAAGGTCAGGAGATACCTTATTTCATTGAATATCCATCTTCTTGCCTGAAATATTATGCTCAATTTTGCTGAGTAATTAATCCTTGGTTGTAGTCCCAGGTCCTTTTCCTTATGGAATATTATATTCCAATTCCTTCGATCTTTTCATGTAGAAGCTGCAAAATCCTGTGGGATCCTCAATATTTGAATTGTTTCTTTCTGGCTGCCTGCAGTATTTTCCCCTTCACTTGATAGTTCTGAAATTTGGCAACAATATTCCTTGGTGTTTTTAGTTTGGAGTCCCTTTCAGAAGGTGAAGAAGGGATTCTATTGTTGACTATTTTGCCCTCTGGATCTAGAACTTCTGGGCAATTTTCCTTAATGATTTCTTGGTTGATATTGTCCAGGTTCTTTTTATCATCATAACTTCCTGGTAGGCCAATAATTCTTGGATTTTTTTTCTTCTGATTCTATTTTCCAGGTGAGTTGTTTTCCAATTAGATAATTTACATTTTCTTCTATCTTTTCATTCTTTAGATTCCATTTGACTGATTCTTGATGTCTCATGGATTCATTGGCTTCTACTTGCCTGATTCCATTTTTCTATCAAATTGTTTTCTTCAGTTAACTTTTGCATCTCCTTTTCTATCTGTCCAATTATTCCTTTTAAGGAGTTATTTTCACCAGTTAAATTTTGTACTTCCTGTTCCATTTGTGCAATTGTCCTTTTAAATTCTTCTGTGATTTCTTTTTTCATATTTTTAAAGTCGTTGGTCAGTTTTTCTTTTATTTCTCTAATTTGAGTTTTAAAATCCTTCCTGAGTTCTCCCAAGAAGGCTCTTTATACTTCCAACCAGTTCATATTCCCTTCTGAAGTTTCAGATGGGAGTGCAGTCTAAATGCTGTATTTGTGTTTTGGTCCTTGTCCCCATAGAAAAATTCCATGTGCTTTTCTTTTCTGCTTTGTTTCTTCGTCATGATAGTAACCATTTTTCCTGTCTTTTAAAGTAGATCTCTGTGTCTGTGGCACAGATAGCTCTGTGCCACAGTTCTTGTGCCTAAAACTTGAGGCTTTGTGTGTTGTGACCTCTGAGTCTTTCAGCTAGAAGCTAAAATGCTTCAGCTTACCTGGTGCTGAGTTGGCTGGTATTGGAAAGCAGAGGCCAATTGATGTCTTTTGGAGTTTCCCCGTAGCTACCCTGGAGTTAGCTTGTTAGGTGTGAGAGGGTGTGGTAGATGCCAGAGGTCTTCTCTGCTGAGGTAGAGCATAGACAAGCTCAGCTGTCTTCACTAATGTCTTCCCAATTCCCCTGGGGTGCTGGTGAATGCCTGGAGTCCTGGTGTTGGCAGTTGCTGGCTTCATCCCCCTGGAGCTCAGGATCTTCTCCTGGTTTGTTGAAGTTGGACTATCTGGGACATCTGTGATCCTGCACTTGGCACCTTTGTCCACAACAAAAGGAACCCTCCTTAGCGATTTTTCTAGCCTCACTCACTGAGAGTCTGTTTACTCCTTTTGCTGTTTCCACTGCTCCAGGGTTTTTCCTGGGGATATTCTCTGGGCTTGTTTAGGTCAACAGGAAGAGGGAGATAGCAATTACTGATTACTCTGCTGTTTTGGCTTCCAGAACTGGAAATCCCTTGTATCTTTTAATTAGATCTATTTTTGCATTTTCTTTGTCTGAGACCAGAATTGCTACCTCTGCTTTTTTTTTTTTTACTTCAGCTGAAGCATAATATATTCAGCTCCAGTCTTTGACCTTTACTCTGTGTGTATCTCTCGGCTTCCAATGGGTTTCTTGCAAATAACATAGGATTATGTCTCTTAATCCACTTTGCTATCCACTTCTGTTTCATGGGATAGTCTCTTCACATTCACAGTTATGATTACCAACTGTGTATTTCCCTTGAACCTATTTCTTCCCATTTATACTTTTTTCTCTCCTTTCCCTATGTCCCTCCTCACCAATGTTTTGCTTTTGCCTACTGCCTTTCTCAGTCTTCCCTCCCTTCTATCAGCTCACCTGCCTTTTCTTTCCCCTTTCACCTTCTATTTCCATACATGATAAAATACATTTCTTAGTGTGTTTTTTATCACCTCTGAACCAAATCCATTGAAAATAAGGTTTAAACAATGCTCACCCCTTCCCTTCTTTTCTTCTACTATAATAGGTCTTTTGTACCTTTTCACATGATGTAAATTCTTCTACCACTTTCCTCTTCTCCCAGCATAATCCTTTGTGTCACTTCTTTTTTTATGTCATCACATGAAAGTCAACGCATATCCACACCCTCTCTCTATGTACAGTCTTCCTAACTTCCCTAATAGAGATACATTTCTTAAAAATTATAGCTATCATCTTTCCTTATAAGGATGGTAACAGTTTAACTTTTTTGAATAACGTTTTTCCTTTTCCATTTCTTTTTATGCTTTTACTTACATCTTGTATTTGAAGATCAAATTTTCTATTGAGTTCTGGTCTTTTCATCATGAAAGTTTGAAAGTCTCCTATTTAATTAAATATCCATCTTTTCCCCTGAAAGATTTTGCTCAGTTTTGATGGGTAGTTGATTTTTTGGTTGTAATCCAAGCTCCTTTGCCTTCTAGAATACGTGTAGAATCTGCTAAGTATCCTGTAATCCTTACTGCCACTCCTTGGTATCTGAATCATTTCTTTCCATGTGCTTTCACTATTTTCTCCTTGACCTGATAACTCTGGAATTTGGCTACAATATTCCTTGGAGTTTTCATTTGGGGATGTCTTTCAAGAGGTTATTGATGGATTCTTTCAAAGATTATTTTACCCTCTGGTTCTAGGATATCAGGGCAGTTTTTCTTGATAATTTTTGATAATGGATGCTGTCCAGACTCTTTCTTTTTTTATCATGGCCTTCCTTCAGGTAGTCCAGTAATTCTTAAATTATCTCTCCTGGATCTATTTTCCAGGTTATTTGTTCTTCAAATGAGGTATTTTACATTTTCTTTTAGTTATTCATTCTTTTGATTTTGTTTGACTCGTTTGTGGTGTCTCAGAAAGTCTTTAGCTTCCATTAACCCAATTCTAATTTTTAAGAAATAATTTTCTTCAGTGAGCTTTTGTATCTCCTTTTCCATTTGGCCAATTCTACTTTTAAAGGAATTGTTTTCTTCAGTGATTTTTCCACCATTTGGTCAACTGTATTTTTAAATAAGTTGTTTTCTTCAGTCAGTATTTATGCTTCCTTTTTCAAACTATTGACTCTTTTGTCATAATTCTCCTGCATGATTCTCATTTCTTTCCGCATTTTTTTCTACATATCTTTCTTGATTTTTAAGGTCTTTTTGAGCTCTTTCAAGAGATCTTTTTGGGACAAATTCATATTCCCCTTTAAGGTTTCACATGTAGGTATTTTGATATTGTCCTCTTCTGACTTTGTGTTTTCATCTTCCCTGTCATCATAGTAGCTTTCTATGGTCAGGACTCTTTTCTGCTTCTTACTATTTTTCAACCCTGTTTTGTGACTTTTAAAGTTAAGCTCTACTCCTGGGGCACAAGGAACACTGTCCTAAGCTTCCTGTGCTGGGACCCAGGGACCTGATCACTGACTTTCCACACCAGGTCTCAGGTACTTGTAGCTTACCTACTCCCCTGGGGGTAGTCTGGCCTAGTTGTGCCCCTTCTGCTGAGGTTCCAGGGTTCCCAATTCATCTACTGTTCTACAGGTGGAGGCCTCACAACTGGCCTACTCTTCCACTGGCCTGCTGAGCCAGGACAAAGGGGCCTCAGTTGCTGATCTGTGCTGTGTCTAAGAGCCTTCCATTAACTTGTCTGGACACCTTCTACTTTGGACTGCATTGCTCTTTTACACAAGTGAGACAGACCTTTTCTGAAGTCCTTCTACATTATATGAAGTTGGAAAATTGTTTCACTCTGTCCTTTTTTGGTTTCTGTCACTCCAGAATACATATAGAAGCTTGATTTAGCATTATTTCTGAGGGAAACTGAGGAGAGCTCAGGTAATTTCCTGGCTTCTCTCTGCCATCTTGAATCCACCAATTTTATTCATTTTATTAAATATTTCTGAATTACTTTTTAGTATTGTTTCACCTGTGTTTCTCTGCTGGCAAGTAATTTGACAACCTTTGCTTTATATAGCTCTACTTTTTGAAGTTACTTTTGTTTTTCAGTCATGTCTGACTCTTTGGGACCATAGGACCCCAGTCACTTCTATCCTCCACTATCTCTCAAAGTCTATAAAAGTTCATGTTCATTGTTTCCATGACACTATTTATCTATCTCATTCTTTGCCATCACCTTCTCCTTTTGCCTTTAATATTTCCAAACATCAGGTCTTTTCCATAAAGTCCTTTATTCTCATTATGTGGTCAAAATATTTAAGCATCAGCTTTGTTATTTTACTTTCCAGTGAATAGCCTGAATTAACTTCTTTAAAATGAAATGATTTCATCTCTTTGCTATCCAAGGAACTCTTAAAAGTCTTATCCAGCACCATGATTCAAACGTCTTGACTCTGTGAAGCTCAGTTTTCCTTATAGTCCAACTCTCACAACAACACATTGCTATTGGGAAAAACCATGGCTTTGACAATATGGACCTTTGTTGGCAACATTATGTCTTTGCAGTTTTGTATGCTGTCCAGATTTGCCATAACTTTCCTTCTAAGGAGCAAGAAGATTTTAATTTCATGGCTGCAGTTGCTATCTGCAGTGATTTTTGAGTGTGAGAATATAAAAACTGACACTGCTTCCATTGATTCTCCCTCTATTTTCCTGGGATTAATGGGGCAAGTTGCAAAGATCTTAGTTTGGTGGTTTTGTTTTATCTTAAGCTTTCAGCCAGCTTTTACACTCTCCTCTTTTTCAGTCATCAAGAGGCTTCTTTCTTTTTTGCTTTCTGCTACCATAGTGGTATCATCTGTTTATCTGAGGTTGTTAATATTTCTCCTTACAACCTTAATTCTGGCTTTTGATTCATCTAGCTTCACATTTTGTATGATGTACTCTGTTTATAAGCTAAATAAATAAGATCACAATATATAGTTTTGTTGTACTTCTTTTTCAAATCTTAAACCAATCAGTTGTTCCATGTTAGGTTCTAACTGTTGCTTCTATTCCCATAAATAAATTTCTCAGGAGACAAGTAAGATGATCTGATACTACGATGTCTTTTAGGACTTGCCACATTTTGTTTTTATTCACATATTCAAAGTCTTTAATGTAGTCAATGAAGCAGAAGTATGTGTTTCTTTAGAACTCCTTTGCTTTCTCCACAATGCAGGAAATGTTGGCTATATGGTCTATAGTAGCTCTAGCTCTTTGAAATCCAACCTACTCCCCTGGTAATTCTCCATTCACATATTTCTGATGGCTAGCTTGCAGAATTCTAAGTATAGTATTGCTGGCATGTTAAATAAAGACAATTGTTCAGTTATCTGCACATTCTCTGGCATTGTCCTTCTTTAGTATTAGGACATAAGCTAATCTTTTCCATTCCAATGACCCCTGTTGAGTTTTCTAAATTTGCTAGCATATTGAGTGCAACACTTTGACAGCATCATCTTTTAGTTTTTTAAATAGCTCAGTTGGAATTCCATCACCTCCCTTTGCCTTATTGTTAGCAATGCTTCCTAAGGTCCTCTTGGCTTCACCTTCCAGAATGTCTGGCTCTATATCAGTATCCACATCATCATAGTTATCAGTGATGTTCAGATCTTTTTGTATGGTTCTTTTGTGTATTATTTCCACCTCTTCTTAGTCTCTTCTGCTTCTTTTAAGTCCCTACCACTTTTGTCTTTTATCATGCCCATTTTTGCATGAAATACAAAATGACATCTCTGATTTTCTTGAACAGATCTAGTCTTTCCTGTGCTATTGTTTTCTTCTGTTTCTTTGCATTGCTCATTTAAGAAACCATTTTTATCTCTCCATGCTATTTTCTGAAATTCTGTATTCAGTTGGGTATGTGTTTCCCTTTTTCCTCTCCCTTTTGCTTTCCTTCTTTCTTCAGCTATTTATGAAGCCTCATCAGATGGCCATTTGCTTTCTTGCTCTTCTTTCTCTTCAGATTTTTTTTTGTTGTTGCTACCTATACAGTATTGAAAACCTCTGTCCATAGTTCTTCAAGCACTATTTCTACCAGATCTAATAACTTAAATCTATTTATCCCTTCCACTTCATAATCCTAATTGATGTTATTTAGGTCATAGCTACACACTGATGATTTCTACTGCTTTCTTCAATTTGTCTAGGTTTTGCAGTTTGCCTACATTTTGCAATAAGAAGCTCATGATCTGCTCCAGATTTTGTTATAGAGCTTCTCCATGTTTGGCTGCAAAATGTCTAATCAATCTGATTTCTGTATTGCCCATCTGGTGAAGTCCATGTATAGAGTCACATTTTGAGTCATTGAAAAAGAGTGTTTCCCACAATGAGTGAGTTATCTTGACAAAACTCTATAAGCCTCTGCCAAACTTGCCTGTTCTTCCAATTCTCTTTCGATCTCCTACTTTTGCATTACAATCCCCATGATGAATGTGACATCTTTTTTATGTTCTTTCTAGAAGATGCTGTAGGTTTTCAAAAACTGATCAAGTTTGGCCTCTTTGGCATCAGGGAGTGGGTCATAGACTTTTATTACTGAGATGGTGAAAATTTTGCCTTGGATTCAAATAGATATCATTCTCTCATTTTTGAGATTACACCCTAGTACTGTTTTCCTCACCCTCTTCTTGACAATAAAGGCTATTTCATTTCTTCTGAGGGATTATTGCCCAGAGTGGCAGATATAAATTCACCCCTTCTGATCCATTTAAGATCACTGATACCCAGGACAGCTCCTGTTTGACCACACCCAGCTTGCCTTGGTTCATAGATCTTATATTGCAGGTTCCTATGGAAATTTGATCTTTATAACATCAGATTTTCCTATCCTTCTGCAGCAGGGCTTCCTTTTGTCTTTGGCCCAGCTGTTTCATTACTACTGGGGCTACTTGTGGTTGTCCTTCACTCTTCCCTAACAGGGTGTTAGATAACTTTTGACTTAAGGAGTTCATTTTCTGATGTCATATCTTTTATTATTTTAATATTGTTCATAGGATTTTCTTAGCAAAAATATTGGAGTAGTTTGCCATTTCCTTCTCCAGGGGACTGCTTTTTGTCTGAACTCTCTACTATGACCTGTCCATCTTGGGTAACCCTGCACAACATAACAAATAATTTCATTGAGCTCCACAAGCACCTCCACCATGACAAGACAGTATTGCAGGAGAGGCTTTATAAAGTTACTTTTCACATTATTTCTGGTAAGGTAGATCACATTTCTCTTCCCTATGGTATAATTTTTCTTCTATCAAGAATGAGATACGTTGGAAAGGAGTTATAAAAGCTAGGGGAATGGAAAAATGATTCAGAAAAATATAGCATTTGATGTTTCTTTGGTTTTATTACTTTAACATCTTGGATTTGTTTTCTCCTCATCTCTTTGGTTTTGTGAATGGAGCCCATTTGTTATGAGTATTGCTATAAATATGTGAAATTCAAACAGATGCTCTTCCACAGTTTATCAGTTGCTAATTTATTAGGAGCTTGGGTTACTAGGAACAAGGTTACTGGAGCCTTGTGGGAGAGAGTTCAGAAGTTAAAATGAGCAGGCATTCTTTTTCTTCATGCAAGTAAGAGAAGACACGGGAAGGACTGAACAAGGCACCCAGTCTCTTAGTGGGGTTTTTTCCTACCTCTCCTTCTGTGACCTGATGAACTATAGTTGTAGTTGATGGGAACTCCAAGCTGAGTAAGGACAATTCCATCTTCTGGCCCGGAAAGGATGATGTATGCTCTTGAGATGGTGAAATTTGTGTCAAGATCTGGCCTATGTTAAGAGTAGTAAGAGATTCCACATCCAGAGAAAGAACTATGGAATTCAATCACAGAATGTAGCAGATCATTTTCTTTTGTATTACACTTTGGTTTGTTTTATAATTTCTCCTATTCATTTTAATTCTTCTATGCAACATGACTAAGGTGAAAATGTATTTAATTGGAATGTATGTGTAGAACTAATATAAAACTGTATGCTGTCTCAGGGAGGGAGTGGGGAGTTAGGGGGAAGGAGGGGAAAAAGTCTAAGATATATGGAAGTGATTGTAGAACACTGAAAACAAATAAAATAAAATAATAGAAAAAAGAGTAATAAGAGAGAATGTTTTCCCCCCACTTGCCTATTAAAGAGAAATTAGCTCAAAGTTCTTACATTCATTAAGTTGATGATCTCTTTTTCATCCCTTCAGGAGAACATTAAGCTTAAAGGAATAAGCTGTACCCATTCTCCATTGCTAGCAGTTCAGGCAACAATTTATAGACAATTTGTTCTTCAGTTGTTTTCCTTTATTGAAATTGCTTAAGAATCTGTTCCCCTTCCTTGATATATAAGGAAGTCCATTGTTCAGTAAATTCTCTTCTTATGTAGCTAATGCTAATTCCAGTAAAATTAGGGATGAATTTTTTTTCTATTAGGAGGGATGGAGGACAAAGCATTTCTTTAGTTTGACTGAGGACGTAAAGCATACAATGACTCCATTTGTCAATCCTTAGTACAATGGAAGAATACTGAAATATCTCCAAGCAAGCACAGGTTTCCATACACAGTGAGTCTATAAGCTAAAAGAGAAATTTTATATGTATACACACACAGACACATAAATGTGTGTGCGTGTATATGTCTGTGTACAAACATACTCTTATTTACCCCTGGACCTAGTAGATATGTCCATAAAACAAAAGCAAACTTAAGCCCTGGAAAGGGGCATGTTTGCTATCCATGATACTTTTTCCCATTAAACCTCCAGCTTTAAGGAAAAAATTCCTTAAATTACCCACATTCCCTTAAAATTGAGGTAAGATCTTTGACTAGATAGATAAGGAACTTCATACCAACCCTGCTCCTGCTTGCCACTTCTCCTCATTCATATTACCAGTAGTATATATTTAGAGGAAAATACATCTTTTAAAAGTTGCAAATGGGAACCAGACTTTCCATTTATTCATTACGTCAGATCCTCCCCACAAAGTGTTATATAAAGAAAGTAGAATCAAAGTTCTATACAATATCATTTACATGTAGTTGGTTATATGTTTTGCCTTTTATAATGAGGGATAGCTAAAAATTATGTAACAATGTGTAATCAATTGGAATGTCTTTTTCAAAAACACTCTAAAACTGAGCTTTGATAGATTTTCTCCTCCAAGCCTATAATTGTATAAATGATTAGCAATAAAACTAGAAACTTAAACTAGAGCAATACGTATTGGTAAAGAGGAAGTTAAAAATCTCTGTGGATGATATGATGGTTTATTTAGAAACCCTCAGAGAATCAGCAAAGACAACATTTAATATAATAGATGAGTTCAACCAACTAATGAGATAAACCCATAAAGTCATCAGCATATCCATATATCATCAGAAGTTTAGAAAAATTAAATTAGGGGAACCACATAAAACATTGACAATAGGGTCTTATTATTTTCACTGCAGTTATTAGATCTGGGCAAGATTTAATAATCCAGTTACTATATAACTTTAGTATTTGGAGTATACTAAATGAAAAGAAAATAACTTTTCAGTTCTGGAACTGTTCTCCCTGTGTCTAAATAGTGATTATCAAAGAATTTCTCTTCTGTGTTACAGGACTGTGAGGACATTTAAACTTTTATATTTCTTTAATGTATCTTTTTACATTTTTTACTGTGGAAAATTTGAAAAACATGAAAACGACCAAGCTGTTGTAATGTATAGGAATTCTTCATTTTGTTTTGAAATGTCATTTTCATCTTGAAGGTTGTTTCAGCTAGAGGGCCATAAGATGGCAATGTTACTCTTCTAGAGACAATGTAATGGCTGAATATATGAAAATGACAAACTTAGAGAATGATTTTTATACCTCAGAATTTCCTTTATCAAGCACTGCTTTATATAGTTGAATTTGGTCTTTTTTTAGTCTATAGTTTAATTTTGGATTAGTCAATTAGTACAGTAATTAAGAGAGAAGCAAATTAATTTTTCCATTATATTGATAGATTTTGAATCATAATGTGTTACATTATTCATAACCTTATTATGAAATGTAAAAAGGTTTTTGCAAGAATTAGTATACACTGTATGTCAGGAATATATTATGTATCATAAATATGATCCATATTTAGAGATAAAAAGAAAAAATGACTTAACATTTCCCATGCTTATTGAATTATTGAACTCATTGAGTAGTGTTTGCCTTTGCACGCTAGCTAAGCAATAATTTTTGGTGCTAAATTTTGGTTTGGTTTTTGCTGAACCTGTGAATTCCTTGATTCCTCATTATGAGGAATTCACTGTGGATAGTCTTCCTTCCCAATTCTCATCAAAAATCTTAGAGATTTTCCTGAAGGAATAGGGATGGGGAAGACTGCCAGCCTAAGTGACTTGCCCATACTCACATAACTGGTAGGTCTTAGAAGCAAGACTTAAACCCCAGTTTTTCTGAAAGCAAATCAGCTTTATTTATTACATGACACTGTTGTACGAGTGTCAAGTATCTATGACAAAAATCCAGGCTTGTCTTTCGCCTAAATGAGGAGATAAAAGAGCCCACCAAAGACTTCAACTCTCCAGTTTTTGAGGAAGAATGACTGCTCCTTTAAAAAGCAGATATTCCAAACCGCAAAACTATACTAATTGGGGACCTCAACCTGTCCCTCTCTGAACTTTATGAATCTAATCTCAAAATAAACAAGAAAGAAGTTAAGGAGGTGAATAGAATTCTGGAAAAGTTAGATAAGATAGACCTGTGGAGAAAATTAAATTGGGATAGAAAGGAATATAGCTTTTTTCTCAGCAGTACATGCACATACACAAACACTCACCTTGTACTAGGGCATGAAACCCTCACAATCCAGTGAAGAAAAGCAGAAGTATTAAATGCAGGCTTTTGATATCATGATGCAATAAAATTATATGTAATAAAGGGCCATGGAAAGATAGACCAAAAATTATTAAGAAATGAAATAATCTAATACTAAACAAGGAGTAGGTTAAAAAACAAATCATAGAAACAACCATTAACTTCATTCAAGAGAATGAAAATAATGAAAAAACATACCAAAACTTATGGGATGCAGTGAAAGCTGTTCATTTTTTAAAAATTTATTTAAGTTTTCAACATACATTTCCACAAAATTTTGGGTTCCAAATTTTCTCCCCATTTCTCCCCTCCCTTCACCCCAAAATGCCAAGCATTCTAATTAGCCCTATCACCAGTCTGTCCTTCCTTCTAACATCCTTCCCTTTCCTTATCCCCATCTTCTCTTTTGTCCTGAAGGGCAAGATAAATTTCTATACCCCATTATCTGTATTTCTTATTTCCTAGTTGCAAGAACAACACTCAAGAGTTGTTCACAAAACTTTGAGTTCCAACTTCTCTTCATCCCTCCCTCCCCACCCATTCCCTTTGGGAAGGCAAGCAATTCAATAGGTCATATCAACATAGACATAGTCATGCAAATGACTTCCATAATAGTCGTGTTGTGTAAGACTAAATATATTTCCTTCCATCCTATCCAGCCCTCCGTTTCTTCTATTCTTTTCATCCTATCCCTCCCCAAGATTGCTCCCTCCTCCCATTGCCCTCCCTTCCACTATCCCCCCACCCTGTTTAACCTCTTCTCCCCCACTATCCTGTATTGTAAGATAGGTTTTCAAACCAAAATGAGTGTGCATTTTATTCCTTCCTTTAATTAAATGTGATGAGAGTAAGCTTCACGTTATTTTCTCTAACCTCCCCCCCTTTTCCCCCCACTGAAAAGAATTTTACTTGCCTCTTTTATGAGAGATAATTTGCCTCATTCCATTTCTCCCTTTCTCCTCCCAAAATATTTTTCTCTCACTGCTTAATTTCATTATTTTAAAATATGATCGCATCCTATTCAATTCACCCTGTGCTCCCTGTCTCTGTCTCTATGTGTGTGTGTGTGTGTGTGTGTGTGTGTGTGTGTGTGTGCGTGTGTGTGTGTAATCCCATCAACTACCCAGATACTGAAAAAAGTTTCAAGAGTTACAAATATTGTCTTTCCATGTAGGAATGTAAACAGTTCAACTTTAGTAAGTCCCTTATGACTTCTCCTTGCTGTTTACCTTTTCATGCTTCTCTTCATTCCTGTGTTTGAAAGTCACATTTTCTTTTCAGCTCTGGTCTTTTCATCAAGAATGCTTGAAAGTCTCTATTTCATTGAA
>CM053775.1:9931296-9941338 GCA_028658325.1 Potorous gilbertii
GTTCTCCAGTGTTATTAATAGGAATGGGTGTTGTATTTTGTCAAAAGCTTTTTCTACATCTATTGAGATAATCATGTGGTTTTTGTTAGTTTTGTTGTTAATATGATCAATAGTGCTAATAGTTTTCCTAATATTGAACCAGCCCTGCATTCCTGGTATGAAACCTACCTGATCATAATGTATTATTCTCTTGATAAGATGCTGTATTCGTTCAAAAAGTATTTCAAAAATCAAGAGAAGCAGAGCAAAAATTGGGAAGAGAAATGAGAGTGATGCAACAAAATCATGAAAAACAAGTCAACTGCTTGCTAAAGGAGATCCAAAAAAAAAAGCTGAAGAAAATAATACTTTAACAAATAGACTAACCCAAATGGCAAAAGAGATCCAAAACTTAATGAGGAGAAGAATGTCCTAAAAAATAGAATTGGCCAGATGGAAAAGCAGGTCCAAAAGTTCACTGAAGAAAGTAATTCTTTAAAAATTGGGATAGAGCAGATGGAAGCTAATGACTTTATTAAAAAAATCAAGAAATTATAAAACAAAGTCAAAAGAATTAAAAAGTAACAGACAATGTGAAATATCTCATTGGAAAAACAACTGATCTGGAAAATAGATCCAGGAGTGACAATTTAAAAATTATTGGACTACCTGAAAGCCATGATTAAAAAAAGAGCTTAGATATAATCTTTCAAGAAATTATCAAGGAAGACTGCACTGATATTGTAGACAGAGGGTAAAATAGATATTGAAAGAATCCACAGATCACCTCCTGAAAGAGATTCCAAAAGGAAAACTCCTAGGAATGTTATAGCCAAATCCCAGGGCTCCCAGATCAAGGAGAAAATATTGCAAGCAGCCAGAAAGAAACAATTCAAGTACTGTGAAAATAAAATCAGGATAACACAAGATCTAGCAGCTTCTACATTAAGGGATTGCAAGGCTTGGAATATGATATTCCAGAAATCAAAGGAGCTAAGATTCAAACCAAGAATCACCTACCCAGCAAAACTGAGTATAATACTTCAGGGGGAAAATTGTCATTCAATGAAATAGAGGACTTTCAAGCATTCCTGATGAAATGACCAGAGCTAAATAGAAAACTTGACTTTCAAACACAAGAATCAATAGAATCATAAGAAGGTAAACAGGAAAGAGAAATTATAAGGGATTTTCTAAAGTTGAACTGTTCACATTCCTACATGGAAAGATAATATTTGTAACTCTTGAGACTTTTCTTACTATTAAGGTAGTTGGAGGGATTATAAACCTATAGATAGAAGGCACAAGGTGAGTTGAATAGGAAAGGATGCTATCTAAAAATAAAATTAAGGGGTGAGATAGGAATATATTGGATGGAGAAAGGGAGAAATGGGATGGGGCAAATTATCTCACAAAAAAGAGGCAAGAAAAAGTTTTTCATTGCAGGGTAAAAGGGAAGAGGTGAGAGAGAGAAAGACTGAACCTTACTCTCATTGCATTTGGCTTAAGGAGGGAATAACATTCACATACAATTTGATATGAAAATCTATCTTATCAGAGAGACCTGGGAAAACTTATATGATCTGATGCTGAGTGAAAGGAGCAAAATGAGGAGAACTTTGTGCACAGTAACAACCACAGTGTGCAAGAGTTTTTTTTGGTAGACTTAGAACTTCATTGCAATGCAGGGACTTAAAAAAAATTCCCAATGATCTTTTAAGGCAAAATGCCTTCTGCATCCAGAGAAAGAACTATGGAATTCAATCGCAGCATGTAGCAGATCATTTTCTTTTGTATTTTGTTTTGGTTTGTTATATGATTTCTCCCATTCATTTTAATTCTTCTACACAACATGACTATAGTAAAAATGTATTTAATAGGAATGTATGTGTAGAACCTACATAAAATTGTATGCCATCTTGGGGAGGGAGGGAGGAAGGAGAGGAAAAAAAATCTAAGCTATATAATAGTGATTGTAGAACGATGAAAATAAGTAAAATTGATAAAATAAAAACATCTATCTTATACTACAGGAAAGTAGGGGGAAAGGGGATAAGCAGGGAATGGGGGGATGATAGAAGGGAGTGCAAATGGGTCGAGGGGATAATTAGAAGTAAATACTTTTGAGGATGAATAAGGTCAAAAGAGAGAATGTAATAAATGGGAGGCAAGTTAGGATGGAGGGATATATAGTTAGTCTTTCACAATATGCCTGTTATGAAAGTATATAACCTATATTGAATTGGGTGCCTTCTTACAGGGGATGGGTGAGGAAGGAGGAAGTTGAAAAGTTGGAATTCAAAGTTTTAAAAATGAAAGTTGAAAATTGTTTCTACATGCAAGTGGTAAACAAGATACACAGACAATAGTGTATAGAAATCTATCTTACCTACAAGAAAACAGAGAGTATGGGGATAAGAGAAGGGAGAGGTGTGATAAAAGGGAAGGCAGGTTAGGGAAAGGGGCAATCAGAAAGCACGCTATCTTGGGGTGGGTGGAGAGGAAAGATGGGGAAAAATTTAGAAATCAAAATCTTGTAGAAGTGTCTGTTGAAAACTAAAAATAAATAAGTAAATTTTGAAAAAGAAGAAGAAAAAATCATCCAAGAGTGTTTCAAGGAACTCATAATGAAAAATGCTTTCTACTTCCTGAGAGAGAACTGATGAATTCTGAGTGCAGATTGAAGCATATTCTTTCCATTTATTTCATTTTTCCTTTTTTTCCCAACATGAGTTATGGAAATATGCTTTGTATATCTTCTCAAGAAGGGAAGTAATATAGAGAGGGAGAGAATTTTGAAATGATTTTTTTAATAAAAAAAAGAGAGGGACATGACTGAACAGTAACACCAAATTAGGAACATGAGCATCACTAGAAGGAGGTCCTTGGAATTTGGGACTCAGTGAGGGCGTGGCACTTAGAAAATTGAATTGCTATGAGGGAAAGAACACAACCCTCAAAGTTAGGTTCCTGTGGAATCTCCTTTGGTCACAAATTGGCATTTTTGAACCTTTGCCATGAGACCTCAGAGAGTGCCTCAGTCACTGGATATCCCTGATTACAAGTTTCTCTGTGGTCCAAAAGAGGGAATTATCATTAATGTTAAGATTGTAATGGGAAAAATGATGGCTTCTGTGCTCTGAGAAAGAATGAGGACAGTAAGGACCTGGTGAACATCCTGGAGAGGGATTCAAAGTAGGTTGTTGCTGGCATTGAGATAAAGGTAGCAGCTTCTTGTCATTGGGAGGAATGCAAAGGTTTACCTACAGTGGGGTCATAGGGCAACAGTGATACTTCTGGGTTGGCCAAGAAAAGCACAGTGAGGACTTAGAGTAGAGGGAGGTGATACGGGTCCAATAGATTCATGTAGTTAGAAATCAAGGAATGTTGGAGTCCCAGGCCTTGCCCCAGATTGGGTCCTTCTGTTCCCCTTGCATTTGAGTGTATTTACAATAGTCAGAAAAGTTCCTAACCTAAGCTATGTAACAGAAATATTAACAACATAATTTTCTTGCCAGCCTCTAGACTCCCTGGAATGTTGCTTGCAGGTGAGGAAGAGGAATAAGACATGTACCAGCTTCATCCTATCTAGAATGATGAGTTTCAGTGAACATGAAAGATGATTTCTTCAACGTTACAGGAGAGCCAGAAATCCACTATGGAAATATGAGGCACTGTAGGAGCATGGGCTTTACTTCTCTTCCATGAATTTGAGCAGTGAATGGTCAGCTCCTCCTTGCAGGATGTAATAAACCTGCCCTTTCCAGTTTGTACTACCAGGTAGGTGCTTTTCATTTTTTTGTCTTCAGATCATTTTTCTAAATTTTACTGACATTTTCACTTAGTCCTGATGGACCTTTCTGTAGGCTCTGGGGACATCCTGTCACTGTCGTGGTAAAAGGATGGCTCAGTCTTGACTGATAATAGTGATGTGCTGCCAATCTCAGGGAAGGGTTTCAGTTCCTAACTGCCTTGATGACTGGACCCAGAACAGTGGTCTTCTGAATAAGGTTTATATGAAACTTTGTCACTAGACCAAATTTTACTCGGTGAAGAGGACCTGGTAGGACCTCTTCCATCCAGGGTCCAACGGAATTTTTCCTCTGATGTATCTTATCAGAAACCTAATTTTCTGGTTGTAGCTGGTGAAATGGCCTAACTAGAACAGTGACGACATAGAAATGAGAAAATTGAGCACAGTGCATTAATGTTTCATAGTATTACACAATGGCACAGTGGGTGGGATGGAATTTCAGGTAACAAGAGCTAATTGGGGCCAATGTCAAAACTCTCACTGCCCTTCCCAGTCTTCTGGTTTGGGATAGCATGTATATACATTAAATTTGGCTAGTCTTTCAACCCCACCTGAACTCTATGTATATTATGTTTTGCTATTTAAAGATTTCTTTCATAATCTGCTCAGTAATTGTGTGATAAAGACAATAGGATGATAGAGTAGTGAAATCAGTAATCCTAAATACGGGATAAATCCAGTAAGGAGCTCATTTGATGCTGATGGATACATATGTTGACTTTTATCCATTCCTAGGCAAGACATCTACAAAGCAACATTCAGAGTTCTGAATGTTGTTGAAGGAGATAAAAATCTGTCTGGATAACCCAAAAAGAGCCCAGGGGCTTTGGTTGTATGGCTATAGTTATTAGGAACAGTATGCCCATGTTGGGAGTTGGGCAGGTGGGCCATATCTGGCTGTAGTCTCAAGCACCTTTAGCCAAATTCAGCCCAGATCAGTGCTATTTTGTTTCTGTCACCATCTCTCTGTAGCACAGACCATGAAGAAGGAAGATTTGTGAGACTGCTCGTTGGGAACTGTCACAGATCATCTGAGTTATGTTCATTGTCCTCACTTGTCGTTTATTGACTAGGAAAATGGCTTAGTTCCAAGTTTCAGTGAAAATTGTGCCGGATCTCAAGAGGGGAATTTTGTTTTGAATCCTCTCCCTGTCCCTTACTATTGCTGTATGACCTTAGCAAATGACACTCTCTGGAGCTCAGTTTTCCCATGTGCAAAATTAACATATTGAATTGGATGACCTCTAATCCAATGGGTACCTTCTAGCTCTAAGTCTATGATCCTGCGTGCTTGGAATGGGAAAGCGAGAACATTTCAAAATCTCATAAGAATTTGTTTTAAATTGTTTCAAAAGACAGTTGTTGACTATCTTACCAAAATAGGATCACTAGAAATTGTTCTCTCTGAACATATAATAGCAGCAGATATAGTATGTGTAAAATTGTATAGTGTTCATTCGAATTTGTCTTGAAAATATTTTACAACTTGAATACAATACTGCTTACACGGTTTATCATTGTATGATACATTATTGTGTATCATTGTTATCAGTGGTCTCTTTGTCTTTTTTAAAACTTTCTTATTCTCCATGACCTCTCTGCACCTTTGACACTGTTAATCACGCTTTCTTTTCTGACTATCTCTTCCCTCAAACCTTTCAGGACACTCTTCTCTCCAGGTTCCCCTATCTGTCTGACCACTCCTCTGTCTCTTTTGCTGGATCCTCAAATTATACCCTCTAAATATAGATGTCCCACAAAGGCCCTCCTCTCTTCTCCATTTGTATTACTTCACTTGGTGAGCTCATCAGCTCCCACAGTTTCAATTAGTATCTCTATACCAGTGATTAATAAATCTACTTAACCTTTCTTAACCTCTCTGATGACCTCCAATCTCATATCTCCAACTGCCTTTCAGACATTCGAATTGAATGTCTAGTAGATATTTTCAACACAACATGTCCAAAATGGAACTCATTATCTTTCTAGAGAAAGAAACTCAAGAGCACTGAGCTGATTGGACTTGGCAGCCCTGGCCTTGTACAACATGGATTCAAAATAGAGAGACTAGCAGAATATTATCAAAATATCAAAGAATATAACATACTAGAGAATAAAATGATAGCAAGTTGATCAGATAAGAACTAGGCAACTGAAGTATATCAAGAACTCATAAAATCACAGTGGATATTCCAGTGGATATGAGAATGTCAAGGATATGGAAAGAAGGTTTATTACATATGTGTACTTCTGCATATGTACACATATGCCCAGCTGTTACCGTTTTTATTTATTTTAATACATGTAATTGATGTCTTTTGCCTTTACATCATTAGCATTTCTGGAAATAACACCCCTTCCATTTTTGACCTTTATAAATAAAGACAATGAAGCAAAAATATACAACTGGAATGAAACTACTTAATTCAATCAAGACCAATATACATAAGGAACACAAATACAAATAAAGTAAAGCTGCTTAGTAGATAAAGCCCACTGAAACACATACACAATGAAAAACACAATAGAAACAGGAGAATGGAGCATTTACTAACTACCATCATATAGGCAACCAAGAACTCCAGCGTTTGAGTTAGTAGAGACTTAGAGGAAAAAGGGCAGTTACAAGCACAGGAGCACTGAGGCTATGGGATTCGGAGTCAATAAAAGGCTCTGACAATGTGTATTCAGAGTTAACAGGGAAGTAGGGCCTCCTGAGGATAGAGTTTATTTGAGTCAACAAAAGTCCTCAGTTTTCTGAAATAAACTGTTATACAGATAAGTCCAGGGCCTAGAGAACAAAATGGTAGATGAACCTTTAAATGCAGAAAGGATGTAAAAATGTACCAGAACCAGGGGGGAGAACCATACCCCCCAAAGAATGTCTTCCACTTAACTCCTGCTCTGCAACTTAAGAAATTCGAGATCCCCTTTAGTTCCATCTTGATCAAGAAACCTTCATCCTCTGCCCTGTATCCTGATGGCAACAAGTAGAAATGGATAAACTGATGGGCCTCCACTGGCCAAAACTTTAGTCAATATTTGGAAGTGTGTTGCCTTGGCTATGGGAGGTCACATATTGCATTTGCTTTGTGGAATGGTTGTGGTAATCTTTATGGTACCTCCACACATCCCCATATCATCTACGGTAAAACCCATCCCCAGTCTAATTATGGCTGCTGCTGCCTCCCTAATCAGGTAAATATTCAACAACAAGTTTGGAAACTGTATCTAGAAGCTTCCCAGTGAAGGGGAGGAGAGACAGAGCAAGCTTGCTAGATGATGTAGAAAGATCAAGAACAGGCTTCTTTTTAACAGATAAGTAAAGCTCCGGACCAAGGTGTCTAGCGTATTCATCCACTGAGGGTCTTTGGCCATGAGGTGACAAAAAAAGTGTGATAAGTACCATGACAAAGAGAGCATTCCAGTCAGGTACTCAGTGAGCCTTCCCTTCTTTCAAGTGGTTGAAAGTCCATGTTCCCAGAAAAGCAAATGATGTTAAGAATATCATCCAATTTATATCAAAGGACATTGTTGATATACAATCAGCTATGTTAAGCTAAATCTTTTCCCCTTCCAATCTTAAAAGAAAAAGCCATAGAATATTGCAGGCGCCTTGTTTAGATCCCAGATAAATGAGGCACAGAGAGTTCCAACATTTCAAGAAATCAAACCTATATCCAGCCATTTGAAGGACATTCCTAATCTTAATGACTGAAAGGGAGTTAAGTTTATGCTTAGTTAAATATGAAAGAGAAATGATATTTGGGGTGCCAAGTTTGAAATAAACCACCTTAAATATTAGGTCAAAAAATGTCTTAGTTCTGCCTAGCAAGCTCATACTTAATACTATTTTTTATAATCTTGAGAAATGGGAGCAGAAAGATATACATCCAATTACCCTTTAGATGGAGCTGTTTCTCTTTGAAAGTTATGCTTATGAATAATGTGTTCAGCAAACAGGAAAAGTAAGAGAAGTTTGACTCTTGCTGTAATACAGTATTTGAATTTTTGAATTTATTATTATTTTTTTAAGACTACTTTTAGAATAGATAAGAGAGAAAATATGGGAATGTTTTTTCAAACCTGCTCATACTGCACAAATTCAAAAGAAGCTTAAAATAGCCATTTAATTGTTCTACCTCGCAGAACATCTGAGTGATGGGTTGAATTCTAAAGTGACATATTAACCAGAATGTTCTAGAGATTGGGGGTGAAAGGCCCTTTGGGTGTATATGCAACAGCAATCATTTGAAAGCTGATAAAATACTCTGAGCTTTGAGCTTTGTGCTTAGAAGACCACTCAAGGAAAGCTGCATGGTTATGCCAAAGAAACCAATCAGAGAAATCGAGAAGTCAGTGCATAAGAATATATTAAACATCACCTACTACATGTCCAGTATGGCACCAAGCACTAGAAATGTAAAGACAAAAGCAAAACTGTCCCTGCCCTCAAGTGAGTTACATTCAAATGGGAAAACTAACCTGTACCTGTATAAATATATTTGGAATGTATACAAAATAAATGCCAGGTAGTTTTGAGAGTTAAGGCATTAACAACTAGACCAGGGCAGGGTCATGAATAATCCATTTCCATGGAGAGGTCCAATCTCTCTGCATGCAGTCTGACGGGATTGGTGGGGATATTTACCTATATCTATTCCCATAAGACCAATGTATTTTGTTTTTCAAGCTCCTGGGCATCAGGATGGGGGTTATAGATTTATTTCATGTTTATTAGCAATGCAACTCCAGTTATGGCTTTTCCATCCTGAATCCAGTCGTTAAAATGAAAATCACAGCACATCCTCTATCTGTGTTTTAAAACACCACCGGCAGTTCTCTACATAGTTAAGATTCTGTCATTCATATTTGCTAAGGCTGGTTCTAATGTTGTAGGGCCAGGTGTCAGCCACTCACAGGGTTGTGCAGAGGCTGTTAGGAAGCAGTTCTGCTGAATCATTCATTCTTGTTCCCATATGCCCCCAGTTGTACAGGTGCAAGCTTAGATTTGTTCCCCAAATTATTGTCAAGAGCAATGAATTAACAAATGATTATTTTACTGGAGGGTTGACAAAAAAAGGGAAAAAAGTATACCTTCTCCGTAGGTCTTTTTTGTCCAAGGTCAGTAGTACATCAGCATAAAGGTACCCTATGAATCACAGGAAAATAATTGGATTTAGGGTGGAGAATGTCAACTGTTGTAATGCTATAGAGTATTAAAAACAATCTACACAATGTTTAATAATTTAAAATATGTAACATTCAATCTACTTCAATTCTTTGTTCTTGTACTTTTTACATTTAGATATTCATCCAACAGGATATTAACAATGTGACTCTCAAGGCACTTTCAGCGCACCTTGAAGAAAGAGACTCTTTATTTTGGTTTTCTGGTCCTGCCTGTACCCCTGCTGTGTGAGTATTTTTCACTATATTAGAACCCTTGCAAATCTTCTTTCCAAACACAACGATAGAACATGCCTTCTGTAGGAAGAATGTGTTCATGGGAAAAGAACTATCTACATATGTGTATTTCTTTGACCTGTGCAAAACAACAAAAGCTCAAGATACTAGTTCAGTAGACCCATTATCTGCCCAATTCTCCCTTTTCAATGACATGACCATGTACACTAATCACCTTTGTGAAGCTAGGCAGTCCTTTCCTGCTCTCAGTCTCAATATGTTTCTCTGTAAAATTAGGAAGTTGTACTTAAACTCCTCTTTCAACTTTAAATATTCTGTATGATCTGTGAGCATCTCTATTTAGGCAGTTTTTTTCTTCAGATTTTCAAGATAAATTGAGTCCCTTCACCCTGCTACCTACCCCTCCCTCCCCACCCCTCCCTATGCCCACATTCACCCAAAAAAACCTTTTTTATGAGCTCTGTAATATATACAGGTACATATATGCATACATATATATGTATATATATGCATATGCATACGCATACATGTTTGTGTGGTGTGTGTGTGTGTGTGTGTGTGTGTGTGTGTGTGTGTGTGTGTATGTGTGTGGACAGTCTCCACTGACTGATATACTGGCTCTTTAAAGAAAGTGCTACTGAAATCAACCTATTTTACTTGAGAGTTTTGACAGATTTTAATGTAGTTTTCTGTGAGCTGACAAATGTTTTGTTACTTTTTTGTTTTCCATTTATTTATCACTATGATTGCCTGCTTAATGATGTGCCAAATGGTTCAGAAATAATTGCCCCCTACAGAACCTGCAAGTTCATGGTGTGACCA